>CM066730.1:126710022-127062522 GCA_033961575.1 Aselliscus stoliczkanus | reverse complement strand
GTTGAGAACAATTAGTTGGCTCTTTCATTTAATAAGCACCAAAATGAAATTAATATTGTATTAAAAATGAGAAACTTTATCATAGTGAATGCAATTTTTTCAATGCATTTCAATAAGCATTTATTATAATGAAATAAGTATTTTTGTAGTTTAGAACACTTGTTTTCCACAAAAAAATATTATAACTTAGATACAAATACATTATTAACCTGCCTTTATAATGAAGAAAACTAAAGTTCAGAGATATGAAGAGATTGGTTGTAGGTCAAATAGCTAGCTGGAGCAGAGTCAGGACCGAATGAAAGGCATTATGTATCCAAATACGATGTTTTTTTCCATTATTCTAGTCTGCCCCCATATACAAGACATGTGCAGCAAACTATGGATAAATATGTGACAAAGGTTGGGTGGTTTACAGTCTATAGGAGAAAAAAGGTAAGTATCCTAAGAGTTAGAATCTAGGCAAAAATAGAATAAGTAATTATTTATTTGTTTATTTATTGGTTATTACCTCTCTTCAACTATTAGAATGCAAACTCCACAAGTGAAGGGATTTTTTTTTATCTGACTTTTTTTTTTCAAGACTGTCCACAGAAGCTAGAACTATGCCTGATAATCATTCAATAAATGGTTTGAATGAGTGAATGAAAGTCAAGATGGAAAATATCAATACAGAGATAAAAGAAAGTACTGAAGTGAAGAAATATTTTCTCACTAGTACTTAGGGATGACTTTATGATTTGGACATTGCTTCTGTCTAGGAACCATCTTGCAATACTTGTACTTCCTCACCGTGTTTCAGCTCCTCTGGACTTTCCTCATCAACCAAACTGACTCTGGATAGTGAACACACAATGTGATATATAGATGATGAATTACAGAATTTACACTTGAAACCTATGTAATTTTACTAACCACTGTCACCCCAATAAATTTTAATTATTTTTTTAAAATAAGAATATATATATATATATACACACACACACACACACACAGTTTAGTATTCCTTCTAACATATCTTAGCACTTGCCACTACCTGTTAATTAATTTATTTTAAACTGTTCATTCTGATAGTTGTTGGTGTCTGCCTTCTAAGGAATAAGCTCAATGACAGCAAGGATAATTCTTGTTTAATCTACTGCATTACTCACAATGCTTAGAAAGCCCAGTAATATAAGAGTTTGATATTTGATGACTGAAGAAATGAATATGGAGGCAGGATGAGATTACATTAATAATCTAAGAGATAGCTGATACAAAATTCTGGCTGAAGAATGGTGATGGCAATTGCTTAGACTGGTAAGCTTCTTTTAGGAAATTTAATCTGAGAAATAGAGAGAGAATCTCATTATTGGAAAACAGACACAAAAAGGGAACGCATTTTATTTTGGAGACCAGCTAAAGAAGCGATGACCAGAACTGCAGCTACTGAGAAAGAAAGATAGACTTCATCTCTAGAGTTTCCTTGAATTACCTGCATTACCCTGAATTACCTTCCAGGTACAGTTTCTATGAGGTCCAACAATGCAATGGCACCTGTTCATCTCTGGAATTGTGACTTTGTGTTCCCTGATATGATGTGTATTTTTATATCATAACTCTATTATTTAGTGTAATCTGCAAAATCTGTTTACAGTAAAATGGGTTCAACACAGAGTCAATCAGGCCTACTCAGGTTCCTCCTCAAAAGCTCTTTGCTTTTCTTATTGGTAGACTATTTTCTTGTTTATGTCTTAAATAATTCACAACTAGTTTTCATTCTTCACATCATTTTATATGCATAAACCATGTTCAGTCAAGGCAGCTACCTGGAACATCACCCATACCCTCTACTAGCCTTGTTGGTCTGATTTTCTATAAATAGGAAGTTCTCAGGGAGCACTGCTATCTATCAATGTGGTGAAATTTGAAGGACATCAAAAGAATTGCCTAATTAAGCATACTTCCATGATATACCTCCCTGTATTTCCCTAAATGTCTATTATTGAGCCATTTTTAGAAGCCCATCTAGATGCAAGCATATTTAAATATAGCAATCGAACTATATTTGTCAGTTTGTGTTTAGGGTATTTTCAATATCAGGAGTTAAAATAATAATAAAAATGTAGAATATTGTTGTGGGTGATACACAGGAAGAAAGATTGGCCTAAAAAGACATTTTATAATTTTATAAAATAGAACTATTGGCACTGTACCTTTTCTTGGTTTGATTTCATTTTCCCCCCTAAACTTGCTGCCATTGTTTTACATTCTATCCTGAATATTATTTTCCTTCCTTCTTTTTTGTCCCATCTGGAGAAATGTTTCATCATACATTTAAATGACTGATATTTAAGTAGAATGATTATATACAAATATCTCCTGAAAAGTAATGTCTCCTAGCTACCTTTTAAGTATTTATTAAGCTGCTGGTTGCTTTTGTCACAATATGAGTACTCCTTTCTGGTAAAGGAAAACGAAAGCAAAAGAAAAAGTAGAAAAAAATCCCAAAGGGAATCCAGACTTATTGTCTCATTTTTAAGATGAAGAAACTGATATCTTGAGTAATGACATGACTTCATAGTCACTCAGAGGATCCCTGGACTATGTTATTTCAACCAACCATTTGCGGGAATAAATATTCCAGGCAACAATAGCTGTATAGCCCATTCAAAGGTACTACAGTGCCATGTTCTCTGTGGGACCTCAGTAAATATTTGATGATATAATTACAATTATTTCCAAGGGGTACACATTCCATCTTAAGTGTCACTTCATTTAAGAAAAGCATTCATGTTGATCTTTGTCTCATAATTATTTCGAGACCTTGTATATGTGTCCTTTAAAACATTTTTGTTAGCTTTATATGTCCTAGTTTCTAGTCTTCTCCTATTAAATTTACAAGAAAAACAAAATCTTGATTATGCACTTGGCCAATATAGATTATATTGGAGTTCTGCGATTACGCTTTTTAAACAGCTGTATTATGTATGTCCTTTGGAGCCAATCCATTTTATCAGTTAATTATGTAATTAGGCATTTTTTTTTTGTAACATATTATGTACTTCATAGAATGGAATAGCTTCTTCAAAGCCATTCTGGTCTAACATATAATTAAGTAATTAAGTTGATGCTTAATGAAGAAAATACCCCTTGAACAATTAGTGAAAAAGACAGACCATGAGCAGTATGCAATGTTTTCTTTCACAGATTCATTACTGAAAACATAATGTATCATATGATAATACACATTCTTGATTACCATAATATGAAAATGATGGAATGATATTTCTGAGTATAATGAAAACATCAAGAGCAATGTATCCACATATAAATTTGATTTCCACATAGTAGAATCTTGAGTGCTTTGAGAAAATCTAAGATTCAGTTTGATTGTTTAAGGAAAGAATGCTGAGTTTCTTAGGCCAATATTAAAATACTTATAGTTTTAAAAAACTAGAAAAATAATTAAAAGCCCCCCCAAGCAAAACAAAAACAACAAAAAAACAAAAGAAAATGGTAAAATTTTTTAGAATCAGATTATGGTTCTAAGGTTACTGTGTTTTGTTTCCTAATCCCATTTTGTCTATTTTTTTTACTATTAAATTAATGTTAGAAGTAACAGTAGATTATTTATATTTACGAATTTATTTTTAATAAAGATATAATTTTAAAATAAGTGGGTTTAGAGGGAAATAGGAAAATAAAAGAAATTAAATAGTTTATGAAGGTTACTACAATTTTGTTTGAGTCTCAATCAGAATTATTTAAGTTTACAAATCATTAAAACACAGACAAGAGAGTATTTAGCTCTAAATATTAAGTTAAGAAAATTCCTGGATTATTTCATATTTTTTCAGTGAGAACCAATGATTTTATTTTTGCAGTAGCACTTAGGACAGACAAGGCTCCATGCCTCCCAGGGACAAGCGTTCCCAGACCTGAGTAGATACCTGGGCCTTGAGAGTCATAAGCCTGTTCTTGGCACACCAAAGTTGTTCTGCACCGTTTGGGAATATCCTCAACACAATATAATGAGTTCAATTATGGTCATAGCATAAAAAATAGATGAAATAAATTGTTTCTGGGGCTTAGCAAAGTCTTCAGATAAATGAAGACTGATTAAGACAGTTCCAGGCAGGGGGGAAAAAAATAGGAAAAGACATTGTAATGAGAAAGACAGCACTTGTAATGACTCAGATGATGATAAAGCATGTTGCTCAGAGAACTGCAAACAATTTTAAACTGCAAATATGTTGAAAGGACATTGGGATTAAAGTCACCTATGACAGGAAATGAAGTCAAAACATAAGCAGAATCCAAATCTTTGAGGACCTTTGCATACCTTACTAAGAAATTCGAACATTATTCTCTAGTTATGGGAATCTAATACGTGGTTTTAGGCAGGAGATCAGAGTGACCAGAAATGCAGTTTGATACTTCATGATGTAAAATAAAGAAGAACCAACTGGAAAAGAAAGAGAACCAAAGTACAGGATCCAAATGCCAAAACAATAATTCAGAAAGAGAAGCTAAGTTCAAAAATAAAGAAGTGTCACGTCCTGCGTGGCAAGGGCAAATGGGACACGAGAGGGGCGACGCAGATTAAGGAAAAACAAGAGCCAGCAGTAAGATAAGAGCGAGACCAAGGGACTCAGCCAAAGAAGACTGAGCCCTGAATCGGATCTGCGCATAGCTTTTATTGTAAATTTTAAGGAAGTAAACTGCAGTAAATCATTAACCACGTATTCGTATGTGCCTTAGGCTCCTTTTCCATTAATCCGGATAGTCATCTTTGTTTTGTGTCCCAAGGAACTGACCATCCTCACCACATACCTCCATAAGTGGATAGTAAGCACCCTCCAGGTGCAGCAAGGAAACAATAGGAGCAGATAAACAAGTTATGCTTCACCAAGCCCACTAAAGCCAGTTTACAAGCCCTTCAATGTTGGGGACAATGACCCTCAACAAAGAAGTATCAGTAGGAATTAGAGCAAAAGGATACATATTTCTGAGTAATTTCAGAGCAACAATGGAGAGGACTTGGGCAAATGAGATAAAGGAGAGAGACTGTGTGGTACTCAGCCTCCAAGATAGCCCCCGATTGATCCCCATATCCTGGTATTCACAGCCTTGTGTAGGTCTCTCCCACATTATACCCAAATTGGTCTGTGTGGCCAATAGAATAGAGAAGATTGATTGATGGTATGTCACTTCCAAGAAGAAGTTATAAAAGATCATCCCACTTAGGTACACAGCCTCTCTGTTGAAACATTTTCTCTGGGGGATGCCAGCTACATGTCATGAGGAGCCCTATGCAGAAGTCCACATGCGAAGGAAATGACCGTCCATGCCAACAGTGTCATGGATGACCCATCCTGGACACAAATTTTCCAACTTCATTCACATTTTCAGGCAAGTTAGAGCCCAGTTAACAGTACAACTGTTACTACCTAAACAACCTGAGGCAGCATACACAATAAAATATTCTTCATTATGTTTTAAGCTGCCAAGTGTTGAGGCAATTGGCTATGCAGGAAGATAACCATTAAAAAGAGAAATAAAAAATGGTGCATGATTTTCAGTTTGTGCAATTAAGATGATGCCACCATGAAGGAAAGCATTTTAAATATCAGAGTGGATGAATAACGGCCAAGGGTATAAACTAAGTTGTCAGCTAAGAGGATTTGTCATTAGGTAATTTGTCAATTGATTGAGAGATCAAAAGAATGATCTAACTAGAGATAATTATTTGCCTAATTGATAAGTAAGAAAATATGTTTGAGAAATAAATGGGCTTAATTAGATAGTTTCATAGCAGCACAGAGACCTAATTGCTATTGAATATATATATATATATATATATATATATATATATATATATTTCAATAAGTTTAATTAAAATTTATTAGGGTGACAACGGTTAGTAAAATTACATAGGTTTCAAGTATACAATTTTGTAATGAATTATCTATATATCACATTGTGAGTTTACCAACCAAAATCTGTGCTCCTTCTATCGCCATATATTTGACCTCATTTACCCTAATCTATCACCCCATCCCCCTTTACCCTCTGGTAACCACTAAACTATTGCCTGTGTCTATGGGTTTTTGTTCTTTGTTTGTCTTGTTTCTATTTTGATTTCAGTTTTATATCCCATATATCAGTGGAATCACATGGTTCTCCACTTTTTTCTGTCTGACTTATTTCACTCAGCATAATAATCTCAAGATCCATCCATATTGTTGCAAATAGAATCATTTCATCTTTTCTTATGGCAGAGTAGTATTCTACTGCATATGTATACCACATCTTTTTTATCCAATCATCTACTGAAGGACACTTTGGTTGTTTCCATGTCTTGGCCACAGTAAATAAAACTGCACTGAACATCAGAGCACATGTATCATTATAGATAAATGTTTTAAGATTTTTTGGGGGTATATGCCCAGGAGAGAGATTGATGGGTCATATGGTTATTGAGTATATTTTAAAGGAGAAAAAGTTGTAACATCTCCCAACTATATGCTGAATAATGTCTAAACTCAATGGCTTTAACTTAGTTTCCCAGCATTATTTCCAATTGATAATTTATATGTATTGTATGTTTTATCAAATCTGTGTTGCTATTATCTGTTTCTCAAACAAATTCTCTCAATATTTTTGTTTTCCTTATTGGGTTTCCTGCTAACAATCAAATTTATCAATCAAAATTATTTCTACTCTACTTCCCCAATTCAAATGCCATATCTTTTATAACAATCTCTCTCAATTTCTCCAAGATAATATGTGTTCCTCCTTTGAATGCTCAAGCACAATGTATGCTACTGTTAAAATGCATATTGCAGTTGGTCTTATGTTATAGGTGCTTGTGTACTTCTCCAATTAAGGTTTTGGAGGCATAGACTATGTTTATTTATTTTAATATCCAACAGAAATCAAGGGTGTTTTACATATTGTAGAACTTAGCCTCCAAATGAATAAATGCATGATATGTTTCAGCTTCACAAACATATGTCAGCTGACCTCAAAGCAATGGGTTATTTCAGTAACAGAATTTCACTTTGGAGAGGGTGCATCATTTAGTTAGTATCTTTTCCTGATTCTAAAAATACATTTAATCAGATTGAACCTTTCTTAAATGTAGATCATTCTTACTATTGATGTCTAAGTGAGTCAGCAGCTGCCAGTCAAAGGCATCCATTTTGTTGCATTTATCACTGCCAACACATGTGCAAAATATTCAAGTAACTGTTCATGTCTTTTATACCAATTGAGTGATTTATCTGGGTAACACCCTAAAATAAGGGCATTGACTAAAATTTGTAACAATACATGTTATTTAAATTTTCTCAAAAATATTATCCTGTAATTCAGCTCTGGTAAGATAAATGATCATATATATAAATGATTGGTTGCTATATTCTGTTGTCACATATAATTTTAAATATTGCCAAATTTCTCATAAAATATAATGGAAATTTTAAATAGTGGCAAGGCTGATATGACTAGTTTATAAACCTTGAAGGGCTACTATTTTGAAAACAATTATCCATCAGTAGCTTCTGACTCACTTTCAAGAACATTTATTTAAAATACAGCATCGGGTAACCTATGCTACAACTTAAATAGGAAACACAGATTGAACTTCTGCAATTTTCACTATGCTACAAAAGTGTTCCACCAAGCTTTATGAGCTTATGGTATCAGTTCCTGAGTACATCTGCTGTGTTGCATAAACCCAGGGAGTACCCTTTATATCATGCACAGCTTGAATTATGTACTTTGGAGATGGAAAGTGAAGGGGATCTGCTCAAGAGCCCATGTTGGAACACAGTTTTAGTTTGATGTTATGTAATCTATCTGATCTGGATAATTTATAAAAACATGCTATGCACATGAACATGAAGAATGTGTAACTCAACCTTTAGTTCTATATTAATCTTCAATAAGAAAGTAGTGATTGTACATAAAAATATATGCTCTTGGTAGTACAGATTTTTTTGTGTGTATTTAATTTGTGGGTTTAAATTTTTTTTTTAATCTGTCTTCTCAACCTGTTATTATATGAATGGCAAATCTAAAATAGTAAAATCTTAAAGTGAGAATACATAGTACTCCTAATTCAAGGAAAAATATTCTGATAATTTAAATTACTATTATATCTCCTTATTTAATTGCAGGTCATTACAGGGTCTACAGTTTTCATTTTAGCAGCAATGAGGGTGAAAAGGACTAGTTTATTTTATTTGTTTGCTTGTTTGTTTTTTTAAGACAGTCAAAATACAGAAACATAAAAATAGCCAAGTACAATAATTAGAATGTGTATAACTACATAGATTTGGGAAATGTATATTTTTATCATTTTTTATTGTATTTTGTTTCATTGTATGAATAAGTGTGTGTCTGTGTGTGTCTCTCTGGGTGTGTGTGTGTGAGAGAGAGAAAGAATAGAATGGTTTTCTAAAGTACAGAACAAATGGAGAGGATACAGCAAAACTGAATTAAGAACATACCATTTTATTCATACGTTAGAATGAAAATGACTACTAGGTCAACCAGGACCTTTCTATTTTTAAGGCTGTAAAAAATAAATTCTTATTTTTTCTTAATGATAAATGTTCTTATTTTAATTGTAGAGAAACTTAAAAATTATGGTTAATTTCCTTGTATGTTGAAGTTTTAAATTTTCTTTGTTGAGGCTTACGCACAGTTAGAGGTACTGAGAAAATTCATCTGACACATCTTCATCTCTTTCCCATGCTTTGGGATTTGGAATGTTTCATTGTTTCTTTGGTCTTGAGGCTGGTTGTTTATTTATTGTTACGCTAATTGTACCATGAGCCTTTAGTAAAAAAAAAAGAAAAAAATCTGGTTTTCAGGCCAAGTGTTTGTTTTTCATTTGTCTTCAGTAATTCAGTAATTATTCCATATGTACAAATTGCATTCTCTATGCTTTTTTCCTATTTGTGATATTCTGAGCTCTTTTTCTTCTCCTCTAAATTTTTTTGTAAAAAAACATATCATTATCTTTATTGATATATGCTATATTCTCTGATTTCATAAAAGCATTTCTGTAAACATTCTTATATTTCTTAGAAAGATTATTCAATATTAATTTGAATTGCTTAAAATTATTCTAGACAATTAAAGTATTATTTATTGACCCATCACCTGGTGGTTTATTCTTCAAATCAAAATTAAGTACAATTGGATTATGATCTGATAAATTTGTTGTAAGAATATTGAATTTTTCGTCTTTAAAATTCTCCCTTGGGCAGTAAACAATAATCAATTCCACTGTGTCATTTATTTATTACAGGAATATGTAGAGCCTTTTTCATTAAAATGTTTTCAATCTTCATGGTTTCAGTTGCAATATAAAATTATATTTTGGTTGGTTATAAGTTGCGTGTTCTATTATGGTGTATCAATCTTTATAAATGACTAATGCACAAAAACAAATTTAAGTTTGAAATGTCAATATTACACTTTTATTTTCTTTAAAAAATCTAAAACTGTAATCACTATCCTGTTTCGTCTGATAAATGGTTTAAGTCAAAATAAGTGTTTTAATGATTTCAAATTATAATATATGCTGGAGTCATTACTCACAGTTAAACATATTTTTATTTCTGTTAGCTCCTGGGTTTCTTAGAATGACTGAAAGCAGTAAATTTTTTTGTTTACTGAATTGGAGAAATACTCATACTCATTAACAATTTCTAGTTATAAATTGACATATCAAAGAATGAGTATTTGTAGGAGGCCAAAAAAGAATGCAATGTAGGACCTCATGCAGTCTAATAATATTGTGTCACTTCTGAAATATTTGTCCAATCTATATTTAAATGAGAGGCAGAGTATTATATGAGGATAGAGCAAAGAAGAAGGGCTACTGGTGGAAGAAAGTTTTCTTTCATATATCAGCCTTGCTATGGACTAAATTATATCACCTACTCCAGTACCCATGACCTCAATTCATATCTGAAAGCCCTAACCCCCAATGTTACTATATTTGGATATAGAAGGTCTAACTAGGTAATTAAGGCTATATGAGTATATGAGGGTGGGGTCCTGATAGAATTAGTATTATTTTAAGAGACACCAGAGCTCCCCCAGGCCCATGCCCCCCCAACACACACACCCTCTACTGGGTGAGGACACACAGTGAGAAGACAGCCAGCTGTAAGCTTTCTGAAGAGAGCTCTCTCCAGAAACTGACCATTCTAGTACCCTGACCTCAGACTTCCCTTCTCTAGAACTGTGATATAATAAATTTCTGCTGTTTAAACCACTCAATTTATGGTATTTTACTGTTCTAGAACAGGGGTCGGCAAACTTTTGAGACAGAAGAGCCAATCCTGTCCCTCACAATTTTAAAATTATTCTAGAGCTATAAAACAAATGAAATCACCATTTTGTGAATAATATCCTTAAAAATTTTATAAAGGAAACTATGATAGTTTTATTTTCATTTTCAATTTTACTTCATAGCCATATGTATGTACCCAAAGAGTCGCATGTGGCTGACCAGCCAGAGTTTACCGACCCCTGTTCTAGTCAAAGCTGATTCAAACAGGCAGGAATAATTAAGTTCTTGCAAACATTAATATAACGGACTAGATTTACTGTCTTCCAAAAGGCAAAAAGTGTTTGTTGTAATTTGAATGTATGGTGTAACTGAAAGGGATGCTGCCTTATGTCTCATTTATCTATATACTTCCTTTTTATTTAGATTTCTCAATTCAGCACTCTTCTAGTAATATTTTAGCACTTTTTACTAGATTTGTGTGTTAGGCCTCCTACCATACGTTTCCACAATTTTTATCAAGTCTGTCTGGCACTGTAAACTTCCAGTACAGACATTTTGCCTGTCAATTAAAACATGGAAAATGTTATCACCAGATCCTGAACTAAAAATATCACTTTTTTTTTTTTTTTTTTTTTTTTGAGGGCAATGTCACTGGCCCTCATATGTGGGACCGAACCGGGGCCGCTGGCATCCCAACCAGCTCTTAACCACCGTGCCACTCAGCCGGCCCCAAAATATCACATTTTAATATTCAAATGATGTCCCTCTGTTCATAGGTTAAGCAAACCAGAAATAACAACAATTATCATTTAATGAAAGCACACTTAGTATCTTATTAATTTGTCTAATTTTGGGGTTAATATAAATCTCATACTTTAAATGAATTGTTTAAATTATGATATATATTTAATAACAAAGTCAAACTTTATTAAACGCAAAAAAATGCTTTTAAATAACTTACCAGCTTCATCTCTGATTACTTTCTAAACATGCCACAATTATGAGTATAGAAGATTATGAAAGCAAACACAATTCTTCTTAGCTTTCCTCATCAAGAATCATGGTCTACTGGTGGTATTTCAAATTGGTGGAGCTGTTGTCAGAGAGTGGGCATTTCTCGGCGCAAAGTCCAGGTCCTTGGCAACTCCAGCAAAGAATTGAACGAGATACCGGAGTAAAACAGTGGAATAAGTAGTTTATTAGAAAAGATAGTACATTTAGAAGTAAAATTAGACCTGAGTACTAGAGGATGGCTCAAGGGCCCATTACTAAAAGTTACATACCAAAGAGTGTGGAGTGGGCCATGCTCAAAGGCCAGGCTCAAAGGGAAGAAGCAGCAGCAGAAGCAGCCACCGCAACAGCAGTAGCAGTAGTAGCCCGGGGTTCCCAGGACTTGGGGTTTTTATCCCTTTTTCTCTAGAATGGGCTCTTCTTTCTGGGTGTAGGACCACTTGATTGGCACCTGTGATTAACAAGAGGTACTGTGTAGTTGTGAGTGACTGGTCTGATCTAGTTGGATATTTTGTGTCCATTTGCTCTTCCTGCAGGGGTAGGTAATTGCAATACAATGGGGAGTTTTGGGTGGACAGGGGAAGTGCCTCAGGCGGTTGCACTCTGTGGGATGTGTAGGAATGCAGGAATGCAGAGACCCAATGCCTTCCTCTAACTGCCTGCCTAGTTTCTCCTTGAGAGACGTGATCCCCATAAAATCTCTACAGGAAGCTGAGGGACAGGAGGTGTCGTCTTCTGTATCTGCTTCCTGCTGGGCAAGGGCATAGAGCTGTCCCTGCCTATTGGGGTTCACAGAACTCTCACCCTAGCTGGTCTCATATGAGAGGAAGGGGTCTCGAGCTCCACCTGGAAGACTGCGTTGGCTTCTTTGTTGGGGTATCCCCTGCATCCTCAAGGCTCCTGAATGAGGACAAAAATATAGATCTGTTAGTTCTTATGAAACTTGTGGCTATTCAGTCCATCACTCAGATGGAGTCAGTTGTCTGGACACAGAATGGGTTTGACATTTAGTTTCCTGGCCTGGGGGATATTAGGAAGTCTCAGGCTTTCAACTAGTTATCTGAAGCAGGGGTAGGAGACTTATATTGTTTCAGATTCAGGATCTGATTTACAAAGCAATTAAGAAGCAAGGGGGATCTTCCCTCCACGATTCACAAACTGGTTAGAAGAGCAATCAAAGCCCAAGAGCTAAGATACTAAAGAACTGGGGAGGAGACTTAACATTTTTCTAGAAAAGGAAACATTAAAGTTTTTCAGTGGTGGGGGTTGGTTCTGCTAAGTTGACTGGTAACATAGCTAATATGGAAAACAGTATGGAGATTCTTCAAATAATTAAAATAGAACTACCTGTGACTCAACAATTCCATTTCAGGATATTTTTTCAAAGAAATCCAAAACACTAATTCAAAAAGATATATTCACCCCTATGCACATTTTAGTGTTATTTACAATAGCCAAGATATGGAAGCAACCTAAGTGCCCATCAATAGATGATTGGATAAAGATGTGGTACATGTATACAAGGGAATATTACTCAGCTATAAAAAAGAATGAAATATTACCATTTACAACAACGTGGATGGAACTAGAAGGTATTACATTAAGTGAAATAAGTCACACAGAGAAAGACAAACACTATATGATTTCACTTACATATGGAATCTAAAGAACAAATATATGAAGAAACAAAACAGAAACAGACTCACAGATACAGAGAACAAACTGATGATTGCCAGATAGAATGGAGTTTGGGAGGCTGGGTGAAAAAGGTGAAAGGATTAAGTACAAATTGGTTGTTACAACACAGTCATGGGATATAAAGTGAAGCATAGGGAATATAGTCAATAATGTTGCAGTAATTAAGTACAGTGCCAGGTGGGTACTAGACTTCTCTGGGGGATTACTTTGTAAATTACATAAATATCTAGCCACTATGCTGTACATCTTAAACTAATATACAATAATATTGAATGTCAACTGTAATTGAAAAATAAAAATTAAAGAATAAAAAAAAGAATCATGGTCTATATCCCAGTCCCCTGAATCTGGTTGGTTATGTGACTTGCTTTGGCCAGTAGAGTGTAACCAGAGCAACATTTGTAAAAATTGAATCTGCATCACAAGAAGCTTTGCGTTCTGTTCTTGCTCTTGGAATATCCTGCAATCCTCATTTGAGTAAGTATGGACTAGTGTACAGGTGTATTTAAGTGATCACTGGAGAGAGACTCTATTTGTCCAGGCTCTTTCTGAGGAATACATTAGAAACCAGTCAGCCCAAGCCAGTCCACAGCTGACCACAGATTTCTAAGTGAACTTAACAAAGACCAGCTGACATAGCTGAAACCTAAAGAACCACTCAGCTGAACCCAGCACAGATTTTTCACCTGCAAAACTGTGTGCCAAATGTTTGTTGTATTAAGCTACTCAATTTTGAGTTGGCTTGTTTACACAGCAAATGCCAACTGCTGTAGAATTGTTTCCTTTTTTAGATTATTCTCTCCTTAAAGTCCTCTCTTTCCCTCCACTTGACCTCCAGAATTCAACTCTAATGACCATTCAATGCCAATATTTTTTCAGTACAACTTTCAGGAAGATATTCTGTTTTGAGCTACTTGTCTAATCCTGTGCCAGTATCTGTGTATAAGAATGAGACTTTCTGATTGGCTAGGTCTGTGTCATGTTGAACCATACATGAACCTGGGCATACTGGTACTATGATTGACAGACCGACCAAAACCACATGGAATAAAGTAAGAGCTGCCTCCAAAACAAATGTGGGGTAATTATTCTAGAGAATGGGAGATTCAAACTAGGTTGTGAAAAGCAATCACCTCTACAATATGTATCTGTCCCTTCCTGTGTGTATATGTCAGTCTGGGCATATTTTTATGTATCACATGTTGGTAATCCCTGCCTCTTATCTTTCTTCACACAAAAATATCCATTTCTTACAGTTAAGGACAATGTTATATTCATTTTTGTACCTTCATAAATTAACACAATGCCTGACACATTTTAAGAAATCAGATATTTGAAAAATTTATAAATTAATTAATGTATCATAAACTTTGCATACATGTATTTTATCTTCACAACCTAGCAAATCACTTATTATTTTAGATATGAAGCAGGATTTATTGAAATTATGTAAATATTGAAAGCCAAAATAAACTGAAGAATCTTGCTTAAAAGCACAAATGTTCACTACTGATAAAAATGGATGCGGGTAAGAATATACCACATGCAAGGTACCCGGCAATGTGATTGTCAAAGATCTCCACAGGTGAATATCATGCAAGGCCTAGAGCTTTCTCTGCCCCCATCCCTAATCATGCATTAAATGATAGATTTGACAGTAGAGATAACCTTATTAATCTTATTAGAGTAGTTGTAAATTCAAGATAATAATGAAGGTAAAATTCCTAGCCCAGGCACTAAATAAAAATTATTAAAATACTATCCCCATTATTATTTCTTTAAAATTGCAGTTACTGTCTTGTAAACCACACTTAGAATGTAAAGTAAAAGCAGTTTACAACCAGAATTATTTCTGTAAAAAATGGGCTGTATTGAACAAAATCCTTCAATTTCACTGATTTCTTTCCCAATTATTGAACATACGCACTGAACAATTCTTGGATGGCTCTGGGGCTAATTCGTAGCTGAAATGACTAATTCCTAAATTCTTGAGAAGATGGGCTATGCATTGCCAATTTATATAGTTCTTTCAAACTGAAAAGCTCTATATCCAGTTGCACTGATGAAGATAACTATATTTTTAAATAAAACTAAATTCTTTGTGCTTTTATTCTCAGAATAATGAGATATTTAAAGCACCTTGTGGGAGTCAGTTTTACTCCAATGCATTCTTACTTTAAATTCCCTCAAACACATGTGTTAATAATACAAGTGTTTTTGTTTTTTTCAAAATCTTACACAATTTTCAAACATAAAGAAAATAAATCAAAAGAATTACACAATGAACACCCATGTACTACTACCTATATTTTTCAGTTAACATTTGGAATAGTTGCTTTGTGGTGTATCTATTTTATCCATTCCTCTATTCATTGATCCATCTTTTTCTTTGATAGATTTTAAATTAAGTTACAAACTACAGTACACTAAACCCTTCAGCATGAAATCATTAATGGATGTGACTTTTAAAATTCTTCGCACTGTGTGTTTTCACTACATGATGAAACATATTTCTTTTCCCAAATGACTTAAACTATTTCTTTTTCTTTTCTTTTTTTAAATTTTTTGAGAAATTGGGGGAGAGAACAGCGTTGGGGAATCAGGGAAGGAGGACAGACAAGTTGCTGTCCTGTTGTTCTTCAGTCTAGTTGTGGAGGACATTGCTATACTGGCCTATGTTGGTACTATCATTGCATTCTTCCTGGGTGAGGCAGTCACTTGCTGGCCATTGGATTGCTGCTCACAGAGGCTCTTGGCAGCTCACACTGGCTGCCGGCTGCTCACGTTGGCTGCCAGTCACTCATGGTAGCTCACGGCAGCCCACTGCAGCAGGGGATTCAGCCTACACCTGTGCCAGTGACTCAAGGCAGCCCTGCTCCAGGTTGAGCTGTTGTTCACCATCTTAGCTGTAGAAGGCGCAGTGTCACTAGCCCTCATGTGGGATCTGAACCTCTGCCCTTCTGCTCAGAGCTGGCATCCCAAGCCAACTCTTAGCCAACTTGCCACTCGGCCGGCCCGATTTAAACTATTTCTATACATGGGTCTATGAATTTTCTAGTCTCTCTGGCTGAAAAACATATTTTTTACTCTCCTTTAGCTATAAAATTACAACTTATCCTCCAAATGTCAGCTCAAATTTAAATTTTTAAACATCTCTATGTCCTAAATCTAAACTAAATACACCATTTTATCTCTCTACGGTACCCTGTTGTTGTCAACATTGTACTTATTGTTTGTTAGTTAATTGTCTCATATAGGATTCCCTAAGAAAACTTTTAAGAGTGGTCCCCAAGTTTAAGAGTCCTCCATTACATACTAGGCACCTACCATAATGTCAAGCACATTGTATCTGAAACATGTCAGTCAGATAAATACACAATTACAAAAATTGTAAAAAATAAGAATAAAATTACAAAAATTATAAAAGGTGTATATACATTGAAGGGTTATATTTGAAGGGTTATGTGAACATGGAAGGATAGTGTTCTTATTGAGCAGAAAACCTCAGTTCTCATTTTTCAGAAGACAGATGTGTGTGTGTGTGTGTGTGTGTGTGTGTGTGTGTGTGTGTGTGTGTGTGATGAGTCACAGATATTTTCTTTGTTTGTTATTTCCCATTTTATGATAGGGCCATGCTCTCCTCTCCTTTCATCTTATATCTCCCATCTTCTTCCCACAGCTCCTCAAAATACAAGTATATTTCTAGAAACGTCTCTGAATCTGTATATGATCAGTGAGGAGATAAATAACAAAGCAAATAAAATAATCTCAAACCTGAAAACAAAACAAGTTTCACTGAGCTGCTTCATGCATGAAGCAAGTCTACTCCAAAAGATCCTTAACAGCGTTACAGTGTTAATGTCTCAAAAAAACAACATGCTTTTGGAAAATAAAATGCTGAGTCAATGCTGGCAGGGTATTTAATCACTTTTTGAGTATTGTTTTCAATAAGTATAAAAGAGATAAAAAGCAAGGACAGGTCATAACACAGCTCAGTGAAACAAGTGTCTGTGGGATCCGGCTGCTCTGTGGGACTCAGGAAAAGCTACCACCAGGTAGATGCTGTCTGTCACCCTGGGTAAAGGGGACCCCAACAAGCCCAGAGTCCAGATGTCCTCATATGCTTTCCTCATGCACACCTGCTGTGAAGTGCACAAGAAGAAACACCCAAACTCTTCCTTCAATTTTGCGGAATTCTCTAAGAAATGTTCAGAGAGATCAAAGACTATATCTGCAAAGGAAAAGTCAAAGTTCAAAGATATGGCAAAAAATTGACAAAACTCACTATGACAGGGAGATGCAAAATTACGTTCCCTCAAAAGTAGTAAGAAAGGAAAGAAAAAAAATATCCCAATGCTGTTAACAGGCCTCCAGCTGCCTTCTATTTTTCTCTGAACATCGCCCAAAGATCAAAAGTGAACACCCTGGTTTATCCACTGGGGATAGTGCAAAAAATTTGGGTTCCATGTAGTCTCCACAGTCAGCCAGAAATAAACAACCATATGAACAGGAAGCAGTTAAGCTAAAGGAGAACCTGAAGAGAATATTGTTGCATACTATGCCAAAGGCAAAAGTGAAGTGAGAAAAAAGGGCCCTGGCAGGACATTAGGCTCAAAGAAGAATGAACCAGAACATGAGGAAGAGGAGGAAGAAGAGGAAAACAATGATGAGGAAATGCGTGAAGATGAAGAATAAATGTTTATCCTGCAATGATGTGTGTAGAGAGTGCGTGTGTGCTCAGGCAATTGTTTTGCTAAGAATGTGAATTCAAGTGCAGCTCAATAATGAGCTTCAGTATAAAAACTGTACAGATTTTTGAATAGCTGATAAGATTCTTTGTAGAGAAAATACTTTTTCAAAATGCAGGTTGTAGCTTTTTCAGGGGCTACTACATACAGTTAGATTTTAAGGCTTCTGTTGTTAAATGTTTCTAAATATTTAATGGTGTCCTTAATTTCTTGACTCGTATCTGGTAGCACAACAAACACATAGGAATTAGTATCAGTTGTAAATTTGGGGCTTTTTAGAATGTTCATTTTCTTTTCAAAAAAATTGTAATAAAATTATGTGTATTAAAAAGAGAGAGAGAAAACAGCAAGGAAGTTTAATTCACACCTCCTACCATATGAACATACACAACAGTCTCTGATACTGAAGAAGGAGGCCTCTAATATGTTGGCATGATGGTTTCCAATCTTTTTCAAACAGGTTTCATTAATTGAAATTCCAGGGGAAGAAGGATAAACACTAGGGAAAAGTGAAATACTATATTTCTTGACTATTCAGAATACAGATTAACATTTTACAAGCTTTAGAAATTCTATTGTAAAGGAATCATTTTTATCAATTCTAACATTTCCCAAACTTTTTGACAGAATCATTCAGAGCTATGTTTCTTTGTAATAACTTTTAATGGACCATGATATTATCTCATGTTAATAGCTCATAATTCCATGGAATAGCTTGGAAAATGCTGTACTTAAGTTTTGACCTATTTATGTGCAGAGTATTGATCTTAGAGTAATGATACATTTACATAATCATAAAAAGACCTAAACTCAATTTTTTAGAAAAGAACGTTCTCAGTCCAAGGTCAATGGACTTGCCAGGGATTGTAGTTTTTGTGTACCCCAGTGGAAGCTGACATTGTGATTTAGGATATTAACACTCTGGAGTTTTGGCAGAAATTTTGTGTTGTAGACCTGTATTTTGCTTCTCCTCCCTTGCTATGTATTTTGCATCTCTAACTTATATGTATTTTGCATCTCTACCTTATAGTGAAGTTGTATTGTAAAACATCTCTATCACTTAGAAATTCATCATAAGGAAGATCTTATTTCTGACAGAAAAAATATACTTCATTTAAAAATACTATAATTCAAATTTCATAAAGCAAACATCCTTTGCTCTCGTTAAGATGGACTATTCCAGGACTATATTTTTTCATCTGGTAGATTTCTGCAAGAGCGTCTGTCTTCCTTTTACTCTCCAATCTATACATAATATTTTAGGTAACATAAAAAGTTACAAATACTACAAGGTTATTTTATGAGATAAAGAAAATGTTTTTTGGTTCTTTTAACTTATTTAGGTTCTGTTATTAATAATTTTCTGACAATATTTTCTGACAAATGTGGCACACATTTTTCAAGCAGGTATTACTAATTTATTAGCGCATATCTCCAAATTGTAACAATTTTAGGGGAAATGTGTAAAAAATGTGTAATAAAGCAGTGCACAATATATTTAGGGCATTTTGTTTGGGAAGTGTCATGGCAAGGTATTGGAAGGAACCATGATAGTTTTTTGTAAAGTGTGATTAATTCTAAAACTGTCATTATTGAAAATTACCAGTATTATTTTACACCATTCACTACTTCAGTGATATACAGCTTGTCAAAAGTTCTCCATTTAGATTAAAATTACTTGCATACCAATTGAAGAACTTTAAAGAAATTAGGATAAATGCATCTGATTATATAAAAGCACAAATTGTCCCTTTTTAGATTCAAGTTATTTTTATTCTTTATCTTACCATAAAAATCTTATTTAAATAATGAATATTTTAAAAGATGATATAACCTAGCACTTGGGTTTCGACATACAGGAAAATTGTTGGATAGTTAGCAAAAACTTAGGAAGGTCCCTCAGTGGCTCAGAGAGGACAAAATCTTTCCTGAAGGGAGCTAGCCATAATCAAAAGATAATGAGTGCCCTGTTTTATGAAGAAGACATTGGAAAATTTTAGTATAAATCAGTTAATATAATTTTGAATGTGATACTTCTTTTAATTCTGAATTAGGTTTTACTTTCAGTAATAGGAGACCAAATCACACACTGAGAAAATTTTGAAAAATAAATATATACAAACACTGTATTTTGAAACTATTGCAGAGCAAACAAGAAAGTATTAATGATGTATTGGAAAGAGGCCTTAGGAAAGTTAGCAATTTAGCTTTAATTGATCTTGGTCCCTCATAAATGATTAAGGTTATTCCTGATTCTAGATACCTATAAACAACAAATATATATGTGTTTGTATATATATATCCTTTTTGGAGGAAGGCATATATATACATCTCCTTTTTGGAGGAAGGCATTGTCCTAGCCAGAACTTTTTTATCACAATTTTTCATTTCTAATGTCTGGCAAACAAGCAAAGAAAACAACAAAAACACAGTAACATGAAGGGTCAATATAAGACAAGTGAATGATAAAAAAAGCAAAATCAACAGAAACAGATACACAGGGATTATGCTATTAATAAATTGATTTTGTTGGTCTTTTCAAAAGAATCAACATTGGCTTATGTTGTTCCTTTCAATATTATATGGCTTTTTATCTTATTAATCTGGTTTTTTATTTCCTTTTTTTCTAGAATTTTGTGTTTAATTTACTATAAATTCTATGGTCCAAAGCAGTATTGGAGGTATCAGGCATAGATTTTAATATAATGATAAATAAATATTTGATGAGAAAAGAGACAAGAGAATTTAACAGAGAACTAAAAGTTTTTAAAAATAAGCAAATGGATCTTAGAGCTAAAGTTTAAAATCCCCAAACTAAGAATTCAGTGCATCACCTAGCTGTAGATTAGAGAAAACTGAAGAGAGAGCTATTATTTTTTTGTTCTGATCTAAAATACTTGTTATTGTAAAGTCATAAGGAAGAAAACATTACCAACAGAGTATACAGCATTATCTCTGAAAGATGAGTTTTTTACTTTTTTTCTTTTAATTTGGGAATTGGGGAGCGGGACCAGCCAATTTGTTGTTCTTCAATCTTCGTTGTGGGGGTTGGCAGTCGCCATCTGGTTGCCTGTGGGCAGCTCGTGGCCTCTAAACTCAAGGTGCTGTGTCCCAATCTTAGTTGCAGGTGGGCGTAGCCACCATTCCGTGGAGGAGTTGAACCAGCAGCCTTGTTGTTAAGAGCACGCTCTCTATCCACTGAGCCATCCAGGCAGCAGCTCAGCTTACGGTACTGAGTTCAGTCTTAGTTGCAGGTTGGCATAGCCCACTATCGAACAGGCAGTCTTGTTGTTAGGAGCATGTGCTCACCAGCTGAGCCATCCTGCCACCTTTGGCAGGTCAGTGGCAGCTCAGCTCAGCTCACTGGCTCATGTGCGAATTGAACCAGTGGCCCAGTTGCTCAGAGTTCGCACTCTCAAGCTAACTCAATCAACTGAGCCACTCGGCTGGCCCTGGGTTTTTTACTTTTTAAAACCTTGAAGAGAGAATTATTTAACTGGAAAGTAGACAAAAATAAAAGAACAGAAATTTAGGAAGAGAGAGTGAGAGACATAAAATGAACAAAAAGAAGATTTACAAAAGTATAATTGAGGTCCCAGAAGAAAAAGAGAGATGGAGCAAAAGCAATATGCACATTAATAGGGATTTGGAACTTTACAAATGGTAAATACATTAAACTGTACTTTCAAGATTTCTTAGGAATTCTAAAGAAGAGAAAAGAGGAACTCTTTCTAAACATACCTTAGGAAAAATGTTGAAAACCAAATACAGCCATCCACTACCAAATGTCAGAATATATTGTTATACAATTTTGTAATTGTGGGAGCATTAGAGAGTGTAGTTACACAAACCTAGATGATATAGCGTACTACACACTTTTGCTACATGGTATACAGACTATTGCTCTGAGACTTCAAGCCTCTACAACATGTTACTGAACAAAACAACCTGGATTAAATCTAGCACAAGAAGCATCAAGAGATGTGGTACACAGGAGATGTATGAGGCCATTGCTAGCATAACACAGCATACTTATTAGCAGATGTTTTTATATAAGTAGAAAGAGTGCACTCTAAAATTGTGATTAAAAGTATAGCATAGTAAATACATAAACCACTAACATACTTGTTTATTATCGTGATCAAGTATAATGCACTGTACATAATTGTATGTGTATAATCTTATACAACTGGCAGCACAGTAGGTTTGTTTGCTCCAGCATCACCACAAAAACACATGAGTAGTGAGTAATGTATTGTGCTACAACCTTATGATGGTTATGATATAACTAGTCAATAGGGATTTTTCAGCTCTATAATCTTATGGGACCATTGTTGTATATGTGACCCATTGTTAACCAAAACATCATTGTTCAGCACCTGACTGTGGAAGAGAAGATCTTAAAAGTAGTAAGAGAAAATAAACACTGATTTTCTTCCAAGAAGCAAAAATGACAGCTAAATTTTCTACAGATACAGTGGAAGTCAGAAACTTGATTCTTTAACTTTCTGAAAGAATACAGCTACCAAACTAGAATCCTATATCCAGTCAATAAATCCATTAGGAAGGAATGTGAAGTACAAGAGAGCTCAGGAAAAAAACAAAAACAAAAAAACCCCACCTAAGATAATTTATTACTTTTAGGTTAGCACAAAATAAAATTAAAATGGAAGTCCTCTTGGCAAGAGCAAAATGATCTCAGATGGAAGATAAACCTAAATGAATATTGAATGTAAAATTAATATTTATTGATATACACAACAAAAATACTATATAATTTTGGAGGTAGAATAAATATAGGTATTATTTACAAAATAATTGTGTGCTTGTCCATCAAGAAGTATCAACAAAGATCAAAGGATGGAATCATACAACTGGCTTTCTCTGATCACAACACATTAAAAGTATAAATCAATAAAAAATAATGAAGATAATTCTCATGTTTAAGTCAAGAAATAAATATCTAAATAACTTACAGATATAAATAACATATAATCACAAACTTTAGGAAACAGTAAATTAAGCACAAATAAAAGAAAGAATATAAAACTCAGAAATTAATGAAATAGAAAATCAATATATATTGAACTGAACAAGAGGGTTGGTTCTTTGACAAATCCAATAAAATTGATTAACTGCTGGCAAGACGAATCCATAAAAAGAGATATGACAAAAATAATAAGTAAAAATGGGACATAATATATCTTTCAGAGGTTTATAAGAATCATAAAGATAATAAAAATATAAACAATTCTATTCCAATAGGTTTGATTATTAAATAAAATGGACAATTTCTTAGAAAAATAAAGTGTATATACACACACATACGCACACATAAGGGAAAAAAAAAAGAACAAGAAATCCTGAGTTTTCTTTTAACTAGGGGAAAAACTGAGTCTTCAATCAAATTGTTTTCTTATAGAAAAACCCAGACCTGGATGTCTGCCTACAACAGAGCATTCTGCTAATAGTTGGGGAAGAAGTTACACACACTCTAGGATT
Source organism: Aselliscus stoliczkanus (assembly GCA_033961575.1). Classification (NCBI taxonomy): domain Eukaryota; kingdom Metazoa; phylum Chordata; class Mammalia; order Chiroptera; family Hipposideridae; genus Aselliscus; species Aselliscus stoliczkanus. Next base: position 127,039,266 of record CM066730.1, on the reverse strand, counting down.
AAAGACAAAAGGAAGTATTCCCAAACTTATTTTGAAAGTCAAGTATATCCCTGATATCAAAAAACATAAAAAGAATGTTAAGAGAATGGAAAATTATAAGTTCTTGACAATTAGGAACATAGGAGCAAAAACCCTTTAAATGTCAAAAAAATTAATTGGGATTGTATGAAAATGATATGTGACAGAGAAGCTAAATCTTTTCCAGTAATTTAAGAAAGTTGGTATGCCCAAAAATCAATCAATGCAATCCATGTTAACATAATAAAGGAGACAAAGCATTTGATTATTTTAATTGACTCAGAAAACATATAAAGTAAAATTCATCATCCATTCAAATAAAAGACTCTTAGCAATTGTTCTTCAGTAAACGTTCTTAGGGAAATTTCTTCTCTTCAAAATTATAATGAGGGTATCAAAAATTATAGAAAATTCATATTTATTTCAAAATAGTAAAAATTTTCCTTTGAGAACATAAACTGGACAAAAAATGCCTGCTATCATTTAATCACACAACTTGTTTTATAAAAATGTGTGTACCAGCCATCAGATTACATTTGTAGTATTTCAATGCACCATTCAGTATGACATTTGAAAAACTGATAGCAAAGAGTCAGCACACAATTAATTTTGTTAAAACAACATTGTTCACACGTAGATTAAGAAAAATTGATTAGAAAAAAGCTTCCAGGTGTTCTTGTTATTAGTGAGTCATTGATTAATTTCTTTTTATGCTGTCAATCTGAATTTTATTACATATTGAGTATTAAATGCACTGTTAACTTCTCTAATAAAATATTTAGAATTACCAAGGAAGTTCAATTTTCCCCATGTTTTGCATAAAATAATATAACATAAACGATATTTAATTGACCAAAAAGATTGTCTTCTTGCCACCGAGCATTTGGAAAATTTGCATTCATAGCATAACGAAGAGTTTCTCTCTACCCATATTTCTAGCATGGGCCTAATAGTTGTGCTTCTTCAATCGCCAAATACAAATTGAATATATTCTATGGATTCTGGTCATTTTCCTTGAAAACAAAACTACCATCTTAGCAGGAAACATGTGAAAAGACAAAAATGACAGTACTAACTGATAGAAAATGAGCAGTCCCATTAGAGGGGAAGACAAAAAGGAAGAAGTATGTGTAGAAAAATAAAAAATTTCCTCTAGTAAAGGGATGAGTCAGAGTATGTTAAGGACTCGATGTTTGGTATCTATTTAATATTTATTTACAGATTTCGTCCTCTTCACTGGAAGTGGGAACAGGATGGTCTTAACTATTCATGTAAATTTATAATAAAATATGTCTTCCTTTTGATCTATTCTAATAACTATTTTCTCTCAGATAAATACAAGAATGCTCCACTAGACACAAGATGTGTGTTTCAGAGAGTTTATATATAAAACACGGATTCATTACATTATAATTTAAAATTTTTTAAATGTTCTCAGTGTTTCAGGATGCTTTGACACCCACTACGGGATTGTTATCTGTAGGTAAGAAGGAAGTACTGTTCCCCACTGCTCACTTCACACAACAAGCCTACTCAACTGTTAACCCCTCACATATTCAATAGTTTTTATAAGATTTTATTTTCTTTGGACAGAGGTTCTGTGTCAAAAAAAAAAAAAAAGGAAAGGAGAAAACAGCCACAGAACTCCATTAATTAATTTGCCACTTAAAGGAAATGTAATGAATATCACAGTTATGCAGAAAATTGACACTTTGTATTCCATGTGCTTTTTCCTGTTTCAAATATAAGTACCATTTAAATTCCAGCACTTGGAATCCTGCTTTGTCTTCCCAATATTACTGAAATATCTGTCAGATTCTCTCACTCCCAGTACATACTCATATACATTTCATCATTTATTCATTCAGCAATGTTGTGTATTTTTACTGTGTGTCAGGTACAAATAATACATAGGTGGGGGAACAATGGACACTTTCCCTGTCTTATAATTTTCTCCCTGTTTCTTTTTCCTGTTTTTCTTTTTCATTAAATTTATTGGGATGACATTGGTTAGTAAAACTATATAGGTTGCAAGTGTACATTTCTATAACACGTCATCTATATATTGCATTGTGTGTTCACCATCCAGAGTCAGTTCTCCTTCCATCACCACTACACAGAATATGGCACTGTACATTTAAACATAACATAAAAGGTAAAGGAGATAAAAACATAAAAAAAGAAAAAGGGAAACAAGAAGACAATTTGCTACTGCAACTCAAAAATGAACTCACAGCATGAATAGGGATAATTTGTGACAACAAAACATATAAAAGGAGTGGGGTTAAAGGTCTGAATCTGCAAAGGGGAATGGAGATAAGAAGCATGCTGAAGTAAAAGGACTACTGTATATAGGAAACTTTCTTTTACATAAACTTAATAATAACCTCCCCCTGGTTTCAAACATTTGTTTTCACACTAAAGTTTTGATTTTTGCCTCGAGCCATACCTGGTTATTGAGTCTGTTCCTCATTTTTCTTGATATATATATTTATTTACCTCAACCCTCTCATTTTAGCCTTTCTCACTCCCTGTGATTAAGACTTCTTGTGTGCCCTAGGCACACAAAATTTTATTACTCTCTCCTGCCTTGTGGTGCTTTAACTCGTCTAGGCTTACACTGCCCCTCTTAACAATAATCTGTTTCTGCCCCACCTGCCATTAAATTTTTTTTGAAAGACTTGTGAGGACTCCCTGGTTCAAATTCTTCATTTTCCATTATTTCTTCAACCCACTTCAATCAGACATCAGTAAGTCACTTTGATTGAATTTGCTAATTCCGTCTTGACAAACCCAGCAGTAGTGATTTCTGGTATTAGTTAACCTCTCTGCAGCAGTGTCTCTGTTTATCACACTACCTTTTACTTGAGAAACTTTCTTCAGTCCTTGAGGGCAGTACAACCTTCAAATGGTTTTTCCTACCCTATTATCTACCTTCAGTGCCTTTTGCTGGGTGGATGCGCCTCAACAGCATGCTGTTGGGGTGTCTCAGTACTCAGTTCTATTCTTACTGCATGTTTTATCTGCATAAAACTTTTTAGTGCTCTCCTCTAGTCCCATAAATTCAATATCATCTCTACACTGATTACCCACAAATGTACATCCTTGGCTGAGATAGTTCCACTGTCTGCTGGATAGCTCATGAACTGGCATCTGAAACCTAGCATGTTTAAGACAAAACCTTTCATTCTCACATCTATACCACACACATTAAAAAAAAAATGTGTTTGTGCATGCACGCGTGCGCACACACACACACACACACACACACACTTATTTCAATAATAGGGTTCTGTATCAGAGTGATACCATATTCACCCAGTCCTCAAGCTAAGACATAGCGGTCATCCTTAACTCTCTCTTTTCTCATTGATATCTCTTCAGAGTTGGCTATAACCCCTCTCTTCAACTTTTGCTTCACTATACTCACTTATTTTGATTCATTATTATAACATTTATTATTTAAAATATTACACATTTAACAGTTTACTTATCTATTTTCTGTCTCTACTACTAGACTATAAACACTGTGAGGGCAGAAATTTTGTCTTTACCTTATAAATGTGTTCTCAGAATCTAAAAGTCCTGACATATTACAGGCATTAAGTAAATATATGTTGAATAAAGAAATGTGTGTGCGATGGAATTGGATGTAAGCATATAACTTTGCTGGTACTGTGCACTGTCTTGGTAATGCTCTCTGCACCTGTCTCACCTTCTCCACATTTTCAGGGCATTGCACTGCTACATCCTTTGTACTGAAATTACTTATTCTAATGATTTCCTTGAATTACCTAGGGTGTTCCAAATGTTAACTCTGCTAGGCGTCTCTGGTTACTGGTACAAATCCCCACCACAGCAATGTCAGCAAGTGTTGTAATTTTGTGTTCTCATAGTTTTTTCTCCTCTACATGAATACATCTCCCACCCTTCTTTGGTTAAACTGACTGTTCAGTGGATTCAAATTGATTACCTTGAGTATTTTGGTGTGCAAAGCTTGCTCAGGTTCACTAAAAAAGCAAGGAAAAATATTTGAATAATATCAAAGCAATGTCTTCAAATACTAGAAATATAACTTGGACCTATTTGCTTAAAACAGATAGCATAGTGTTATCAGAAAACACCACTATCTTTGAAGTCTACATAGAGACTATGTGATATTGGTCAAAGCACTTCATCTCGGAACTTCAGTTTGTCACCTGTAAAACAGGTCTAATGATAAAACAAAAACCAAACCAAAACCAACAACGGCAACAACAACAACCACACACGCACACCAAGCACACACACACACACACAACAGGATTCCTGTGAGAAATAAGAAAACTTATGTGAAATGTTCTTGATTACTTGATTTACTCAGGGAGATTTATTTGACTGTAAATATAAATGATGTTGATTACTCCCATAAACTTCGTGATGCATGTTGAGACAATGGTTGTAGAAAAGTTAACTCTTCATATACAAATATGTTTGACTTTAAGCATTTTCCTAAATTTTAAATATTTTTCACTAGAGAAAGATTTTTGATATTAAAGTATATGCCAGGCATTATAAATGTGTTTCCCTTGGTTTCTACAGAGTATAAATTTTAAAAGAATAAATAATTCTCTGGGTTTTTCATTTAAAGGTTTGTCCTCTGAAGTCCTTTGATGAATACTGTATTTATAGCCTCTGATGCCAACGCCTTTCAAATACAAGGCTTTTCTAACAGGCTCTTTCATCTGTGGCATTAGGGATGTTCAGAGGATGGGCAGCACAAAATAGCATGATTTGCATTCAGGGCAGAATTCATACAGTTAAACTTTCAAGTCTTAATGAAAGGTCATAAAACCTTACAGTACTGACCAAATAGATTTCCTAGAACATTAAATCCCCCATGAATCCCCCTGTACTACTTTAAACACAAGTTAAAATTGCAAATCATAAATACTGAATGCTTTCTTCCCTAATGTAAGTTCACCATTATAACCTTGTCTGGCAGAGATGCTCCACTTAAAGGTCTGTAACATTTTCATTATCTGTTCTCTCTCAGGGGCTGGTACTGCAGCTGTTTCTATTTGCAGTGGGCTGAAAACACTTATACTGATTTTTCTTTAAGTCAGCTGCTAGTGTAGCATTTGGGGCCTTGTGTTAAAACAAATGGATTGTTTTGTTTTTTAGTTTTCAATTGGTTTTTCCATTATTGTTTAGTTAAAAAATACAATTCTGTAATAGGGCATATATTTTTATGAATATATTACATACAGAGCTTTAGGCTTCTCATATATGGGTTATCTTAGTGTGTGTGTGTGTGTGTGTGTGTGTAGGGGAATGGGTGTGGGTGAGTGTGCGCATGCGCGTGTGTGTAAACAGTATTTTCTCAAAACTTTCTTTTATTTTTGGTAGAAAGGATACAAAAGACAAAAACCTTATTAAGATGCATGAGAATACCTCCACAAATTAAGTTCCCTACTTGTGTGGGAAGAGTAGGCTTCTAGTAGTATAAAGTGCACTTGAAGCATACAAAAGATTAAAATGTTCTGAATTATATTGCATTTCACAAAAGCAATGACTTCACTTGATGAGAATATATGAAATACATTTTTGAATGAAGTGTTAAGAAATCAGTTTCACTTCTGTATTATGTGTAGGTGTTTGCTGAAATGCATTGAGTTTTAGCAACGTCAGAGAAGCCCAGGTTGGTTCCTATATGTATGAAACCTAAACCACCACAATTGCCAAGATATTTTGAGGCATCAACCTGTCTATTGACAGATATGTATCAGGAAAACAATACTGAATAGCACAGGAGGGGGCTAACTGAATACATAAGTAGTCGCTGATTTCATCTCCAAAATTTTGCATATTTGTGTAAAAATATTTGTTATCAATCACAAGTTCCATCATCCCATTTTTGCTAGACTCTTAAGTTCTTACAGTAATTTATTAGAAGACAGAAAATAATCTAACTTATAGGAAATTAAAAGGTTTTATCAACCACTTGACAGTCACTCAGCCATGAGAGTCAGGCAATGACCTGGCCTAACAAAAACAAGGTGAAATTAATATTTCTAGGATATTACAATATGTTATCTAGTTATCTCCCAATTCCATTCACTGTTATCACCATATAACATACAGTTCAGGAGATGTCATTTTTTTGTTTTGTTTTTGAGGGCAGTGTCACTGGCCCTCATATGTGGGACCTGAACCGGGGCCGCTGGCTTCCCAAGCCAGCGCTTAACCACCGCACCACTCGGCCGGCCCGAGATGTCATTCTTGACCCAATCTTGTCCAAACACTATTTCATTCTTTGATAGTCTAAGATTTACAATAACACAAAATAGGATATATTCGAAGGCTTGGAATCTCATACCACATCTCAAACATTTTAAGTTATGTGGCTTTTATATATTATATAAAAAGTCTATAAAATATTGTGTCCTTTTTAATTAATCCTAAGCAAATATTATACTAGACCTAAGTAGACATATTTTAAGTGGTTTGGAAATAGAAATATATAGTATCATACACGGTCTGACAATTAAATTCACGAACTCCTCCTAGAAAAAGTGCTACATACCTCATTGCTGAAAATCACTATAGTCCCCTTTGAGGTACTCCCCTTGGGAAACTATGCACTGAGGCCAGTGCCTAGTCTGTACTTCAAAGCAATTTTAGAACTCTTTTTCTGGAATGGCCATCAGAGCTCTTGTCCTATTACCCCTGATGGACTGAATGTCATCAAAATATCTTCCTTTCAATATTTCCTTTATCTTTGGGTAAAGAAAGAAGTCACTGGGAGCCAGATCAGGTGAGTGGGAAGGGTGTTTCAATACAGTTATTTATTTACTGGCTAAAAACTCCACAGACAGTGTTGTGTGAGCTGGTGTGTTGTATGATGCAAGAGCCATGAATTGGTGAAAAGTTCAGGTCGTTTTTGTCTTTTTTACACAACCTTTTCAGCACTTCCAAATAGTAAACCTGATTACCTGTTTGTCCAGTTCGTACAAATTCATAATGAATAATCCCTCTGATATCAAAAAAGGTTAGCAACATTGTTGCAACAAGTTCGCAAACTTATTTGTCTGACCTTGTGTTACATATAATAAAAATAAATAAATACTTATTTTAGACAGTTTACCTTTAAGAAGGTAATGTCAGTTTCCTATCAGGGTTGAGGAGTGAAAGATCCAAAATTTTCTGGCTAACATAATTTCCTTCAATTATATTTGAATATACTGATGCCTTTATTATTATTCTTAGGCATCTACTATAGCAGGTTTCCTTACTGTGTGCTTATATAGTTGAATTTGCAACAAAAGTAAATAGCTCTTGGGTTTTCATGGAAGACATTCTGCAACCTGATGCCGCTCGAAATCTTTCCCTTCATTTCTCAAGTAACAAGCTAATTATTGTTTTTATTTATTTTTTCCCCTGAAATACTTGAAACTCTAATAGATTCTGTCTTATCAACTCAGAAGGAGTAGAAATTGTGGTACTAAGTCAGAAAAGAAGCAAAAGTACTTATCAGGGGCTTTTTTAAGATCTTTATTTACTCACTAGTTAAGTGAGAGGGTCCTCACTGGGTCCCTTTAGTCCAATCTGCGTCCCAACTCTGTCAGTGGGATGGTAACTCTCTGACCTGAAGTCAGCTTCAGCAGCTTAGAACACTTATTTCGTTCATTTTCTGTTACCACGTTTCTGTCTGCCAGTGCATAGTGCTCTGATCAAGGACATTACTATCTGTCCTTTTCTACCTGAACTTGAAGTACTAGACGTGCATGATCACTCCTGGCTTCATGTTTAAGGTAGTGGTTTGCATTATGGCTGCTTTTCCAGTCCTGAGGGCCTACTATGCTCTGCCATGGAGACAAGTTGGAGATTTTAAGAGTCAGCCTTCAGGAAAAAGCCTTCATGAAAACACATTTTTTTCTAGGATAAGCTTGAAATCTTTTGTCATCATAAGTTGCATGTGTGTATGCATGGGTAGGATATATAAAATTAAGTCAGCTGATATCATTGAACTTTCTCCCCCCTTTACCATCTTTCTTTGCTATTGTGTTGCCTCATTACAGAGATTCAGAAAACGTCCACTTCCTTCTGGGTACTAAGAATGTCTTCTTTTGTTAGACTCTGTCTAGTTTTGACCAGTAGACTTTTATTCTAAACTTCTATTTCAAATTCACTCTGATGCTATCAAGCCTGGTCTTAGCTAGATACTCAGTGGAAGGAGTTTAATGGATGATTGGATAAAGAAGATGTAGTACATATATACATTGGAATACCACTCAGTCATAAAAAGGATGAACTATTGCCATTTGCAACAACATGGATGGCTCTTCAAGGTATCGTGCTAAGTGAAATAAACCAGATGCAAAAGGACAAGAACCATATGATTTCACTCATATGTGGGATATAAAATGGAAAATAACCAATGAACAAACAAAACAAATTCATAGACATAAACAACAGTATGGCGATTACCAGAGGGAAAGAAGGTGGGGGGAGGATAAAAAGGGTAAAGGGGTCAATATATGATGACAAAGGAGACAAGACTTTTGGGTGGTAAGATCATAATGCAATATATAGATGATGTATTATAGAATTGTACACCTGAAACTTGTACAATGTTATTAACCAGTGTTACCCCAGTAAATTTAATTTAAAAATTGTTAATTACTTATAATAAAATTAAATATCAAAATATGTTTATTTATGACTTAATATATGTTAGTTGCCAAAGATAATGTTAGAAATTATAATATACTCAGTGTGGAGAAAAACATAAATATTCACGAATTAAGCATGGGGAATAAAGTTAAGCTAATCATTCAAGTCAACTATATGTAATTTGTTTACCTACATCTCCCTGGTAGAATTTCCTACCCCTCCCACTAGTATTTTACCCCAAATCACAACAGACTATTATCTTTGTATTCATGGCATACAAAATTTAGAAATACATGACTTTGGACTTATTAATAATATACCTCCTAAAACCATATTAAATACTTGCTAGGGTACGCATATCACAGTTTAAGAAACTTGCCTTTATTTTTCATATGACTTCTCGATCATGCAGGGAAACTCAGGAACCTAGGAAAAGGGATTTATAAGATGGCATTAGATACAATCCTAGGCAAGTTTTGCACAGACAAACCTGAGACAGATTGCATAGACAGATAAAGGAGTATGAGACTGAAGTGAACCATTGGGTCTGGTGATTAATTGACCATCTTCCAGAGCCTGGTGTAAAGGGGAATAATGTATGAGTGGACCTTAAGTAAAAATAGACAAGTTTTATGTCATTTGACTATTTTTAAAAAAAGGGGGCGTGAGGGTAATCGCAGTTTAGATCACCACCACTATCACTTCCAAGACTATCTGAGTTTTGAAGGTGTAATTTCAAAGATGTGCCAAAGGTATGTTAGATTGATGGACTTTGACAACTGTCAATTTTGAAATCACATTTCATAGATGTATGAGTAACTCTGGCATATGCTTTCTTTAGTCTCTATCAGTGCGGTTCTGTGCCCTGGAGCCACTGGAGGACCTGGTAAAACACAGACTTCTGGGGCCCACCCACAGGGTTTACTGTCCTGAAACCTGGGGGTGTTGCCTGAGAAGTTGCTTTTCTAACAAGTTCCCAAGTGATGCTGGATCACACTTTTTATATATTCAAAGATGCTGTTATAAAGGACACATTTTTTTTTTTTTTGTGTGTGTGTGTGTGTGTGTGTGTGTGTGTGTGTGTGTGTGTTGGGTTTTTTTTTGTTTGTTTTTTGTTTGTTTTTTCCTACTGCAGTAAGTAAAATTACACATTAGTTTAAAGTCATTTCAACTGAGGGAAAAAACACAAAACGAGTAAAGGACCATTGAAATTATTATGGTGATGGAACGGACTGAAAATAAATACCATCTTACCTAATACTGAAATATGACTGACCATTATTATATAATCACTCATCTTTATGTGAAAATCTGTGCTGACCCAGGCAATAACCTGTAGCCAGATTTGTCTGCTGAGGTTTTCTTTTCTAGGTATATAGACTTTATGGCTCATGATTGCTCATAATTTTCTCTTTTATGTTTACGTAAGAGGATAGCAACTTGATTTTTAATGTGTAGTAATCAAAATATATAAATATATATTCAGCCACTTTCTGAAACATGGGAGAATAGTTTATACTTAAGTAAAATATCAATTATTGTTTATATAGTACATTAGGAATTCACTATACTTTTTGTTTATAACAGAGTTCTTTGTTCTGTTTATCTTCATTCAAGACATCGTCTCTGTAGTTTTTTGTTTTGTTTTGTTTTTAATGACATAAAAAAGAAACCCTAGATTTTTTCAGAACAAAATAAAGATCAGATATATTTTGTCTTTGTATCAGTTAAAAGTGATGAGTGGAAAATTCAACAAAATAGCTTTTTAATTATTCAGAAATGTATTATACAGTTTCTAGAAAAAAATGCCTCTTTCATATATATATATTCTGATGTATTTACAACAGGGGGCACATTTTGCTAGTTAATAACCCTTCAAATAAATTGGTAAAATAAGAGGAAAAAATACTGTGAGTGATGAACTTGAGGAATTCCTCTATAAATTTGGTGATGTGTGAGTGAATGGTCATTTTTATTGATCATATCTACACCTTCGATATAAGATATAAAGATTTGAGTGATTAAATATGTGATAAAATTAAGAATTAAATTTAAAAAAAGAATTAAATTCATAAGACCTCTGTTTTCTGAGTGTTAAAGAATAAACCACAGAAGACATTTATTTTCAAATATGAAAGATCTAAAGTTTGAATCTTATTTCGGCGCCTTTTTCTTATCATGCATATTAAATTCATTATACGTTTTGAACTCACAAAGGGATCTTGGGTAAGTTGTTTGCTTGATTGATGCCTCCTTTTCTTTGTAAAGTATAGATTGGATCTTGATGTTCTTCTCAAACACGCTATGATTATCTGATTTCCTTGCATCTGAACTTGAGCAATTGTCATCAAGAGAAGTTGGAGAATTGGACAACAGCCTAAACAAGAAAACCCCTTTGTATATTTTTTTTTATGTTATTTAAACAAGTTCTTGCTTCCATTTCTTTATATTCTAACTCTTGAAATGTTTCTAGGCACCATATTTTTCCTACCATATTTCTATCTGTATGCTCATGTAGTAAGATTTTCTAAAAAGTTATACCTTTTTGAAAAGAAGATTGAAAAACAGACCTAATCAAGAAAGAGAACATTACATCAAGTTTTCTGACTTTCTTCTCCAAATTTCCTTATCAATTAGAAAATTGAAAACACTGAGTTACATATTTGAAATAAGATAAATATTTTTTTTATTTTCAGGTAAGGCATCCATGGAAATAAGTGTAATCAAAAGAAGGAAGAGAACTAATATTTATTATATGTTCTTTATACTCTGAGCACCTTGATAGGTATTAATTTTTTATAGAAAAGGTACTATGATGACAAAATATAAATAAGTTTTTGCCCTGTAGAGAGTTATTTTATAGTGATGCTTCAAACCTTTAAAAAATATTGAAAAATTAATTTAATGGAGAAGTGTCTCTGTTTGAATCTTCAGAGAAAAATATATGCGTATATATGATTAATATGAGTAGCACTAATATAATATTATATATATATATATATATATATATATATATATATATATATATACACACAGAGAGAGAGAGAGAGAGAGACAGAGAGACAGAGAGAGACAGAGAGAGACAGAGAGAGAGAGACAGAGAGACAGAGAGAGAGAGTTATTTTTTCTCGGAAGTTATCAACTGATCTGCACAGAGAAATTTGAAAGACAAAGCCAGTTCTAGAAGTTGGAAAAACTTAAATTTGACTCTGTGCTCAACTAATTCCTTCCCCATTAGTTTACTTCGGAGTGTACATAGGTGTGTTTTAAAATATTACCTTTCAATTAGACTAAGTTTCCAGGAGGCGTATGTTGTTAATTGTATTGCTATGTTTTGTTTATGTTTGTTTTGTTCCAGAAAAGTGACATAGTTTTGAGTAGAGGAGATAAGTGGGGCTCAGTAAGGCTTTGTAAGATATCTATTCCCCCTCCCTTGGTTGACATGTCTTTTTCCTAATTGTGTTGTCCTACCTTTACCAATGATACAAATAAATTAACAATGTTCAACATCTCAAACTTGATTTCACACTTCTTAGTGAGTTCTGTGAAATTTCCATGCTTCATCATTTACAGTTACTCACAAAAAGTATGTGTGAAATAACTGTGAAGTCAGAGAAGCAAAACATGAAGTTGTAATAATTCATCTGTAAAAAAAAATCTGTATATGGTATTCAAACACTGACAGGACTTTTTTTTTTAACTTGATATTCAATTCCAACACTATAGAATTCTGCATCTGTCTAAGAAACAGGAAAATGAATATTATAGGGCTGCCAAAACGAAGTGACACTATAATTATCAGGCCTTTTTAAACTTTCCCATATTTCCCACATGCTGACAATGGCTTAAACATAGTATAAACATGTCTTATCCAGTTGAATTATGTGTTTTTTCTCCTTTAAATAAGCTTTTTTTTTTTTTAGCAACACTTTGTTAAGCTTTAGCTGCAAAATAATTTTAAAATCTTATAAATTGTCACATTCTACATCTTTACATTTAACTTATTGACAAATACAAGGTATGCAACTGCAGACACATTTAAAAATAAAAAACTACAGAGGGTGCCAAAAAAACTGTATACACATTTTAAGAAAGGAAAAAAAAACTGTATTAAAATTGTAATAACATATACCAATAACAAAAGACAGACATAAGTCATGTTTTACTTCTACAATTACAAGAGGTCCTCAAAGTGGTTACCATCAGTGTAATTTTAATAGTTTTTTTTTTTCCTTTCTTAAAATGTGTATAAATTTTTTGGCACCCTCTGTGTACTTGGCATGGTTGCTTGTACTATTCTTGTTACATATTTTATACTGCCCTTAATGGAACAGACAATACAGAGGCAATGATTCCACTTTCCATATTCTGCTATTCATATACCTATAAGAATGTTATCATACTTTGGGTACATTTATTGAATATTACTCTCAATGAGCTAAAAAAGCTAAAAGCTTGATTGTAACTATTAATATAAATTTTCTCCATTCAATGTCTATTAGAGGAATTTCAATTCATCAGGAACTAATCATATTTCGTTTTCTATTTTTTATTCTTCTTGTGGTCAATACATAACAGAGCAGTTGAGGTGTATCATAATCAAAGAATTGTTCATGGTTGAATAAATTTAATACTCTTGCTTCATCAGTGCAGCGTATTAAAATATTCCCTAGAAAATTTAGCTTAACTGGTTAAGGCATTCCACTGGATTTCTGATAATACAGATTTCAAATGGGTGGGGTGAAGAATTGCTTTTATCCATCCCTTACATGACATGAGAATTAGATGGAAATAAGTTTGTTTTTATAAATAAATATAAACTAATTAATTAAGCTGTAATCCAATCTTTGCCATGCTAGTGGATAAATAAACATTAATTTTCTTTTTATAAGGGGGTAATACTACAAATATTTCAAGGTATTTGGCACTAAAAACAATCCAGTAGTATAATACAAGGGAAAGTAGATATTTATTTTTGCATAAATATCATTTAAAAAATCAACTTTCTAGCAAATTCTAAATAGATTGGCTATGGAGGTCTAATTTAAAACGCATGTTAGCAACATATAATCTGTCTCCATGCCTCTTTGTAGAGTTATATAAATGCAAATAATATAGTCGTTTTTTATTTCCTAACCCGTAATCCCAACATATTATGTTCACTCAACTTCCATTGCTAATACACAGCTATATTTTAAAAGTACTTTTGTTGTCTTGTTAAAATTAAGAGAATTAAATACAGTCTATCACAATAACCCAGATAAGAAATACTTAATCTTCCATATGTAAAATTCTTTTTTAAGATTTTATTGGGGAATTGGGGGTGGGGAACAGCATTGGGGAATTGGGGAAAGAGAACAGACAACTTGCTGTCCTTTTGTTCTTTAGTCTGGTTGTGGAGGACGTTGCTTCACTGGCCCATGTTGGTATTATCATTGTGCTCTTCTCGGGTGAGGCAGATCAGTTGCCAGCCTCTGGATGGTCGCTCACCGAAGCTATTGGCAGCTCACGCTGGCTGCTAGCCACTCACACTGGCTGCTGGCCATTCACTGTAGCCTATGGCAGCCCACTGCAGCAGGGGCTGCAGCTATGCTGTCCTGGGGACCCACAGCAGCACAGCTCCACGTGGAGCTGTTGTTCACCATCTTAGCTGTAGGAGGGCAGTGTCACTGGCCCTCATATGTGGGTTCCAAACCGGGGCCACAGGCATCCCAAGCCAGCTTTTAACCAACACGCCACTCAGCCTGCCCTGTAAAATTCTTATAACTTTTTTTCATACAGTTTACATTATCCTATTCTTCTTTCTGGATTAGAATTCCTTTGGAAAAAGGAACTATGTATTTTACTTCTTTGATTCCCCAGTGTTTAATATAATATGCTGTATGATATATAGTAATACAAAAGAAGGGCTTACTTTCTTGTAAATTATATTCAGATATATTTTCTCTCTCTCTCTCTCTCTCTCTCTCTCTCTCTCTCTCTCTCTCTCTCTCTCTCTTATTTCCCTTTCCTTCTCTCATTTCCTCTGTTTTCTCATTAAAGTAGAATGAAATAAGGAGAATAATTCATATAATTCAATCTTCAGATAAGAACCAACAAGATGAAATTCAATGTTCTTTAAGAAAAAAAAAATACATGACATTTGAATAAATATTGGCCAATCTATACACACAGATACATATTAAGAGTGGAACATGACTTTCAATGAAAAATTCTAGATATAATCTATGGTTAAATGTAATGCTATAATAAGAAGTTGGTAGTTATAATTAATTAGTAAAGAAAAAAGGGCAAGTCAAAAACATGTTTTTTTAATTACCTTAACTTGGTAGCCTAAATACTGATTATAAGCCATTAAAAACAAATACATATATTTCCCAATCAAGGGTTAATAAAATCTTTATACAAATCTTGAGATAATAGTATACTTGATATTAAAGAAAGTTGGAATAAAGTATAAGACAAGGATAGTGAGCATAGATTTGAAATTCTATAATTTTTTTTGGTGGAATAGTATTAACATTTTAAATACATATTGAAACAACAGTTGTTTTGGGGATCCAATTGGTAAGACAAGTTTTTTTCCTGTATTTACAGGTTAATCTAGATGACTTGCTTACATGTTTTTAAGGTAAATTTAAAAGTGTCAAATAGCTTTTGAGGTGTTAGCCACCAAGTCATATTATTAAACTAGTACATTTAAATATGCTCCTTAATACCTTAATATTAAAAGACAATCAGTGAAAATGAAGTTTAATAATGTGTAATCTGTGTAGCTAATTATACTGAGAATTTCAAAGTAAAGCCTTAAATGTGTCTTTGATATTGATCTGTCACCTTAGGGAAGACTAATGAGATCACTTATACTTCCCTGGGAAATAGGCAGAGGGCACACAAGAATGTATATATATAACATTGGTTCAAACCTGATTTTATTGCAATCTGGACATTTAGAAGTAGTTAAAATGATGTAGAAATGCAACTGGACATAATTTGACTCTTCCTTTCTAATTAAACCAGCCTGGTATAGATTAGTGATCCATAAAAAAGGGACAAGCTTAGTCCTTCTGATACTATGATTCCTGACCATTTAATTGGGCCCCAGCATCTTGTTAATGATGCTGTTTTCCAAAAGATCACATCTTTTCTGCCATGTGACAGAGGGTTTTTTTTTTGTTTTGTTTTTTAGGTTGGCTGATTTTGTTCGTGTTACTTTTTAAATCAGGACTGGTTCTTCTATAGCTAAAACATCTTCAAGATATACCCATCATTAGATTTTGTTTGTTTGCTGGGTTGCTTGTTTGTTTTTCCCACAAAACACCAGAGAAACATTACCCATATTGAACAATAACAGAATGGTGTTTTAAAACTCTCAGTTTTCCCAGGCTGCACTATATAACGGAGAAAGTACAAGATAGTGAATGATTAAAACTTTGGAGTCAGGCTGAATGCAGCCTGAATCTTGGCTACCAGTTTATTAACTGGTTGACTTTGGACAATTTGCTGAATTATCTTGTTTATCTTCAGTTTTCTTGTTTTTCAAATATATATAATAATAGCTATATCAGATGATTGTTGTATAGTCTAGATAATACAGGTAAAATATTTGGCCCAGTACTCTATAGCTGGTAGATATTATTATTATTTCAATTCACAATGCATTTATTGTTAATAATAGAATTAACAGCAGACCATTTGATAACATACATTGTAACCTATTAGATTATAGTTTGTTTGCTATAATTTCAACTGTAAATGTTCAACCAATGGTTTATTCCCAAGCCTCACTTTTTTAGTCTGAAAAGCTGTGTTCAACCAGAAGGAGAGGAAAAATATTTTCAGGTATTATTTCTGGAACTTATTTTATTTTTTAGTTAACAAACAATTATATAGTGGTTAATATATAGTATCACATATTAACCACATTGATATCAATGTTTGTTAAATATTTAGGTTAATATATAGGTATCATAGATTACTATATAAATATCAAAATAGGTACCTCAAGGTATCATAATATGCACTCAAATACTACCTTATATAATTCTCAGAAATATCCTATGAGGTAAACTTCCTGAATCTCCTCATGTTACAAAGGAGACATGTGTAGCATAGTGATGCTAAATAACTTGCCTGATGACAATTAGTAGCAGAAAGTGACAGAGCAGAGATTTTAATCCAGGCAGTCCTAGGTTTTAAAAACTATGGGTCTGCTTCTCTCTTACATGGCTCTACAACACCAGGCTTTTTGTTTTATAGTTTTGTTTTTAATTAATTAATTAATTAATTGTTTTATTATTAGTTTCAGGTGTACAAAACAATGCAATAGTTATGCTTTTCACCCTCACAAAGTGACAACCCCCCTCCCCAACCCAAAGCCCCCCCCCACCCCTGATATCATACATATCTGTTACAATTCCATTAACTCCCCTCTCCACAGGGTACTCCACATTCCATGACTATATATATATTAAATTATAGTTGACATATATTATTCAATGGCAGTTTCAGATGTACTAATCATTAGAGAAATGCAAATAAAAGAAAAGAAAACAATGAGATATCAGTTTGTTTCAGTCAGGATGGCTATCATCAATAAATCAGCAAACAACAAGTGCTGACGAGGTTGTGGGGAAAAGAGAGCCCTGCTGCACTATTGATGGGATTGCAGATTGGTGCAGCCACTATGGAACTCAGTATGGAGGTATCTCAAAAAGCTGGAAATGGAACTACCTTATGACCCAGCAATTCCACTCTTGGGTATTTATCCAGAGAAACCCCAAACACTAATTCAAAAAAATATGTTCACCCCTATGTTCACTGCAGTGCTATTTACAATAGCCAAGACTTGGAAACAATCGAAATGCCCATCGGTAGATGACTGGATTAAGAAACTGTGGTACATTTACACAATGGAGTATTATGCAGCTATAAAGAAGAAATAAATCGTACCATTTGCAAGGATATGGATGGACCTAGAGACTATTATGTTAAATGAAATAAGTCAGTCAGAGAAAGACAAATATCATATGATCTCACTTCTTTGTGGAATCTAAAGAACTGAATAAATGAGCAATGTAAACAGAAATAGTCTTAGAAACACAAAGGAAAAACTGATGAGCACTAGATGGGACAGGGATGGGCATGAGGGAGAAGGGGAAGGTACGAGGCAACACAAACTGATAACAACAATACTACTACAGAGATAGAAGAGACAGTTTAGGGAATATAATCAATAAGTTTGTAAATATTTCCTTTAGGGGATCCGATGGACTCATGTATAATCAGGGAGACCACTTCATGGACGGTGTAATGGTCTGACCACTGCACTGTACATCTGAAGCTGCTGCTGAAAAATATTAGATGTTGACTATAATTTAACACATATATAGTCATGGGATGTGGAATATAGTGTGGGGATGCAGTCAATGGAATTGTAATAGATATGCATGATATCCAGGGTAGGGGGGTAGGAGAGGGGGAGGCGGTAATCAATTTGTAAGGGGTGAAAAAGATAACTATTGCACTGTTTTGTACATCTGTAACTAATTATATATATATATATATATATATATATATATATATAATGTACTTGGGCTTAAGGAAAAACAGTGTACCAAAAAGTAAATGTGAACAGCCTAAACTTGCTTATTAAAACAAAAACACAATTGACTGGGGGAAAAAAAAAAGAAACTGTGGTACATTTACACAATGTATTATGCAGCTATAAAGAAGAAAGAAATCGTATCATCTGCAATGATATGGATGGACCTAGAGAACATTATGCTAAGTGAAATAAGTCAGTCAGATTAAGACAAATACCATTTGATATCACTTATATGCAGAATCTAAAGAACTGAATAAATGAGCAATGTATACAACACTAGGGGTTTTTTTTGTTTTTGTTTTTTATTTTTTATTTATTAAGTTTTTAATTAGTTTCAGGTGTACAACACAGTGTAACGATTATACTTTTTACCCCTCAAAGTGACAACCCCCCTCCCCCAATTCGCCACCCCACTCCTCCCCCCCATATCATACACATCTATTACAATTCCTTTGACTCCCTTCCACAGTATAATCCACATCCCGTGACTATCTATATATATTCAATTACAGTAGGTATACAACCTCCGCTTTAATTATACAGTGCAGTGATCAAACCTCTACTCCATCCATGAAATGGTCTCCCTAACAAGACCTATGACCATCTGACATTCCACAGAATATTTACAACATTATTAATTATATTCCCCAAACTGTTTTTCATATCCCAGTGGCAATATTGTAGTTGCCTATTTTTGCTGTCTAATCCCTTCCCCTTCTCCCTCATTCCCATCCCCCTCCCAACTAGCAACCCTCAGTTTTTCCTCTATATCTGTGAGACTGTTTCTGTTTACTTTGCTCATTCATTCAGTTTTGAGATCATATGGTATTTGTCTTTCTCTGTCTGATTTTATTTCACTTAACATAATAGTCTCTCGGTCCATCCATATCGTTACAAATGGTATGATTTCATTCTTCTTTATAGCGGAGTAATACTCCATTTTAATGAGGCTCCGGGACCCACTTCCCTTCAGAGCAGCTGATGGTGTTGCCAGCTCCTGACCTGCTGTTGTCAGAACACTCTCCTTTCACTGCCACAGTTGCAGACAAGCCAGTGGTCGCCCTCCCTGCTGCTTCTAGACAACAGCAGCTCTCTTTACCTTGAAACAAAGCAAATTTTTGATCTTATGGGTGTTAGCAAAGATAAACACTCTTATGCATAAATCCTGGCATCCTCTTGCCTTTGTTTCCATCAGTGAGATTCCTAAATTTTGGTTTGAGGGATTCAAGAATATACATATTTTGAATATTAACGAATGCTGACAGATTATTTTCTGAAAAGGCAATTCAAAATTCTACCACCATCAATAATACAAGGTGTGATCCAAACATATGGTGAAAGCTGCTGCCGAGTGCCATCCAACAGAAAACAGGGATCTTCAATACGGGAAGCAGCGTGTTGAACCTTAGTGACAGTGTGTGACAAATTTGAACTTGTTTGGTGTAGTCAGTCACGTGTGAGCTACGGTTGAGGGAAGGTGTGTGTTCACAGCCTTAGTTGTGAGATGTCGTTTGTATAAAGTCCAACTTTTTAGAAGAATTGGATAACAAATAAATAAGGGCAAACTTGAGTGTTCTAAATTTGTACCCTAAATAATTCTATTTGGATAATATTTGGATCCATTTTGATTTAAAATAGATTTTCATAGTTTCAATTAAAAAAAAAAAACTGTTTCAATTTTTCGTGGCTTCACTCAGCATGAAAGATTTTCAGATGTCCTGTTGTTCATGGCTATCTTGGAATGGAAAGCTTTTAGGAACGTAAAACTTTTAAATAATATGAAGTGTGGTAACTCAGTCAAAATGGCTGAGGTTAGGGAAAAGATGTCAGATTTTCATTCTTAAAATACAAATGTGTTTACATATGTATATATACTTTTATAAGTACACACACACACACACACATACACACACACACGAAGGTCTGACAATTAAGTTCACAAACCTGTTGGCACCGATGTTGCTAACCTTTTTTGATATCAGAGGGATAATTAATTATGCATTTGTACCAACTGGACAAACAGTTAACCAAGTTTACTATTTGGGAGTGCTGAAAAGGCTGTGTGAAAAAGTTAGACGACCTGAACTTTTCGCCAACAATTCATGTCTCTTGCATCATGACAATGCATCAGCTCACACGACATTGCCTGTGAAAGAGTTTTTAGCTAGTAAACAAATAACTGTATTGGAACACTCTCCCTACTCACCTGATTTACCCTTTAATGACTTCTTTCTTTACCCGAAGATAAAGGAAATATTGAAAGGAAGACATTTTAATGACAGTCAGGACATCAAGCGTAATACCATGACAGCTCTGATAGCCATTCCAGAAAAAGAGTTACAAAACTGCTTTGAAGGGTGAACTAGGCACTGGTATCGGTGCATAGCTTCCCAAGGGGAGTACTTTGAAGGTGACTGTAGTGATATTCAGCAATGAGGTATGTAGCACTTTTTCTAGGATGAGTTTGTGAACTTAATTGTCAGAACTCATATACTATAAATATGACTATATGTTACATATACTTATATAAGTATACATAAACATATGTAAGTCTATGTTTGTACGTGGTTAAAATATATATATATATATAATAAAAATATAAAATTTAATTTAAAAAAATCTTTTCTAAAAAATTGTCTGTACTCACTTTGTTTAATTCCTCTCCTTTCCTAGACTCATTGCAAAATGGCCATTGCTATCACCTATCCACATCAACTGCTTTTGTTATGGTCACTAGCAACATCCACATTCCTAAATTCAACTGTCAGTCCTCTTCTTACTACATCTATTACCAGCATTGGACACAGTTGATCCCCTATGATGCATTTTTTAAATGGATTCCATTCTATCAAATTCACTACATATTTGTTTCTCCCGCTTCATTGGTTATTCTCTGTCAGACTCTTTTGCAAGCTATTCCTCATTTTCTTGAACCAGAAATATTAAAGTACACAGTAGCGATTACCACTTACACTTTTTTTATTTTCTATCCACACTCATTATTTTGGTGATCTCAAACATGAATTTCAATTTCAGCATGACCCCCAAATGCATTTCTCTAACATAGACCTCTCTAAAAACTCCAGATGTGTTTATCCAATTTTTTGACATCTCTACTTGAACATCTAATACATTTCCCAAAGTTACCATGTCGAAAAACAAACACTTGATTATTTAATCACTGTACCTATACTCTTTCCAATCTCAGTATTGGCACCACTGTTCTTCCGGTTATTCAGGATAAAAACTGGAGTCATTTTTTTTTTTTTTTTTTGAGGGCAATGTCCCTGGCCCTCACATGCGGGACCCAAACCGGGGCCACTGGCCTCCAAAGCCAGCTCTTAACCACTCAGCCAGCCCACTGGAGTCATTTTTAACACCTCTCTTTCTAATATATTAAGCACTGCTCTCAAACTATACTTCTAGAAACCAACCACATCTTTTCACCTCCACTAAGACTATCACCTGGTTTGAGCCAGCGTAAGCATAATTGATCACTTGGATTGCATCTGTAGCCGTCTATTAAACTGTGGTAGATGGTTTTTTATTCCTAATTATCTATATATTTATTGCCCTTCCCTATGAGATTATTATTCATACCTGCCAATTTCCATGTAACTGGAAGTCAGGGTCAGCTCCATGGATGTGTGAAGTTCATTTCGTTTAATGCAGTGTTATTGTCATCTTGAAATGTGTAGTGATTTTTAAATAAGAGATCCCAGGTTTTAATTTTGCTTTGGGCTCTTCAAGTTATGTATCCAACGCTGCTTTCAATGGCATTCCTTGTGGGAGAAACATTCGCTAATGAAATGCATGGCAGCATCAGGTGGCATTGCTGGAGAAAGCTTAAAGCGCTCTTTTGTGGTGACACAATTTCTTCTTTTCCCCTCTGCAGTAAGAACTGTGTGTCCCAGATCTGAGCTACTCCTTTATCCTGGGTCCTAAAATGAGCAAGACTCAGGGAACACAGCCAAGCCAATACTAGCCAACATAAAACATAAATGAGCAATAAATATATCCAATATCTTGTATAAGCACTGAAATTTGGGGGTTTTGCTATTTTACTGTAAGCTGGTGAGGGCAGACTAACATACAAATTTCTCTACTTCAACCCTTTCTCTCTACAGTTTATTCTAAAATCAATAGTCAAACTGACTTTGTTTTTATTGTGAACATTAATTTAAAACATTTTTTAAAATTAGCTTCAGGTGTACAACACAGTGTAATAATAATACTTTTTACCCCTAATGTGACAACCCCCTCCCCCAATTTGCCACCCCACTCCTCCCCCCATATCATACATATCTATTACAATTCCTTTGACTCCCTTCCACCATATAACACACATCCTGTGACTATCTATATATTCAATTACATTGGCATACAATATTATATAACATCAGTTTCAGGTATATAGTGCAGTGATCAAGCCTCTACTCCATCCATGAAGTGGTCTCCCTAACAAGACATGTGACTATCTGACACCCCACAAAATATTTACAACATTATTATATTACCCGAAATGTCTTTCATATCCCTGTGGCAATATTGCTGTTACCTATTTATGCTGTCTAATCACTTCCCCTTCTCCCTCATCCCCACCCCCTCCCAACTAGCAACCCTCAGTTTTTCTTCTATATCTATGAGACTGTTTCTGTTTACCTTGCTCATTCCTAGTTTTTCAGATTCCACATATAAGTGAGGTCATATGGTATTTGTCTTTCTCCGACTGACTTATTTCACTTAACATAATAGTCTCTAGGTCCATCCATTCGTTGCAAATGGTACGATTTCATTCTCCTTCATAGCAGAGTAATACTCTATTGTATAAATGTACCACAGTTTCTTAATCCAGTCATCTACCGATGGGCATTTCAGTAAGCAAGACTTTGTTTCCAAGTCTTGGCTATTGTAAATAGCACTGCAATAACATAGGGGTGCATATATTTTTTCAAATTAGTGTCTTGGTTTCTTCTGGGTAGATACCCAAGGGTGGAATTGCTGGATCATAAGGCAGTTCCATTTTCATTTTTTTGAGATACCTCCATACTGATTTCCATAAAGGCTGCACCAATTTGTAGTCCCATCAACAGTGCACCAGGGTTCCCTTTTCTCCACACCATCGCCAGCACTTGTTTGTTGATTTGTTGATGATAGCCATTCTGATTGGAGTGAGGTGATATCTTGTGGTTTTTATTTGCATTTCTCTGATGATTAGTGAAGTTGAACATTTTTTCATATGCCTGTTGGCCATCTGTATGTCCTCTTTAGAGAAATACCTCTTCATATCCTCTGCCCATTTTTTAAATAGGTTGTTTGTTTTTTTGGTGTTGAGTTGCATGAGTGTTTTATAAATTTTGGATATCAACCCCTTATCATATATATCGTTGGCAAATATCTTCTCCCATTCAGTAGGCTGCCTTTTTGTTTTATTGATGATTTCCTTTGCTGTGAAAAAAATTTTAAGTTTGATGTAATCCCATATGTTCATTTTTTCTTTTATTTCCCTGCCCCAGAGGATATATCAGTAAAAATATTATTCAAGGTAATGTCTGCAAACTTACTCCCTATGTTTTCTTCTAGGAGTTTTATTGTTTCAGGACTTACATTTAAGTCTTTAATCCATTTTGAGTTTGTTCTCGTATATGGTGTAAGTAGGTGGTCCATTTTCATTTTTTTGCACGTGTCAGTCCAATTTTCCCAGCACAATTTATTAAATAGACTATCTTTACTCCAATGTAAATTCTTGCTTCCGTTGTCATAAATTAAATGACCGCATATGAATGGGTTTATTCCTGGGCTCTCTATTCTGTTCCATTGGTCTATGTGTCTGTTTTTATACCAGTACCATACTGTTTTGATTACTGTAGCCTTGTAGTATGTTTTGATGTCAGGTTGTGTGATGCCTCCCACTTTGTTCACTAATTCTCAGGATTGCCATGGCTATTTGGGGTCTTTTGTGGTTCCATATAAATTTTAGGATTCTATGTTCTATTTCTGAGAAAAATATCCTTGGTAGTTTGATTGGAATTGCATTGAATCTATATATTGCCTTAGGTAGTATTGACATCTTAACTGTATTAATTGTTCCTAACCATGAGCATGGTATGTATTTCCATTTATTTGTATCTTCTTTGATTTCTCTCTTCAGTGTCTCATAATTTTCTGAGTACAAGTCTTTTACTTCTTTAGTTAAATTGATTCCTAGATATTTTATTGTTTTTGAAGCAGTTGTAAAAGGGATTGATTTCCTGATTTCTTCTTCTGATAGTTTATTATTGGTGTATACAAATGCAACTGATTTATGAATATTAATTTTGTATCCTGCTACCTTATCAAATTTGTTTATCAATTCTACCATTATTTTGGTGGAGTGTTTGGGATTCTCTCTATATAGTATCATGTCATCTGCATATAATGACAATTTTACTTCCTCTTTTCCAATTTGGATTTCCTTTATTTCATTTTCTTGTCTGATTGCTGTGGCTAGAATTTCCAGAACTATGTTAAATAGAAGTGGTGAAAATGGGCAGACTTGTCTTGTTCCTGATCTTAAGGGGAAAGCTTTTAGCCTTTCCCCATTGAGTATAATGTTTGCTTTGGGCTTATCATATATGACCTTTATTATGTTGAGATATGATCCCACTATTCCTACTTTGCTAAGAGTTTTTATCATAAATGGCTGCTGGATTTTGTTAAATGCCTTTTCTGCATCTATTGATATGATCATATGATTTTTATTTTTCATTTTGTTAATGTGATGTATTACGTTAATTGATTTGCAGATATGAACCAACCTTGCATACCAGGAACGAATCCCACTTGATCGTGGTGTATGATCTTTTTAATGAGATGCTAAACTCAGTTTGCTAGTATTTTGTTGAGAATTTTTGCATCTATGTTCATTAGGGATACTGGCCTGTAGTTTTCCTTTTTTGTAATATCTTTGTCTGACTTAGAAATCAGGGTGATAGTGACTTCATAGAAAGAGTTTGGGAGACTTCCCTCCTTCCGTATTTTTTGGAATAGGTTGAGGAGAATAGGTATTAATTCTTTTTTGAATGTTTTGTAAAATTCACTTGTGTAGCCATCTGGTCCAGGACTTTTGTTTGTTGGAAGATTGTTGATTACTGATTCAATTTCTTTGGCAGTAATCAGTCTGTTCAGAGTTTCTGTTTCTTTTTGGTTCAGACTTGGTCGATTGTATGCTTCTAGAAATTTATCCATTTCTTCTAGATTGTTGAATTTGTTAGCATATAGTTGCTCATAATATTTTCTTAACATTTTCTGTATTTCTGTGATATCTATTGTCACTTCTCCTCTTTCATTTCTGATTTTATTAATTTGGGTCCTCTGTCTCTTTTTCTTGGTGAGTTTCGCTAACGGTATGTCAATTTTGTTTATCTTTTCAAAAAAACAACTCTTGGTTTCATTGACCTTTTGTATTGTGTTTTTGTGCTCTATTTCATTTATTTCTGCTCTGGTCTTTATTATTTCCTTCCTTATACTCCCTGTAGGCTTGTTTTGCTGTTTTTTGGTGTTTTTTTTCAAGTTCCCTTAGGTGTAAAGATAATCTGTTGATTTGAGATTTTTCTTCCTTCTTTAGGTAGGCCTGCACTGCTATGAACTTCCCTCTTAGGACTGCTTTTGCTGCATCCCAGAGATTTTGGGTCATGGTGTTTTCATTTTCGTTTCAAACTGACTTTTTAACAATAATTTTGATTACATTGTTACTCTGCCCAAAACGATACAATGGGTGCCTGTTTCACTCAAATGAAAAGCCAAAGTCCTTGCAATGGCGAGCATGATTTTCTTCCCCCACTACTCACTTCTTTGTCCTCATTTCGTGTTATGCCCCCACATTTTTACCACACCACTGACATACTATTATCCTTGCTGTTTCCTTAATATGCCAGGCACACTCTAGACATTGGATCTTTTCTCCAGCAGTCACATTTTTAGAATGCTCTTCCTCCAGATATTTGCCTTGGTAATTCCCTCATCTCCTTCAAGTTGGTGCTCAAATCTTACTTTTCCAATGAGGCAAGCCTTTGATAACTGGGCAACTCTTCCACTCAGGACATTTGATCCTCCATTTTTTATTTTTTTTTTTACTTTTTTTTTTCCAATAGCATTTATCATATAACACATTTTATTATATATCTATTATGTATTTTTATTTATACTCTGTCTTCTCATTAGAATGTAAGCTTCATAAGGACAGGGATATTTGATTCCATCAAATTTTCAAATTTCCCAAATACTGCCTAAAACATAGCTGTTTTTCCATAATCATTTATTCAATATTTATAAATTGAAAGGCATCTATGTATGGATACATTATTTTAAATAATTTCTGCTCATACGCTTTAAGTCTTGCTCCTCTTTATACCTTCATATTTCCTTTTGGCAATGGTTGATTTTCAAACCTTAATATACTTAACTTCCTATCAACATTTGAGTTAGTTGATATTCCTGTTGGAAACATTGCAGTTAATGGAAATTCCATTCTTCAAATTGCACAGGGCAAAACTATAGTGTTATACTTGAGGTCTTCTTTTCTTAGCCTCAAAACCAGTTCTTCAGGAAATCATGTTAGTTATTTCTTCAAAATTTATCAAGAAATCTGACTGCTTCTCACTTCCTGCACTGCAGCTCTGGTGGGCTATATTGCTATTATATCTATACAGTATTATTTACAAGATCTTAAATTTAATCACCCTGATAATTCATTTACCACCTTAGATCTAATATTATCAGAGTAGACTTTGTGTCTTTTAAAGTGGAGCTGAGATCATTCTGTGCCCCTACATTAAAGCTTTGCAATGACTTTTCAGCTGAAGTAAAGCCAAAGCTCTTATACAGTGTTTAAAAGGCTCCACAGTTTCCAGCCCTCCCTTCTCTCCTGCTTTTTGCCCCTTGTTCACTTGGCCTCAATATCATAGCTTACTTGCATTTTTGAAGCACACCAGATTTGCATTTGCCTGAGAGGTCATCTCTCTAATTGAAATGTGTTATTTTCATACATTCTCATGGTTCTACCTCATTTTTTTAACTTAAGGAGCAGCTTTTTTTGTGAATCTGTCCCTAATACACTGTTTTAAATTGACCTATTTTATGATATGTCTTACTCACTTCCTTGCTTTATTTTTCTTCTTAGCAGTAATAATTTTCTGACTTACTATACTACTATATATGTTTAACTTAACTAGGATGCAGATTTCATGAAATCAGGGAATTTTATTTATTGTATCCAATGTTGTGACAACAGTAGCTGTAAGCCATAATGTAGCCTAAACAAAGAATCATCATACATACACACACACACACACACACACACACACACACACACACACACACGAGGTCTGATAATTAAGTTCGTGAACTTATTGCAATGATGTTGCTAACCTTTTTTTTGATATCAGAGGGATTATTCATTATGAATTTGTATCAACGAGACAAACAGTAAACCAAGTTTGTTATTTGGAAGTACTGAAAAGACTGGATTTAAAAGTAGACCACCTGAACTTTTCGCCAATTCATGGCTCTTGCATCACGACAATGCACCAGCTCACATGGCACTGTCTGTGAGAGAGTTTTTAGCCAATAAACAAATAACTGTATTGGAACACCCTCCCTACTGACCTGATCTGGCCTCCAATGACTTCTTTCTTTACTTAAAGATAAAAGAAGAAATATTGATGACATTCAGGACATCAAGAGTAATACGATGACAGCTCTGATGGCCATTCCAGAAAAAGAGTTCCAAAATTGCTTTGAAGGGTGGAATAGGCACTGGCATTGGTGCATAGCTTCCCAAGAGGAGTACTTTGAAGGTGACCATAGTGATATTCAGCAATGAGATATGTAGCACTTTTTCTAGGATGAGTTTGTGAACTTCGAACTTAATTGTCTGAGCATATATATGGTCATATATGTTATACTATAAAGTATAAAGAAATTAAGACTGGCAGCATAAAAACTGAGTATAAAAATAATATTAATTTACTGGGAGAGTGACATTTGCAAGATAGAAGATTAAGAAGCCTTTTGACCTTGTTCCTTCATGAAAACATTAAATAATGAGCTAGAGGAGCTCTGGAAATTAATCAAATAGCTCCACCAACCAAGTTAATGCCCAATCAGGGGGAAAAAGTAATCAAAGAAAGTTTGGGGGTGTATTTTATTCACCTTTAACCTACCTCCTGCCTGGTACATTGTGGCTTTGGCATTGTCTGAGGAAATGGTGGTTCTATTCCCATTTACTTTCTGTGAACCAGAGAGATCAAAACAGACTTAATTTGCAACATTATAACTTATCTCATACTTGCCTGGGGGATTGGTATCTGTCATTGGTAAATGAGAATTCAGATAGCCAAAAGCAGAACAGCTCAGATCACAGACTAGGAAAAGGCTCATGAAAGCTACAAGGGGACTACAAACCATCAGATGCCTGGGGCAAGAGATAACTTATTGAGGAATACAATATAAAAGCTAAGGCCGCAAAAAGAAATGGGTGAGACTGTCAGGGAACTTAAACACTGAAAAGCAGCTACCATATATAAAGAAAATGGGAAACAAGGACATTCATAAGTGTAGGAAAGCACATGTCCAGAAAAGTCCTATTAGGATCACAAGGCTCAAACATGTCTTCCTAATTAGGGAAAATTCTTCTCCTGAATAGAGCAGGTCTTCACACTGGGAGAGGTAGCTGATTTTTCAAATTCTAAAATTTTAACAAAAGATCACAAGGCATACAAAGACACGTAAAAACAAGGATATTTAAAGGAACAAATACATTTCCAGAAACCATTCCCCCAAAACACAAGAGTTGAACCTACTGGACAAAGACTTTAAAACATCTGTCTTGAATAGGTTCAGAGAGCTTAAGAAAAATAAGGACAAAAAAACTAGGAATAGAGGGAAATTACCTCAACACGATAAAGCCTGTATACATATAACCCATCGTTAATATTATGCTTGATGGTAAAAAACTGAAAATTGTTTCCTCTTAGATTAGGAACAAAACAAAGATGTCAATTTTCACTACTTTTATTCACCATAGTACTGGAAGTCTCAGCCAGAACAAGTAGGAATAGAAAATAAGTAAATAAGTAAAGGCATTGGAAAAAAATTGGAAAGGAGGAAACAAATAGTATATCTATTCACAGACTAAGTTTGTATGCAGAAAATCCTAAAGGTTACACACCTACACACACACACACACACACACACACACACACACACACACAAACAGGTAACACTAAGAAAAGAATTCAGTAGAGTGTTAGGATAAAAAAAAATGCTCAAAAATCAGTTGCATTTCTATGTACAGACAACAAATAATCTGAAAAGCAAATTAATAACTTAATTGACAGTAGCACCAAAAATAATGAATTACTTAGGGATAATTTAACCAAGGAAGCCAAAGACTTGGACAGTGTAACTTACAAAACATTGCTGAAAGAAAGAAAATAGACACCAATAAATGGAAAGACATCCTGTGTTAATAGGTTGGAAGACATACTACTGGTAAGATGTCAATAGCACCCAAAGTGATCTATACAGTCAATGAAATCCTTATCAAAATCTCAAGTTTTGTTTTTTTTTTCTTAGAAATACAAAAAAACATGCTAAAATTCGTATGTTATCTCAAGGGACCTTGAATAGCCTAAAGGATCTTCAAAAAGAACAAGTTGGAGATATTACACTTTCTTATTTCAAAATGTATAACAAAGCTACAATGATAAAAGGAGGGTGATACTAGTGTAAAAAAAATGTAGATCAATAGAATTTGATAAGGAGACCAAAAATATGAATAAAGCCTCACATATACATGACAATTATTTATGATGAGGGTACCAAGACTACTGGAGAATGGTAAGACTTTTCAACAAATATTGTTGGGATAATTGGATATATATAAGCATGTTGGAAACTTATATTAGACTATTTACAAATATTAAACTAATAAATGGATCAGAGACCTAAATGTAAGAGATAAAATTATAAAACTCTTAGAAGCAAACATAGAGTAAAACTTCATGATATTGGATTTGGCAATATCTTGGATATGACACCAAAAGCACACACAACAAAAGAAAAAATAGACAGTTTAGTCTATATCAATATTAGAAAAATCTGTGCATAAAAAGATATCAACAAAGTGAAAAGGCAATCCATGAAATGGGAGAAAAATATTTGCAAATTCTATATCATGTAAGGAGTTAATATACAGAATATATTGGGTCGGCACATTTTTGCAATGAAAAACAGGAAAAATACACCATGATTTTTCTGACAACCAAATATAAAGGACCTCTACAACTCAACAACAACAACAACAAAAAGCAGCTTAATTATAAAATGGGCAAAGGGCTTTAATAGCTATTTATCGAAAGTTGCAATCAATAAGCACATGAAAAGATGTCAACATCATTAGCCATTCAGGAAAGCTAATCTTAACCACAATGCACTAACACTCACTGCCATTAGGATGACTTTTTTCAGATATAAAACAAAATATATATTTTAAAAAGTAAAATAAAAAGTGTTGGTGAGCATGAAGAGAATTTGAAATCCTCATGCTTTTTTTAGTGGGAGTATGAAATGGTCCGGCCACTATGGAAAACAGTGGGGCACTCCCCCAAAAAAATTAAGAACAGGATTACCAAGATCCAGCAATTCTATTTTTCAGTATGTATCCAAAAGAATTTAAACAAGGAGCTTGAGGAGGTATTTGTACAACGATGTTTATAGTAGCATTATTTATACTATTCA
The DNA here is from genome assembly GCA_033961575.1 of Aselliscus stoliczkanus. Classification (NCBI taxonomy): domain Eukaryota; kingdom Metazoa; phylum Chordata; class Mammalia; order Chiroptera; family Hipposideridae; genus Aselliscus; species Aselliscus stoliczkanus. The sequence continues at coordinate 127,008,206 of CM066730.1, read as the reverse complement.
AAAGTTGGAAGCAACCCAAGTATCCATCAATGGATGAGTGGATAGACAAAAATGTAATGTGTACACACAATGGAATATTATTCAATCTTAAAAAGTAAAGACAGTTTGACATATGCTACAAGAGGGATGAACCTTGAAGACATTATGCTAAATGAGATAAACCAATCACAAAGAACAATAATGCTTGTTTCCACTTATATGTGATATCCAAAGTAGTCAAAACCCTTCATGTGTCTGAAACTTGCAAATTAATGGAGTCAATTAACTTTCTAAAGTGTACACAGTTGATATGATAGAATCATTCTCCTCTTTTGGATTAGATTTTATTTTCTGTGGAGTGTTTCCTGATTCCCTAAACCTAGGTTGGGTATATTACCCACATTACCCCATACTTAGCATTGTTACTTATCTTTTTTTTTTTTTTTTAAGCTGAGCCATCCTGCCACCTGTTGGCAGCTCAGCAGCAGTTCAGTTTAGGCTGGGTATTGAACTGCTGTTGCTCAGAGTTCAGCTCACACTCTTTTTTTTTTTTTTTTTTGAGGGCAGTGTCACTGGCCCTCATATGTGGGACCTGAACTGGGGCCGCTGGCGTCCCAAGCCAGCTCTTAACCACTGCGCCACTCGGCCAGCCCATACACACTCTTGAGCGAGATCTTAATCAACTGAGCCACTCAGACGGCCCTAGTATTGTTACTTATCTTATCACTCCATATTTAATTACTTACTTAATAAACTGTAAATTTCTCAAGGGCAAGAAGAGTATTTTTTCCTTATTTCACAATTAAATTCCTAGATTTTATTAAAATCCTTTTCCTTCCATTATTGATTTCCCTCCAATTTCTTCAATTTTACCTCCATTATTATTAATAGCTACCTTTTATGTATCACTAAATACTATACCAGCACCATGTTGTACTCTCATACATATTATAATAGCTTGTTTGCATTTCACAATATGTCCTGTGAAATAATTACCATCATTCTCATTGTATAATGAATCCATAGGCCTATCCTTTATTTAGTCATTCCTACTGTAGCCTCTAATGTCTTACCAAAATGTTCTAGTGCATGCTGAAATAATTACTAGGTATCTCTTCTCTCGTTAAGAGTTCAGTAACTTTTCTCCAAAGAAAACATAAGGGCCAGGTATCCAGGGAATTTTTCTAGAGACAACAGCATCCAAAGTTCTTTAAGGCCTTACGTCAGACAAAAATGATGATAGTACTTGTCACTTCTTCTCTAGAGGAACCAAAATATATTCACACTCTTCCATTGTCTTTTTTTATTTTTTATTTTTTTTATTTTTATTTTTATTTTTATTTTTATTTTTATTTTTTAATGGCTGAGCCATCCTGCCACCTGTTGGCAGCTCAAGGCAACTCAGCTGGGGCTGGCATTGAAATGCCATTGTTCAGAGCTCAGCTTGCACTCTCAGCTTGCACTCTTGAGTGAGCTCTTAACCAACTGAACCACTTGGCCGGCCCTTCTTCCATTGTCTTTTGAGAATAGATTTACTTTTCTTTTCTCCTTCTCTTCTCCTCATCTTTTTTTTCCCCTCAGAGTTACTTGCTTCTAAAAAAAAAAAAGAAAAAAAAACAATCTAGGGCATGCTAGGATATAAAAATATATTCAGTAAATGAAAATAATATATCATTCTTTTGAATTGTGATTGATAGGACAGGCAATGGGGCAAAAATGAGTTAAATTTTCCTAAAATACATGAAAATATAGAAAGATTAGCATTAATTGATAATCATATAATTATAGGAAGAAGTATCAGAAGAAACTTGAAATTGCCTCCCAAAATTTGAAACCTATAGATGTTTCCTTTATTTTGTGCTTCTTGCATGCTGAGTCACTTGTGACTTCTCATTTTAAAATGCTACATAAAAAGTTGAGCTCTAAATTCAAGCTTTAACTTATATCTCTAAGTATTTGAGAACTTGTAGAATATTAATATGAGAAGGAATAGATAATTTAATATTCATAATATCCTGCCTTGTGTCCTCTTTTCTCTCCAGGAAACAGTGAGCTAAAATATTAAATACATATATTTGCATATGGTACACACACACGTAAATGTATCTCATTTTATGTGACTAGTATTAGCTAGGTAAGGTTATGGGCAATTTTTTTTTTTTTTTCTGTTGGGGAAGAAAAGACAAAAGCAGTTTACTATAGCAAAATTATTTTTCTAAATCTTCAGTATAATCTCAGAAATTCTTGCTCAGTCAGCTGTTAACTGGCATTTGAATGCTTACACTTAGAATTCTATGGACTTCAGCATCTTATTTGATTTTGTAACCACAGCTGCTGACCCAGAAATATTTGCTTATGTGACTTCTTACAAAATCTTCAACTTGCACTGAGTAGGTCCTGAAAATACATTGCTTTGGAGTACAGTGTTCTATAATTGAATATAGAACTTTAAGTAAATCATACTTTTGAATGAAAGGAAAATAGGTGAAGTAGACCTTACAATAGTGGTTTAGTTTATAATAACATGATGGGATTTTAGAATTGAGGGGACCCAGTAGATCATTCAGCCCAACCTACTTATTTTATAGATGTAGAATCTGAAAAACTCTAAGAGGAAGTAATTTTTACTAGGAGCCACAACTAGCTTGCATCTGGTCTCAGGATCTGTGTGGCGTGATGCCTAGTCTAGGCATCCATCCTTGTCATGAAGCAATATAGGTTCATTAGCTACATGGGCAGTGTGAAACTGAAGGACCTCACATCTCCAGCTCTTACATTTACTGGACCTTTGGTCATCATAATAAGTCTGACTTCTGAACCTCAGTAATTTATCTGTTGCATTTGTGCTCAACCTGTATTGGCCAATCATTTGAGATATAGATTACCAAGATAATGCATGCAAAATTACCTGGCACAGCGACAGACTCATGGTAAACACTCAGGGAATGTTTGTTATTTTAAGGAAACTTAGGGATTCTATTTGTTCCGTAAGCATTTCGTCTTTATTTATTCTATTAGTTGTTAGTGTCTATCCCCAAAAATATTAGTGGCAGATAAAGATGTGTTTATTTAAGAAAGTAAAAGCTCATAGTTATTCATTGGTTTAATTCTAAAACAAAACAAGCAGCATTATTATATTTTAATATACATCTGCTTATGAATTAAAAGAACAGTTTGTTCTCCTTTGGGCAACACCTAATTCCTTTTGTACCTCTATCACTTGCTGTGAAATCTTGTAAAACCCCCCATTCCAGGAGTATAAGTAGCTATGAATGCTGAATGACAAATATTAAAGACATATGTGTAACTTTCGAAAACAGAGAGTGATCTAGTTTAAAATGGGAAATTAGTCAATTAATACATTCCAGGCCTGCCATTTTGCATTCTCATATAATTAGAAGGAAGGAAATCTGTAATGAACTCTACAGTTTCTGACCCTGATACTGATATTGAACTGATAATTACAAAAGGCAACTTGAGGGGATGGAGTAATGCTTGGGCATCAAAACTAGGGCACCTGTTCTGCTCCTAGTACCTATGCTGTGTAAACAAATATCAAGGGTCTAGGGGCTTGATATATAGTCATGGTTTAGAACCCTCCAATTATACCATGTGTCATGAAATTGATGCAAATGCTATTCTCAACCTTTTGAGGAAAAATTATATATACATCTATATATCTGTATGTATATCTACTTATCTATCTATCTGTATCTATAGATATCTATAAATAGATACAGATAGATAAGTAGATAGCTAGATAGATAGCTGAATAGATAGATAGATAGATAGATAGATAGATAGATAGATAGATAGATAGATAGATAGATAGATACTATTGTGGCTGTGCATTATTAATCTGCTGTCAGCTGCTCAGCAAGAGACAATATAAGTGGGTTTCAGTTAAGGATGACACAAACCTCTTTCTTTGAGCTAAAAGGGCTATTGAGTTAAACAAAGTGCTTAAAAAAAGGTAAGTTTTGTTGGTTTGAAGACTATTACTATGCCATTACATTCAGCTAATGAATTTTGTTATTGTAATTATAAAGGGAGTGCAGAATTCTTTCCTGCAGGTTCTGAAGTTTAGAAAAGTCACATATAAAATATTTGAGTTTCCCCGGTTCATCCTGATTTCTCTAGGTTTAAACTGCATCATAATATAACATCTCTACTTGGTAGATCTGGGAATGAGAAAGGACTTGCCCAAAGTTCATAGCCAAAAAGAAGGAGCTGTTTTTGCTCTCCTGTAAATGTCAGCTTGCTTAAAGTATGCTTTGCTCTCAATTTACAGGCCTACCATTATGTATAATAATAACTCTTTAAAACATAAATGCTTAAAAGTCAAAGAAACAGTTCAAAAAACATCTGTGCCCTAAAATAGACTGATTAATTTCTGATTCTCTTTAATATAACTAACGAGGACAACGAGATTCCATTTCAGCTGAAAATGCATTTCTTCTAACACTAAGTTGGCATTTATCTAATTACTATAATGAAGGCAAATGCTACATGTTAATATTTCTGTAAAACTGGAAGAAGCTTAAAAATAAATCAAAGGCTCTTGTTATTTTACTTTGAAGAAACAAAATTGTTCTGGAGGCTTCCACAGGCTTTAAGATGATCAAATCTACTGTCTTTTTTTTTTTTTTTTAACCATTGGAGTGGCTTCTGTAGGAATAACTATCCTTTTGAATAGAACAAAGGCAGAGAGGAGTTGCCATATTGTAAGAGGCCAGGCCAGTGTCTCATGTGGTCTGAATCCCTGCCTGTAGCCAACTACTTTTCTTTTACATTAATCCTGTATTACAATCTCATGATTTTTACTGAGCTTAAAGTCCCTATGATACAGTGAAAGGAACTAGAAATTCATTCACCAATGGAAAAACTGGTTTGTGTTACCAAAAATAAAAATTTTTGTTTAGTAATCCTGGGATATAAAAGAGGTAGTTAGCTGTATGTTGGGGACAAAATCAGATTTCCTTCATGTACAATTACTTTATTCAATGTTTTATATTATTCACATAGTTTCAAATTTTGAGGATATGTAAGATAGCATTCAACTTTAATTTTTTACAAATCACGTTCAGTACCATGATGGTTTTCAAGATAGCTATAGCTAGACCTAACTTTTATGAACATTGAGTTTTCACATTGACACTGATATAAATTTCACCTGTGAACGTAGGGAAGGATTGGTGCTTTAATTTCTAATACCTAATTATCATTCATAAAAATCAAACTTAAAAAATACCTATCTAAAATTTTTAAATACCTAGTTAAAATTCTACAACTTTGCATGAAAACTATTACTGAGCTAAATTTACCTTCATATTTTGAAAATTTTGCTAATATATATATTATATATATATTTTGCAACAAAAAAACATAGAAAAATGCGTCATGCATTTCTCTAAAGAGGACATACAGATGGCCAACAGGCATATGAAAAAAAGTTCAACCTCACTGGTCATTAGGGAAATGCAAATAAAAACCACCATGAGATACACCTCACTCCAGTCAGAATGGATATCATCAATAAATCAACAAACAACAAGTGCTGGCTGGGTTGTGGGGAAAAGGGGACCCTGCTGCACTGTTGGTGGGATTGCAGATTGGTGCAGCCACTATGGAAGTCAGTATGGAGGTATCTCAAAGAACTGGAAATAGAGCTACCGTTTGACCCAGCAATTCCACTCCTAGGTATTTATCCTGAAAAAAACCAAGACACTTATTCAAAAAAAGTTATGCACCCCTATGTTCATAGCAGCACAATTTACAATAGCTAAGACTTGGAAACAACCAAAATGCCCATCAGTAGATGACTGGATTAAGAAACTGTGGTATATTTATACATTGGAGTAATACTCCGCTATAAAGAAGAATGAAATAGTACCATTTGCAATGATATGGATGGATCTAGAGACTATTATGTTAAGTGAAATAAGTCAGTCAGAGAAAGACAAATACCATATGATATCACTCATATGTGGAATCTGAAAAACTGTATAAATGAGCAAAGTAAACAGAAACTGTCTCATAGATATAGAGGAAAAATCAGGGTTGCTAATTGGGAGGGGAATGGGGATGAGGGAGAAGGGGAAGGGATTAGACAGCAAAAATAGGCAACTACAATATTGGCACTGGGATGTGAAAAACAGTTTGGGGAATATAATTAATAATGTTGTAAATATTCTGTGGAATGTCAGATGGTCATAGGTCTTGTTAGGGAGACCATTTCATGGATGGAGTAGAGGTTTGATCACTGCACTGTATAACTAAAGCAGAGGTTGTATACATACTGTAATTGTCACGGGATGTGGATTATACTGTGGAAGAGAGTCAGAGGAAGAGTAATAGATACATATGATATGGGGGGGGAGTGGGGTGGCGAATTGGGGGTGGGGGGTTGTCACTTTGAGGGGTAAAATGTATAACTATTGCACTGTGTTGTACACCTGAAACTAATTAAAAGGAAAAAGAAAAACAAGAAATTAAAGAAAAATGCGTCATGACTATTCCTACAACCCAATATATTTTTTTACCTAAAATTGCTTGTACCTAATGCCTCCCTAAATCATTTTTGGGGATCTTATACAAGGACCATACAGTTCAAATATGTTTTTTAAGAGCAATCACAATTATGAACTTGGAGATTGTGTGTCTATATTTCTCTAACTTTTTTGTATCTAAAAATGAGTAAACTGCAATGGATGGTTTTAAGTTACCTTATGCACAAAGACCCTAGACCATATCTCTTCCCTAATATAATGAAATTCATAATTGTTATGCTTTTGATTTCTGTTATCCCATTACATTTTGTTTTTCCTATGTCAAGCCTAAAATAAAAGTACTTTTATAGGTGCGTAAGATTATAGTTTCTGTATACTTATATTGATTATTGAATTTCTGAGAGGATTTTTTATATTCAAGAGTTTGTCAATGACTTATGGTGTAGTGGTATCAAAAATACTGGAAAACACCGATAAGCATCTACTCTCATCCTATTTAGCCAAGTGAATCATGAAGACTTGGTGTTAATATTTTACCTTTTCAGTTAGTTATAGCCCTCTAAGCCTTATTTCCTCATATAAAGATGGGGTAAATATATGTAATTCATAGTGTAGTTGTGAAATGAGATAATGTATTTCAGGAATCTTGTAAAATGCCTAAAGCATACGTGTTGCTCAGTATATGAACTTAATATGTAAGCACAATTTTTACTACCATGCACATCATTTTAATCTATTTTCTTAAATATAAATTTCCCAAATAGAAGGGGATACGAAAAAAACCAATATGCTAATTATATTATTTACTGGACTCAGAAACTGGTTTTCAAGCACCCAAGTCCATATTTTTTTTACTCTTTTACTTAAGCTGGATATAGTTTTATGGATAATTTAATATTAAATATCTCATTTTAGTAGAACTGATGTTTTAGTAAGTACTATACTTGTTTATGAGTACATTTCCTTTAAGTTCTATTTTTTAAAAACGCTTTCTATGTGAATGTTTGTGTTTGTGTGTGTGTTTGATACTGCTATTGGCAGTATGGATCACAAAAATTTGAATATTATGGACTCTTAAAGGAAACTTTATTCAACACTTACATGCCTTACCTAAGAGAGCTGCAGGACTTGAAAAAGTAGTATTTATATAGTTATGTATCCACCCATTTATTTTTAATTTCCCAACCCCATTCCTTAGTGGATAAAGTGAATTCTTTCCCCATCCTCGGATTCCCCTCAGCTTATTTTCACCATTGTTAGCTTCTTCATAAATTCAGTTCAAATTTGATCTCTAGGAAGTTTTTTTTGTATATTATAACCAATATCATTTCATCTTTCTTTGAATACTCAATACCTGTAAAGTGTAGATTTGCCCGGTAATTAATCATATGTCTTTTGATATCTTTTGAATTCTTATTAATCTCTTGTAGAATTATTTAAGTTTTCAAAAATGTAGGTTCAATCTCTACAATTTAAATTTTAAAATCCTTACAATCACAGTATATAAATTATGCTTTTTAATGTTCTTTTATTTGTAGGAACACAGTAAGTATCGGTTGACTAGTTTATTCTCTAAGCAAAAGCTACAAATGTGGACATGTCCATTAGTGTCAAAATTGAAAGCCCTAATGCTGTTAATTAAGGATCACCAGAAACTGAAACTTAATAACTCTCAGGAACATTAATTCTTCATTTTCCAATTGGCCAGAAATGGGCCAGATTCTACTTTCTTGGTAGTAGAGGATGAACAAAAATAATGTCTCTCCTAAACATGACTTAAAACCATGATTTAACATTACTAGAAAACATAGTTTACCTCTACAAAACAATATTATGGGACAGTTTAAATTTCAATGCACTAATAATGCTTCTGAAACATGTTTTGAACCAAAACCACTTCTTTAAGCCTGAATTTGACTTTGTAGGCTGTGCCTTTTTTCTCTGTACCTATCTTCCTATTTTTCTGCAGCTGCTGAAATCTCTAGGGGGCATCTCTCTATAGAGACAGAGCCAGACAGCCCAAGCCTCTTCTCTGTTCTCGAGTTCCTGTTTTCAAGTAATGATTCGGATAGAGACCAGCTTCCTTTCCTGCAACTCTGGCAGCTGAAATTAATTCTCCAAAGACTTCTCTTTGGAAGTAAGCAGATGGTACACATGCACGTGTTTTAGTTTTGATTGTACCAGTTCTGAATAATTTAAAGTTCAAAATCTCTATAAAATTACTGTATTCCCATTTCCCAATACATTTTTTTTTCCTTTTGCCTCAGAAATTCCTTCCTTATATTTTGACATTTGGCTGAAACTTCCTTCATTTTGTACTAGCTTCATTGTCACACACCTCCTGCTGTTCTTTGTTACAATTTTAGATAAGTATGGCTTTAGAAAACTAAGATGCTTTTAGAAACTATACTGCGGGTGATTTTCCCCTTACCATTTGCAAAGCATTTTGTATACATAAACAGCACATTAGCCAAATGATGTTGTTATCACAGTTCCTGTTGGTCTGCACTTGGCTCTCGCTTTAGAATTACCCCAAATAGGTTTGCAGAGTTTTATAGTTGCACTATGAGGCACTCAATAATATGTATGAACTTAGGGTCCTTTTTTTTTTTTTTTTTTTGCCCTTTTGTTTGAGAAACAGCCAGTCCTATCTATCTCTGTGGAAGATTCACAGCTGCTCCAGGTGGAACATGATAAGAAGGGAATATTCAGAACAATCTCCAAATAGGTTCCCCATCTTTAAACGGAAAAGACTTGCCAAACACAGTTCAAACTTTTCCATGAGAACTAGTGATTTGTGAAGTTAACAGAGTCTCTAAGGTATCCATGTGTTTGCACATTCACACACGTATTTGCACTCATATCTGCAGCTCACCAACTCAATCAGAAAGCTCTGCTACTGTAGGCACTAAAGATATGATTCAATTCTGGATGAGTTTTACTAAGTGTGATTACCAATACCTTCTTCTCTTACTATGACTAAGGCACAAGAGTAACTATGAGATAGAGTGTGCTATATTAGCACAAGTTGTTACCACTACCAGAAAAAAAGAAACTTAAACACATAATCGGTTTAGAATGAGATGGTTATCTCAACTGTAAAGATAAAAAAGACAGTGTTAACTATAATATGTAATTATCCTTTACCAAATTATGTGGGGTTTTTATATTATTTTATGGTTAATCCAGCCCTTATTAAATTATATCATTTCTGGGCACTGTATTATGAGTGCAAAGCCTAAACTTAAGAGATTTCATGGCTTGGGTATACACTATCATGTATCATGAAGCAGGATACAAACATCAGGTACTATGATACCAAAACCTTTTCTCTTTTCCCCCACAGAAAGTGGAACAAAATAAAAAGGATGGCATTCATAGAACACCAAAATGCATTTTGCCTAAGATTCATTTATGTCATTTAAAAAATATATATAACTACATAGCATATAGGATATAAAAAACATTGTTTATTTTGTTATTTGTACATAAAATTTGGAAAACAGAAACTCAAAACAACAAAAATGAGCCTCAGAAATCTCATCTATCTGATAGAACACTTCCCTTAGGGATCTTAACAATTGCTATGCAGAACCAACAAATGAATAACTTCCAGTGATGTTTTTTCTCTCTGATTTCAGCCATTCTAGCAATGTGACTTTTACCACTTTCCTTGCGGGATAATTCCATAATCCAGCAGTTTTTACTGTCAGGGCGTTTTTCATGTATTCCATCCGAATTGTCTTTTCTCTTGTTTCATTCCATTTCTCATACAAAATCTGAGCACTTCACTACATGTTTTTTTCATTCACAATGAGGATCACTCTTTGAAAAATTTGACCCCCTGAAGTTATCGCCTTTTATTTCTCACTTTCCCAAGAGCTCCCTGTTTACCTTCAACAAACTTTCCTTCAGGTAGTCCCTCTACTGTCTTCATTCATTTTAAGGGCTTCCCTGAGCAGCCTGTACATTTGTCTGCTAATGGTTTGAAGTCAGTCATAGAAAGATGACGGTTCTTCACTACAAAGCTATGTTCTAAACATACCATAAACAAACAAAAGAAACCACAATACACAGGCCAAACAATTGAAATATATGAAGGGGTAAGAGTTCCATGTTAGGGACTGCTTTAATTTGAGACCTCCTGGATCACTGTTCGAGAATCTGATGTAGAAGCAATGTGATAAAATCTCAAAATCCCAGAATATGAGGGGACGATATAGTCAAAAGGACCCACTTTTTCATGGTCAGAGACTCAGACTATTTCTGTGGCTACAACGTGGCAATTTACTGCTGAGATGAAGACTGAATTGTCAATGGGACAAATGGATTGTGGTTGTAATGGGAAATAAAGCATTGATATTTCTTTTTCGAAGGATCTATCTGGAACCTTAAGAATATTACAGATTGATGGTTAGTTTTCCTGTTTCCCTTCACTTCCTTAAATTCTAATTGCATCTCAATTTCCTTTTTCCCATTTTCATTATTTATTTAAGATTCCCATTGTGTTTCCACGGTCTTCATTTGTTATGTCTTTATGATTTCTATTTTTTAAATAACACTTTGATGAACTTAAAGCCAAATGACTATATTATGACTAATGCTTTACATATATTAATTTTATGATATAGCATAAAGAGTGCTATATTTTATATATGGTTACATATTACAAAGCCTTGGCAGGAAATTACCATATTTAAGTTGGACTAAAATGTATTTTGTTCAAAAAGCAATTATTAGATGTCTCCAATTTTCAGGCAAGGTATTATGTTCTAGTTGTTACACTTCTCCTGGTGTCTAGTTTGGGGGAGACGTAAATAAATTTCAGTTATGTATGTTGAATTTGACAATAGCCTTCCACACAGAGGCACACTGAGGCACAGCAGAAAGAGGACAGTCCTATGGCAAGGAGATGGAGCCAGGAAAGAAGGGAAAGGCTCGTAGGTGATGCTTCATCTGAGTATTCCATAGGAATTGCTTTACCAGATACCTGGAAGCCATTCATTACAGGTGACGGAGCACTGTGAGGTCACAGAGCACAAAACAATCTGATCACTAAAAGAACTATTAACAGTTTTGTATTCCTGAAGTACAAGATACAGCGACAGCTAGAACAACAACAACAAAGAGACATTTCAGGTAAAACTAAGGAATCAAAAGGGCAACATGTATTTCATAGCTAAGATTTTGGATTTTAACTCAGGATTGCATCAAACTATGGCTCTCATGTCAAATCCAGCCTCACCTCTTTTTGTAAAGAAAAAAATTTACTGTGATATAGCCATACTATTCGTTTACATATTGTCTATGACTGGAGAGTTGAGCCATTGGGGCAGAGACCATATATCCTGCAAAATTTGAAATATTTACTATCCAAGTCTGTGGAGGAATAGTTTTCCAACCTCTTCTCTGGGCAATGTTGAGCCATAGAAAGATTTGAACCAAGAGGTAGCATGATCTCTTTTTCCTTTCAGAAAGTTGGGTTTGGTAGCAGTAAGACAATAGATCAGAGGTATCATAAAATGTGTATCCTGGCAAGCAGTAAGTGCTTTATAGCTGCTGTGTCTTTTTCTTTTCTATTTTCAACTTAAATTCCATTTACGCTGATGCTACTTGATACGTTGGCCTATACCCATTTTATTAGTTACTGAATGTTTTGTTTTATGGATTTGGAAAGAAAACAGTAGTTTTACACGAGCTGTTTCAAAAGTAATACATAATGTGTGGTTTACAAACTGAATATCTAGTCTTTGTTATATACATTTTCCATTTTTATATAGAATCATCATCTGCCACAGCAATATACATCTTTAGTGTTTTTATGTAAAGAGCTCTGTTAAGTACAAATTCAATATACTGGGAGCTGTTCTTGATGAAGGATGATGTGATTAATAAAAGTACTGTCAAACTATGTATTATTCTAGCTCGAGGTTTCTCAGTAGCAGCACTATTGACATTTTGTGCCAGATAGTTCTTTGTTGTAGGGGTCTATCTTATGCACTGTAAGATATTAGCAGCATCCCTGGTCTCTATCCACTCAGTGCCAAAAGTACCCTGACCCCAGTTGTGACAATCAAACATGTCTCCAGGCATTACCAGATGCAAAAAGTCTCCCGAGGGAGCAAAAACTGCGCTGGTTAAGAACCACTACATTTTGTCCCTTTCTCTTTGTTCTCACAGAATATATCTTCAATAAAAATAACAAAAGACCAAAGAAAAAAGCTGTTTTGTTTTTTTTTTTAAAGTAGGAGTTCTTTCATCAGAAAGTTGAGATCACGGGCTAATAGTATGTTGAGGATGAATTCAGTCTGTGCCATGCACCCGTCTCTTCCTGAAAATTGACTTCATGTTGTGACATTTTCAATTCTTGCAAAAACCATCGTCACAAAAATGAGGTATCAGATTTCAATTGTCTCATTTTTACATTTCTCTGCTGTGGTTTGTTGACCTTTTCAGTATTCTAAGCAAGATTTTGAAAGAGTTGACCATTTCCTTCTCTTCCTATTAGAAAGTACAGTAACCTGTTGCAGAGACTAAAATGACTGGCCAACTGAGATGAAGAATTTTAAAAAGGTCAAAATGGTTCAGCACAACATATATTTTACAGTGATTATAGCATTTTGAATATAGGTTTTAACTATTTTTAATAAAATCTAAATGAAGGTTTACCAAAAAAAATAGAGCATGATTAATGCTCTTCTTAAAATTGGTCTAATTTGTTACATAGCCTTTACCTTGTGGTCATCTTAAGGAATTAGCACACAGCCCCATGTCAGAATAACAATTTTTGATACGGCTGGCTAACTATTTATAGTATTCCTGAGCCCTGGAATACTTACATCTCTGTGAGTCTACTCAGCTCTACAGAATTTCCAGATAAAAAGGCAAAACTCATTCAAATAAGAGACATTAAATTTTCTGCTTCTTCAGCAACACTGCAAGAATTTTCGTTTAACAAAGTGTCAGCATCAGCAATACCATTATCAATGGACATCTGGTTTTCATTCTCATATACATAGACAGCAAATTTAAGGCCTGGTTAACATATTCAGGGAGGTAAATGTATTTAGAGGAGGATTGGGAGAGGTAGATGAGTTTCTGCACTCCTTTTGAGTCAGAACTGAATTTGAAATCACTTAAATATCACAAAGCCAAATGCATTAGAACACAAGACTTGTACTAGCATAGAAGTTGAAAAATATAATTTGTGACTTATATAAATGACACAAATTCTTGAATACAACAATCATGTTAAATTATGTCTATTCCCTATGTATTTAGTACCTGAAAGTACCAAGGGACACAGCTGCTGCCTGAATACTGAACTACACAAATAGGGAATTGAAACAAAGAATACATTTATTGGATATGAAAATGTATATTTGACTTGTGGCTTGTGAAATTAATTTACAGGTGTCATGGGAACTGAGGGAGAGAAGTTTTAAGAATAATGTAAACTAAAGCAAAAATTGTCTTGACACACGTTTAGTTATAAGTGAAAGGAAAAAGACTTGACCGTCAGATTCAACATTAAATATTTTCATAATAAATTTATTTTAGACATATGAGACAATATATTAAATCTCTTGCATCTCCCAAGGCTGGAATTTCAGAGAGCTAAATCCGGTCAGTGCATAGTTTCTGTGGGGGAAATATACAAAGTCTCATGCTTAAAAAGAATTCAAGGACAGAGTCACAAAACCTTGCTTCAAATTTAGGATTTTTGTGTTTTTAATTCATCACTTTAGGCATGTATTGGACCTCTCAGCAGATTTTCTTTGGTAAAATGATATTAATGAAAGCTACATTACTTAAAAAAGATGTGTTGAGAAGAAATATTGAGTTAATAGGTTTATTTTATTAAATACTTGTGGTCATCCAGATAAGTGCTAGAAGTATAAAAACTCATTCATACATAAGTATTTTGTTAAGTATTTACTACCAATTCCATGTGCAAGAGAGATAGAAAACGCACAATACATTGTCTCTGCCTAATGAAGTAGCTATTCCAAAAGAATAGTTAGAACAAAATAGACAGATGTAGTGTTTTATACTTTTTCAAAATAACATTCAGTTATTCAGATCTTGTCAATAAATATTTTATTCTATTTATGGGCTAGATACTCTGGTTGGCCAAGAAACACTGCAAAGTTATCCTTGATTTTGAGTAATTGAGCCAGTCGAGTGGCGCGTTGGTTAAGCGCTGGCTTGGGAAGCCAGCGGCCCCGGTTCAGTCCCACATATGAGGGCCAGTGACACTGCCCTCAAAAAAAAAAGATTGAGTAATTTATAGTCTAAGTGGGGGCATATAATTTCTAAGTGGTATAGATTTGATAGAGTGGTAAATATGTAGCAACGTACATGAAGAATAGATTGGTATTATTAGTATAACAAATTTCAGATATGAAAAAGTTAAGATTAAAACAGCTAATTAATTAATTGTGGTCAAAATAAGAAGATCTAGAATTTGATGTCAAATATTTTTTATTTTATGTTTTTATTAAAATTTATTGGGATGACAATGCTTAGTAAAGTTACATAGCCTCCAAGTGTACAATTCTGTAAAATATTATCTATATATCATTGTGTGTTCACCACCCAGAGTCAGTTCTCCTTCCAACCCTGTGTTACTCTCATCTACCACCACCCTTCTCCCCCTTACTCTCTGCTAACCACTAAACTATTATCTGTGTCTATGGTTTTTTTTTTCTTTATTTGTTTGTCTTGTTCCTTTATTGTTTTCAGTTTAAATATCCCCACATATCAGTGAAATGATATGGTTCTCTAATTTTTCTGCCTGACATATTTCAGTTGGCCTAATTACAAGATCCATCCATGTTTCCACAAATGGCACTATTTCATCTTTTCTTATGGCAGTATAGTATTCCATTATGTATATATACCACATCTTTTTTATCCAATTATCTGTTGAAGGACACTTTGGTTGTTTCCATATCTTGACCACTGTGAATAATGCTACAATAAATATCGGGGTACATATATCTTTTTGGATAAATGTTTTCAGAATTTGTGTAAATACTCAGGAGAGGTTCCTCAAAAATATAAGAATAGAAGTACCACATGACTCCCTCCCCTGGGTATCTACCCCAAATCTGAGAACATTTATCCATAAAGATATATGTCCCCCAATGTTCACAGCAGAAACAACCAAAGTGTCCTTCAATAGATGATTGGAAAAAGATGTGATACACACACACACACACACACACACACACACACTAGAATACTATTCTCCCATAACAAAAGATGAAATAGTGCCATTTGCAACAACTTGGATGGATTTTGAGGTTATTATGCTAAGCGAAATAAGTCAGACAGAAAAATTGAAACCATATAACTTCACTGATATGTGGGATATAAAACTGAAAGCAACAAAGAAATAAGAAAGAAATAAAGAAACAAAAACTCATAGACACAGACAACAGTCCAGAGGGTAAGGGAAGGGGGATGGTAAAAGAAGGTAAAGGGGGTCAAATATATGGTAATGGAAGGAGAACTCACTCCGGGTGGTGAACACATAATGCAATGTAGATCATGCATTATAGAATTCTACACTTGAAACTTATGTATTTTTACCAACCATTGTCACCTCAATAAATTTTAATTAAAAAAGAATTATGAGAAACCCCCATACTATTTTCCATAGTGGCTGTACCAATATATATTTACACTAACAGTGTCTGAGGATTCTTTTACTCTTTAACATTCTCTCCAACACTTGCTAGTATTTGTCTTGCTGATGATAGCCATTCTAATAGATATGAGGTGGTATCCCATTGTGGGTTTGAGTGGCCTCTCCTTAATAGCTAGTGAAGTTGAGCATTTTTTCATTTATCTGTTGGCCGTTTGTATGTCTTCTTGGGAGGAGTGGCTGTTTAGGTCCTCTGCCCACTTTTTCATTAGATGTTTTGGGTTTTTTTTGTTGAGTTGTAGGAGTTCTTCATATATTTTGATATTAGCCCCTTATCAGACGCATTCTTTGCAATACATTCTTCCATTTAGTTGGTTACCTCTTTGTTTATTGGTGGTTCCTTTTGTTGTGCAGAAGCTTTTTAGTTAAAAACTTATAGTCTGCAAACATTTCTGCAATTAGAGGTTAGGGCCGAGGGAGATGTGTTGAAAACATCAAACTGGGCTTCAGTGATTTGTAATCACTTTTCTGTCATAAACACTCAAAAGTGAGTCACTTTCAGGCTTGGTCATATTATCTGCAAAATAAAGAGACTGACCCCAATGATACCTAAACCACTTTTGTCATCTACATTCACTAAACTCATGATTCTCTGTAATTAGCCCCTCTCCCCTCCATATTCACACACCAATTTATCATAATGATTAAGTGTTTTTGTTCAAGTTTATTTCCTGGGGCATCAAGTTTCAACATATTTCAATACCTATATCATACAAATCATATTTTTTATCATAATAGAGCAAAATTTGAAATTAACAATAAAAATAGCAAATATAAAGCATTAAGCTATAAAAAAACCTCAGCAAGTTCTGGGTTCCAATCAAATCATTCATTTTGTAACAGATGCATATTAGTTTATTTTCTATATTTAGTTCATTTTCACTTTGTTTTCCCTCCATAAAATTCACATAAACTTCAAAGCAAAACTATATCCAGGGTACCCAAGATTGTTGTTTGGACCATGTGGTATGTGGGTTTTCATGGGAAATATAGGCAGATTTTCTCTCTCTCTCTCTCTCTCTCTCTCTCTCTCTCTCTCTCAGAGAGAAAAAGATAATCTGCTTTCTATTTTCACTAACAAACTTGATATCATTTTTCCTTCTGTTATATACAAGTTTCATTTTCTGAATTCACTCTCTGGCCACTCAACAATATGCTCTATTTTAAATAATATTTCATATGATTTTTGGACTACTAGAATGACATACTAAACTTTGTAAGTTACAAATATCAGTAATACCTTGGCTTGTGAGCATAATTCATTCCGGAAACAAACTACTTGTATTGCAAGACATCACTCGTTTACCATGTTAAAATGTATTAGAAATGTTTGCTCATCTTGTGGAACACTCGCAAACCAAGTTACTCTCAATCTAAGGTTTTACTGTAATGAAGGAGTTCATATCATGTTAATCAATTAAATATGGCTTTACTATTTCTATCGAAAATATTACACACTGGTCATTTTGTCAGGAAGTCAATCTTTTATTATAATACAATTTAAAAAATCATTTCAATTTCCAGTACTTCTTCCAAGTATATATCTTAATGAGGACTGCATATGTCATATTTAAAATAAAATTGAAATATGATTTAGAACTTTCTAATTAGAATGATGATACCATAATCCAATATGATTCCAAATTTTTCATGAACTCCTAAGTTATTTAAAAAAAAACAAACTGATTGATTACTCAGTATTAATTTACTACACTAATTAACTGTACGATAAATAATGTAGAGTATCTTAAAGTAATTTTCATTCAGAGTTTATATAGTTGATTACAATTTATATATAATAATTACTGTGATTTTTATAATATTCTGATTTATTCAATAGAAGTAACTACAATGAGCCATATTATCATATAATATAATCATGTAACCAAGTCCCAGAAAATAGTCTATGAAATTTGGGAGGAATGTTCTTTCCTTCAGGCCACAGGGGTACTATTTAATAAACTGCCATTTCAATGTGCTAACTGATGCCCACACGGACTGAAGGAGAAGACCTGCTTCCCGAATGAATGTGCACTGTGGGAGCACTTTGCTCACCTGACAAGTGCTGACCTGATGCATCATATTCTGAAATGTCATCAGAGTTATCCAAGTATAATTGATGGCAATTGGGATCTGCAAAAGACTACTTTTTTCCCTTTTTTTTCCATTTCCAAACATTAGGTCCCTAATTCACCAGTGTATGATATTACAAAACAGACACTTTATTAGGGCACATGGACTTCATGTGCCATTATAATTTAACAGCTCTTTCTAGGACTTATAATGTGATATGAATCATTTTTTTAATCCGTTCAGGTGTTGTCACTTAAGACAAATTAAGTTTCTGAGAAACCATTCTTTTTTTTTTTTTAATAGACCTGAGATCCTGTATGTATTTTATTTTTATACACCATTTGCATGATGAATATTTTACAAAATAGAGAAAATGTGACACATTAAAAAAGCAATGCAGAATCATGTGAAAAATTCTAAGAACATATTTTGTTTTAAAAAAGACCTTTAGAAGCTATTTTAGACTTCGCCAAAATGGTGACAAGTGCTGGACCATTAACACTGTTCCAGCTCTCTGGAGAAGAGCCATTAGTATCAATTTCCTAATGTGCCCGATAAGGCATTTTAGTGTAATATTAAATACACTCTTTCACACATTCTTTTGGGGCCATTTTAGAAAATGTAAATGAGAGCATTCAATGAAAGATATAATAAGTAACTCTGGTCAAGGCTGTTCAAAAGTTTGGTTCAAAGGGACAATTGAAAAGGAAGTATGCTGTTCTGATGGCAATTGAAAGGAGGGTTGGAAAGGTTGATGGCAAATTCCCTTTGCTTTCCTTTAACCTTGGCCTAAATATAGTTCCTCAAAACTTCTCTATATTCAGCATGCTATGCAATTTCTAGTGATTGGCAGAATCCTAGTATTTTAAAGATATAAAGGAACTTATAAACCATGTAGTTACAGTCTCTTCTAATTAAGGGTGAAGAAACTGAAATAAGAAATTATGCTGGTAAACTATATTCAGTTAGAAAATTGCAGAGGCAGATTAGAACCAGGGCCCTCTTTTTTTTTTTTTTTTTTTTTTTTTAAATCTTGAGCCAAACTATCTTTAAAACTAATCAATAATAAAGAGCTTACATAATATATTTTAAAACATAAGAAAAATTAAGATAACAATCTTTACTTCCCTAATTGAAAAGATATTATATTTTTTGTTTGATAAATCTGGTAACTCTTTCAAGGGACAAAAATAATGACATTGTCAACCTTTTTTTTTCCTGCCTGTTTAGTAATGCTTTTGGAAATAATGTGCATTTAGAATAGTGTTGTCTGTTACTAATTTTTTTTAAAATCTTCATCTAATGGGAATCATATTTTGAATGGGAAGCTAGCTTTTCTATTTAAAAGAACATTCAGTCCCTAATTTCACCATAACCAAATCAAGGATGGATCAACCTGAGCAGTCAGTAACTAAAATCCAACTATAGAAATAATTCAGAATATGGTGTAGAGGAAATACTGTGTATAGGGTATGGGGAAAACTCTTACTTTGTTGTATGAATTGTGGGGTAAGAATGAATTACATATGGGAAGCAAGAAACTCCAAATTTATGTCCTGACTTCTTCTGATTGGGTGAAAGTTCCAGAGTTGCAAAGCATGATATTTAAGTTGAGGAGAAAACTTAAAGCAAGATCGATCTATCGATTATCTATCTATCTATCTATCTATCTATCTATCTATCTATCTATCTATCTATCCATCCATCCATCCACATATCTATTTGTTAGTTTGGTGGCCTGAGAATAGACTGCAATGGAGTCTGGCCATATGCAAATGGATGTGACTAACACAGCAGTAATAGAAGGAGGTGTTTGTGGATGAATTTGTAGTATGTTCCTGGTTCTTTTCTGTCTGCAAGATATTCAAGAGATCCAGAGGTAGTTACATGCCCATGTGATGCAGTAGGTAGGAAATGAGAGAGTAGAAGAGGCAGCAAAGGACTATGGTCACAATAAACAGACCATATTATTCAATGATTTACAAATGGAAGTAAATGTTGAGGATGACAGTTTCCAAATGTGGATGCGAGCATGGCATTACCAAATGCCAGTTATGACGTACCACACTGATCTGTCCCTAATGTGTAGACCAAAAAGATGTATGTGTCAATCCACAACACAATGTGAATGCTAGATCCTCCTTTCTCCACTGCTGCTACAGAAATGCTTATACCCACATCAATTCTTCATAAAGAGGAGAAGGGGGAATAGAAAATGGAGTAATGAAAATTTACCAAAATAGAATATCTAACCTGCAATAATTTTTATAGTTAAAAATCCTCATTCTAGGCCTCTCAAGATTACCCAAAATTAAGTTTTGTTAAATATCACCTCATAATAGAATATCGCCAAACACAAGAGAAATGCCACCATGAAAAGACAATAAATAACAGATTTACACTTCTAAAGACTTGAAAATTGCAAAGACCTTTTATAAAAAGCAAAATAACTATATATGAAGCAAAAAGTTAAGTTTTCTTATTATTTGTAACCTCCATTATGTGCATTTGTGGCCCAAAATCATATTACATATGTTATCTAGAAAATTTCCTGTCAGAGTTTCCTTTAATATTAATTGATATTGCCCAGTAGCTTGATAGATACAAACACAATTACTCTGGACAAAAAAAAACTTTCCAATACAACTTACAGAGTTCCATCTGATAAAGATTGGAAGAAGTGTGCACTCATAGTCAAATGTACCACATATGCATGAGTGTTAGTACACACACACACACACACACACATTCATACACTCATACACACAATCACACACACAAAACCTCAGACAACACAAAAAAAACAAGGCATCATGAATGAGTTCAAAAGAAAAAACTATCCAGTATAGTCATTCCCTCAAGACTTCAAATATGGGAGCTACCTAAGGCATACTTAAATAAATACATTATTAAACAAATAAAGAATGAAGTAAAAGTAAATAGAAAATATGTTTCTTTTTTAAAGGCCCAGTAAAGTTTAAAAACAACAAAATAAAACTTCCAAAAAAATAAAATATTATCATTCATTTACTCATTTACAAAAACCTTTAAAATCTTCATGTATGCCTTACTTTTTTTTTGTGGTAAAGACAACTGGGACCAAAAGAGACAAATTACAGCATTTATTTGTTGATTATATTCTAGTCTTTGCATGTGTTAGGGGAGGAGGGAAGCATAAGCAAAGCAAAAAAAAAAAAGATTATGGATATAAATACAGATATAGATATAAAGATACGTAGGTATAATATTGAAAGGTAAAATGTTTCATGGTGAAAAAAATATTAGGCAGGAACAGTAGACAGTGTTTTGAGAGAGAAGAAATGCAACTATAAATAATAGGTTGCTTAGGAAAAAAACCTTAAAAATTATGACATTTGACCAAAGATTTGGAAAGAGGTGAAATACTAGGGAGAAATAGAATAGGGCTCTGCAAACTTCTGCCAGGGACAAAATCGGGCCTGTAACATTCTTTTGTATGGCCTGAGAGCTAATCTTTTGTTTTCCTTTTTTGTGTAAGTATTATGAAGAAATAAACAAAGATGTGACAGAGTCCATAGATAGCCTGGAAAATCTAAAATCAATTTCTCCGTATGGTGTGATCTGTGGACCCAATTTCATTATTCTTTCATTAGATGATTTTCCTGTTATCATGTATGAGTAATACTTTCTTCATTCATTCATTCTTCTGTCAAAATATTTTTCCTCAACATCAGAGTCAGCAAACATTTTCTTTAAGGGATCAGATAGCAAACATTTTAGGTTTTCCAGACCATTCATGGACCCTGTCATGTCTTCTTTATTTGCATGATAACAAGTTTTCAAAATAGCTTATACTGATGTAACACTGACCATTTTGAAACCATACAGAAAATGGAAAATGCAGAGTCTATGTTAGGCTCCTGTTTCACCTGAAATTATTGCTTTTCTTGATCTAAAATACAGATAGCTTAAAGTAACCTGATTCCAGAGTCATTTTGCAGAAATGTTCTTCCCTCCAGTCTAGAGACCATTCGGTGGTATTGGCCATTCCACAACAATATTGTGGAGACAATATGGTCCTGAGTTTTGTCAACATTGAAATTGGCTTTACTGACTTTCTATTTCTAAGGCAATATATTTTGAAATCTTTTCAGCACGATTTTGCAAACAAATTTGACTTTACTACCTTTTATATATAGTCAAATATTAACTAAATACATTTTAGCAAACAAAGTGAGCCTGTGATTGAAAAGATGTAGACTAAAAAATGTAAACTCTAAGTTCTTTTCCATTTATCCTTGAGGTTCCAAATATAGAAGATAGCAGCCCTGTTTCTCTCAGCTTCATTGTTCTTTGTGTTTTAGTTCCTATTGTTTTCATCTTCAGTTTTCTTCATGACTTTTTGACATAGAACATTTAATGACATACAACATTAGAGTAACCTAACCTGGTGAAGATCCTTTGAAGCCATTTCCATTGAATGAAGGACTACATAAAGTAAAAGGATCCCAAAGCTGAGCTAAAAGTCCAAGGCGTGCGTTTTAGGAACTTTCCAATTAGAACAAGCCTCTATGTCAGTAGCCCTGGAAATCACTTTGAGGGGGATTTGTCTGTAGATGTTCTACGTACTTCTAGGTATGCTATCTGAAAGATGATGCATTTTTTTGCCCCTTTTTCTCACTCTCAAAACTTGGTGGTATTCTTTTGTTCCCAGACTATTATTCTGTTAATTTAATTAGGTTTAAGGTAACTCATTCTCATTTGTTCATATACATCACAAATGCCTACATTTTGCTTTGAAAATGATACTTTGCTATACTCGGTTATAATGGGACGCTGAAGAACGCTTTTTTTTTTTTTTTTTTTTTTTTGAGGGCAGTGTTACTGGCCCTCATATGTGGGACGGAACTGGGGCCGCTGGCTTCTTAAGCCAGCGCTTAACCACTCAGCATTTTTTTTTTTTTTTTAATTTTAGATTGTTCCCCAGTGCAACAGATTTCCTTATGGAAATGAAGAATAATTTCTCTCTCTCTCTCTCTCTCTCTCTCTCTCTCTCTCTCTCTCTCTCTCTCTTTCTCTCTTTCTCTCTCTCTCTCTAATGACTATGTTTAGTTAGGGAAACCTTATTCTTCTAGCCTTTTAAGAAAGTTCGTCCCACCCATTAACTATTTCTGTTATTTCTTAAACAAATGAAGGCTTCTATTTGTTTTAATTTATTTTAGTTGTTGTTCATCCCAGGTTGCTAGAATATTAAAGTTCTGAGTTCTGTTTGGATATTCCCATATCTAAATCGAGTACCAAAAAGTCAAATAACTCATGTCTTAGAGACACTTTATACTGTGTTAATAACTTAAAATCATTAGAAGGTGGCATCTCTCAATTGCCATATCATGCACTTTGTGGTATAATAGTGCTTCTTAAGTGAGAATAATATTGCAGTATATTTTTCATTTTCTCTGGTATATTTGAATTTCTTAGCAAGCTACATATTCAACGCTTAGCAGCACATAAAATAGAGTAACCTGTTTCCTTCAATATGATTTCCAATTATAACTCAGAATATTCTTTGGAATCATTATATTCTATAATCCTGCCAATTTGCATTATTTACAGTTTTACTTTCCTTTTGGAAGACACAATTCTTTACAAATTCACACTTCATTTTTGTTTGTAGAAAACAACCATACTGCCAGTAGTATTTTCTGAATTCCTTCTGTAAACTGCTACTTAAATATTGGCGTGGCCAAATGTGCATGGCTTTGGGCAAAGTCAAGAAGCATAATATGTAGCCTAGTGCAGAGTTACATTAAAATCGTTGTATTTATTTTGTGTTTACACTTCAGGAACAGAACTGGTTTCTTATTGGAAAAAAAAACAACCTTAATTTTATATATGAGTTCTAATAAATTTTGTATATCATAATATTTCTATGTGAATAGAGATAATAAAAATATTGGATTTAATTTACCAAGAACAGTCCAATTGATAAAAATGTCTGAATTATAATTATAATTTATATCATATAATATAATGGAATGAGTCTAATGTACCACTCAACATTGCATATGTTAAAATGAATCTTTCTTTTTCTTAGCAAAATTGTTATAATCCAGTCATGTTGATTTAATGAGTACTAAACATCATTATTGATATAGTACTGACATTTATAACAATTTCTGTAGCTTAACTTAAATTTTAATTAACATGATAATAGATTGGAAAGAAAAATGTAAAAGCTGTTGACAAGCAATATATTTTTTTTTTCTTTTTTTGAGGGCAGTGTCACTGGCCCTCATATGTGGGACCGAACCGGGGCCACTGGCTTCCCAGGCCAGCGCTTAACCACAACGCCACTCGGCCGGCCCTAAAGCAATATATTTTAATGTCTCTCTCAAATTAGAGTCTTAACACTTTCTGTTTTTATTATTTCAATATCATGTCTTTAAAAATAACCAAATAGGACCAGCCAAGTGGTTCATTGGTTAATACTTGACTTGGAAGTGAGCTCTGAGTAGTTTGAATCCCACATGGGCCAGTGACACTGCGCCCTCTACAGCTAAGATGGTGAACAACAGCTTGACCTGGAGCTGGGCTGCCATGAGTCACCTGTGATGGCCTAAGCTGCAGAGGGGCTGTAATGGGCTGCAGTATGCTACTGTGAGTGGTCAGCAGCCAGCGTGAGTGATCCGCAGTGTGAGCTGCCAACAGCCGCAGTGAGCGGCCATCCAAGAACAAAAGGACAGCAACATGTCTGTTCCCCTTCCCCAATTCCCCAACACTGTTCCCTCCCCAATTCCCCCAATAAAAATATTTTTAAAAAATAAACAAACAAATAGAGATAAATACTTAATAAATATATTTAAACAAAATTGTTATAGTACCTGAAATGGAGAATCTTACCAAAATTAAAATAAGCTATATTTCCTTTCATGTATTTAAAGCTAATGTCATTGTGTATATTTATACTTTTATTAATAGATATTTAATTTCCCTTAATGAAATTTTTTTTTGAGGGCAGTGTTACTGGCCCTCATATGTGGGACCCGAACCGGGGCTGCTGGCTTCCCAAGCCAGCACTTAACCACCGCTCCACTCGGCCAGCCCACTTTTTTTTTTTTTTTAAAAGATTTTTTTTATTGGGGAATTGGGGGAGAGGAACAGACAAGTTGTTGTCCTTTTGCTCTTCAGTCTAGTTGTGGAGGACATCGCTTCACTGGCCCATGTTTATATCATCATTGCGCTCTTCCCGGGTGAGGCAGATCTCTCACTGGCCTCTGGACGGCCACTCATGGCGGCTCTTGGCAGTTCACAGCAGCTGCCGGCCACTCACTGTAGCCTATGGCAGCCCACTGCAGCAGGGGCTGCAGCTCTGCCATCCCGGAGACTCACAGTAGCCCAGCTCCAGGTGGAGCTGTTGTTCACCATCTTAGCTGTAGAGGGCAGTGTCACTGCCCCTCATATGTGAGATCCTAACCGGGGCCACTGGCTTCCCAAGCTATGTTTTAACCAATGAGGCACTCGGCCAGCCCCCCTTAATGAAATATTTTAAAGAACGATTTAGAAGGATTAATTTACAGAGTCAAACAGTATGTCAGAATGTATACCTTTCATAGGAACACTGAAAAATCTGCATATCTATCAGATGGTACCTATTAACTACAAAGTTTCCTAGTTTTCTTTGTACCAATAAAATTATTTTCTCTCATTTTCCATCTTTCTTTTTTCCCTTCTCCTTTCTTGTTCTAGTCTTCTATTTTCTTTCACCCTGTATTAGAATCTCTCTCTGCCTCTTTCTTTCTCCCCTCCCCATTCTGTGTCCTTCTGGATTTGCACATGTGTAATCATTTCTGAGAATGTGAGTGAATGTGCATGTACACACACACACACATACACACACACACACTATAGAGATTAAAAATAGATTTTGAAGCAACATTGCTTGACTTTTCACATTAGCTCTGGTTATTGCTAGACATATGATATTGGGTAAATTACTTAATGACTCTGTTTACTGATTTTATCATCTTAAAACAGAGATGATAAAAGCTACCTCACATAATTATAATGAGGTATGAATTAGATAGTATATGTAAAACACTTAATGCAGTATCTGGAATACCATAAGGTCAACAAAAAGCTCTTTTCACCCCATAGCAAACACATTTTGACTTACGCATGTAATTCAAAATGGATAATATTAACACATTTTTTCGTTAGTGATTGAAGCTCTGGGTGAAATATATATGCAATAGTAAGTTGCTGAGACCTTTGTTGAAAAGCAAGTTAGCATATCCTAACCTGATTTTCCGTGAATTTATAGATGTAGCTAATTTCTCTTTAATCTAGATAATCAGAACTAAAATAATAATTCATTTTAACTTGGAGAAGATATGTAAGGACAAAAAATGATTAGATTTAAGATTATATCTTAATAGATAAAGGGTACATAGGATGCTTACAAAAAGACAGTTTCACCATTGTGTTGATTTATTGGCAAGAATAGTTACTAGACAGTAGATTCAGTTGTTTTTACAATTGTATTTTTCTAAAACAACATGGATTGTCACCAGCTAAAATTTTTAAATAGTTTTCTATGGTGTTATGAGGTAAAATATTACAGTGTATCTTTTAAGATAAGTGGACTGGGTACTGATTTTAACAGATAGGATTGTGATTTCTTTCTAGGCCACGAGGACTCCAGTTATGAGAATCTACCATTAGTGGTTTGCAATGCCAAACCCCAACCTCTGGTAATTAATTTCAGGAAGTCAGATTTCTGACCCAAGTTGGGACTATTAAATTATTTTTCCTAATAATTTAAAATCTTGACCAAGTTGTAATTAGTCTTTTTTTTTTTGTAGCTCAAACCAAACTGATGAAAATTTAAGATTTGAGGGGCAAGTGTTTATAAGGAAGAAGGTGGAGAAATCCAGTTATACAGAGAAAAGAATACAGCAAATAAGTACAGAGGCATGGAAAAGAACAATAAAATTGTAGACCCAACTAGAGAAAAAGTGAGAAAATAATTTCTATGTTCCTGGCAGCTTTAGTCCCTCACCCAAGCATGCATGGGTCCTGGTTTCACCCTTTCTTGGGATACTGTAAAATACCAGTTGCCTTCTAGTATAATCTGTAGTTTATTTAAACTAGTAGATTGCAAAAACATTAATGGCTACTATACTGGTAAACTGAATTTATCACAATAAATATCTTCAACTTTGTATACATTTTTTTCTCATTTGAAATGGTAGAAATTAAAAATCTATAAATACTACATGATAATTATGTGACATGTGTATTATTCATATATAATAAATTTGGGAAACTACACAAATCCATAAATATAATAATAACTAATATTTGCTGAAGGTTTACTATGAATCAGAAACTGTACATAATATGTTAAATGTGTTAGCATTTAATTGTAATAAAATTTAACTCCCCAATAATCCTATGAGGTAGATGATGATGATGATGATGATGATGATGATGATGATGATTTTACAGATGAACCAGCTAGTAATAGGCAGAACTTGAGTTTGAATCCCCCAACTTATATTACAAAGTCCATATTCACAACCATAACGTGTTGGGCTTGGGTTTTTACATATGGGGTGCCAAAAAACTGTCTACAAATTTTAAGAAAGGGAAAAACTACATTAAAATTGTAATAATATGTACTGACAACAAAAAATGAATACAAGTCATGTGTAAACATTTTTTAGCAACCACAGTATGTCCAATGGATTAAATTGTTTATTGTATTGTTTAAGTCTTATATACTTTTACAAAATGTTGAGTGTTTCATCTATTAGTATGTAGGTCATATTTTATCATTGGCCAAATATAGTTATAGATTCACCAACTTTTCCTTATAATTCTGTCAATCTTATGATATATACATTGATGCTCTATAATTAGGTTTTATAGATTCAGGATTGCTAATACTTCTAGAAAATAGTAAAAATTAAATTTATCCATTTTCAATCTGATTTCTTTCTCACCATGTGTCTTGAATCCCATTCTTTTTTATGAGTTTGTCTTCCCTGTCACTAAAGCATTTCAAATAATTATTTTAATGAGAAACTATGAGTTCCAAAGTCAATCAGTGTTTGTAAACATTTTATTTTTGTTCTTGAATGATAATTAAGGTAAGTGTAGACATCAAGATTGAGTTATTTTTCTTTGTTAATGTTCTGTATGTACCATTTATAGCTGCTGATTGGTAGTATGTTATCAATTTAACATTTAGTTCTTTAGAATATATATGTATATGTCTTAGTGCAGTCATCTATAACAAATTACCATGGACTGGGTTGTTTACACAACAAATATAATGTTTATTTCTCATACTCTGGAGGCT
The DNA here is from genome assembly GCA_033961575.1 of Aselliscus stoliczkanus. NCBI lineage: Eukaryota > Metazoa > Chordata > Mammalia > Chiroptera > Hipposideridae > Aselliscus > Aselliscus stoliczkanus. Next base: position 126,979,591 of record CM066730.1, on the reverse strand, counting down.
GGGGAGCCCAGGATCAAGGTGCCAGCAGATCCAATGTCCAAAGAAAGCCCAATTCCTAGTTGGTGGAGACCTTCTTCTGTGTATCCTCAGAGGGCACAAGCAGAGAGAGGAAACAAGCTTTCTGAAATCTCTTTCTTTAATTGTACAAATGCAATCAAGCAGGCTCTAGCCTCATGATCTAATTATCTCCCAGAGGCCTTATCTCCTAATATCACCATATTGGTTAATAAGGCTTCAACAAATAAATTTTTCAGGAACACAAACTATATGATAAAAATATAAATATAGAGGCATATACTCTTTCTCTTTCTGAAATGTGTACTTCCTCCATGATATCTCTCTGTCTTTATCTCACTTTTAATTGATAATGCTTTCTGAATCTGAAGATTCAAATCTTCAATCAATTCGAGAAAAATTTCAGTACTTCTTCCTTGGAGTTATTATTCCATTTATTCTTTCATCTTTTAATTCCTATTAGTATGACTTTGGAAATTCTTATATTATTCCCTATGTCTCTTAAGCACTTCTTCATAATACAAATATCTTCATCTCTTTGTGACACATATTGAATCATTTCCGCATACCTGTTTTCTACATCATTCACTTGATCTTTCTGTCCAATATATTTCTTATCCCATTTTTTAAATACTTTACTTCAGCATCTATGTTTTTTTTTTTCAGTGTGAGAAGTCCTATTTGGGTCTTTTTTAATTTGCCTTTTTCTTATATCAAAGTATCCTATTCTTTTATCATGGCACTTATTATTTTTCACTTTAATTATTTTAAGCTTATTTCTTTTAAGAGTGTTTTCATAATGTTCTATTATTCTGTTTTGGAGGCAGTGCTTATTTCATTTGTTTGATTAACGGACTGTTCTTCATGCTTTCTTATTTTTATGCGTGTTTTAATTTTCTTTAATTGTGAGCAGAGATGGCCTACTCCATGAGTCCTATTTGTCCTAAATTGTTCAAGTGCTGTGGTTCTATATTAAATCAACTGACAAAGGATTTTAGTAGTTCTAGACTTATTTTATATAACCTTATAGCTTATGAATTTCATGTCATGCAATTATTTTGAATTTTGTTCTGCAATATGTTTGGTTTGTGTAGACATGCATTTCTTGCTTTATATATTTTTTGTTCTCTACTCAAAATCTATTATAAAGGTTAAGGTTTCTTGCTGACTCTGAAGGCTACTGGGTGGGATTTGTTTTGTTCCAAGCTGTTGAGAGGGGAAAGAAGTCTAATGCTTCTGATTGGCTGACTGGCTGCCATGCCTAATGCCTAAATCTAATCTCAATCTTTTCTGAAAGAGGACGATTCAGATTTCTCTTACCAATCTTGTTTAAAGTTATTTCTGGTTCTAGCATGCAGTGTTCCTTTTTTTTTTTTTCAATTATACCAATGAATTTAAAAATATGTTCTATATACTCCACCCAGAATTTCTAAAGTTTATAAAGGGATAGTATCCCAACCTTTTCAGTTCAGTCCATCATCTGCCATGTATCTGTTTCACATTTTTCTTGAAATTGTTATTGATTTAATATATTTTCACTGACCACTGAATTTCTTAATTAAATATGAAATTTTATAAATTGTATTAGAGAGAATTTCATATTCTTGTCATTAATTCATAATGATGGATCTTTGTTTGAGATACATTATTTTTTATCACATTTAAAAATGCTTTTTGTTATATATTTCTCCAAAAGCTATTTTTCCTTTATAGTTATTGCTATTTTTTAAATCAATTTTTCACAATGATAGCTTTAACTCTATAGTGTTCTTTACCTTTTAACTATTAATATGTTGAAATATATTAATATATATTTCATTATGAGTTTTTGTGGAATAAATTCTACCGGGTCAAAGATTATTCATTATTTATCAATTACTGTGACCCATTTACAAGTAACTAAGTTAATATTTAATATCTCTATTATTGTGATTGCTCATATATGTGTGCACATGTGTTTATATATATATATATATATACACACATATACATATGTTTATATATATGTATATATATATTTGTTTAGGATTCATGAATTTTATGAATATCACATGTTTTGTAGCTTAAATACACAGAAACGCACACACAGAGGAAAAGTTGAATTAATTTAAAGGATTACGTTCAGTACCATTTAAATTATACAGTTGCAAGCAATAGAAACTAACTTTTTAAGTATTTAAATATTTTACCATAATAGGTACTTCATAAAGATCATTGGGAAGTTCACTATCTCTGGGAGAATTAGAGAAAAGAGTTCTGATTGAAAGCCGGAAACAATTTTCTAAATTGTACAGCAGACTTGTTTCAGTTCAGACATCTCAGCTGCTACCTGCAAACACTGGGGTCCTTAAATTATTTTTACCACCACCTACACTTGTAGCACTGGATAATGGATTTTGATAATCATCCCCTTTTCTCTGAAGTCTCCAGGACCCTGTCTTCCTATAACTGAAATGGCCTCCACAGGGCTGTCTTCCCATGTCTAGGATCGACTCCTAGTAAACAACTCCCAGCTCAGGTCTGGTATGAAAATGTGATGGAGTCTATTAACCATGTTTAGCTCCTGAATCAAGAATGTTTCTGACGTTTTTCTTTAGGTTAATGTAAGTTATGCTTTCCTTTCCTCTAAAATACATAACGTGCACAAAAGGCTCAGTTACTAGGAAGCCAAAAAGGAAGAACCAATTCCTTGGTTATTTTAAATAAATGACCTGTACATGTTATTTGGACCAGTAGAGTAATTACCATGTGTAACTTTATCATTCTTCTGTTGAAAGAACCCACATTCACCTGAATACAGAAATTCATACACACACTGGGAAGGTCGTGGAAATCACAACCCTGTTTCAGGCACACTTTGGTTTAAGAGCTTTGTTACTCAATGTCGTTACATCAAACCCTGGAAATTATCTCTAAAGTATGCCCTTTATTCATTTATGCTGAATGAATATGCTGTAAAGAAAGAGCCTATAGAGATGCCATGGAAAAAGTAAAAGAGAATATAGCTGACCCAGACAGAAGAGGAGGCAAGAGGCAGAAATAGAGTCTTGGAAGCCAAAGTCCATGGCTATACTCATAGTCTCATCCAACGATAATGATTCCAATTATGTGAATCAATATGTCTGTGGTGTTGTCAGGTGTTTTTTGTTTATTTGTTTGTTTGTTTTTTTGTTTGTTTCAATTTGACACACTATAGGATTTATGGCTAAATTCCTCTTTTTTATTGTTTCCCAAGTTTATTGTTCAACAATTTTCATTCTTGAATTGATAATCGAAATGTATATAATATTTTCCATATCAGTGAGACTTTCAAATGTATTGTAATTGAGTTTTAAAGAAAGCTTACACTTTCAAATTTAGGTCGATTTGGAGTTAATTTACCTAGTTGCTGTGTGTTAAAGATTTCTTTGTCTCTGGTTTAATTGTTTTCTAAATGGGAATAGATCTATCCAATTATTCAAGCACCATTTTCTGTAAAGTCTATATTTTTCCCCTGTGAATTATGTTACACCTACATTGAAAACAAATTGACTATACATGTATGGGTTTATTTCAAGATTTTCCATCCTGTTCTATTGATCTATATATCTATATTTATTCCAATACCAGAATGTCCAGGCTACTTCAGAATTATTGAGCCTTGAAATTTGTAATTATTTTATGTATTTCTAACAGTTAGTTCTTGGAGGATATATAATTATGTTTTTTTCAATTTATTAAAAAAATTCTCCATCATTATTTTTATCCCTTATCATTTTTTTATCATTTTTTATTATTTTCTAACTTCTTACATCAAATAACTTCAAACTTTTTTTTACTAATTTTAAATACTTGAAGTATTACATCAATGCATTTTCTGAGTGTACTTTTTATCTTCTCAAAGATGAGATATGTTGTTTTCCTATTTAACTGTTTATCAAATAGTAACAATCTCTGTATTTTACTTGCTATTTCATTGATTTATGCTTATTTTCATAATTTTATATATGTCTTATCAGTTCTTTAGTTTTTAATTTTATTACATCTCACATTGCAGAATTTGCTATTTTCTGGCACATATGATTTTGAATGACTGATTTTCATTAATACCTTAATGAAATTAATGATGGAACTTTATGTTATATCCTGAAAATATTACTTAAAAGTCATAAGTATATAAAAAATTAAATTGGTCCACAAAAAATATTAACCTCTACACGCCCCCAGGTATCAGAATATTACATATAATACTCAAAGAAAAAACAACATTGCAGTTTAACAAATGGCATTAGAATTCTCTATATCAGCCCATAAAACAGAAAGTCAAGTTCTCTGCAATAGCTCATCAATTTTAAATATAGAAGTATATCTGCTGAGATTAAAAACAACCATCATATATAAAACATTATATATATATATATACGATATATATAAATATATTACATATATACACAGATCACTATGGTTTGTGTGATTTCAAATGTTCCCAAGGACTCTAACATAAATTAACAAATCAATCAGAGAGAAGACATCTGGATTTTGAATTGTAGAAGAGATTTATGACCTTTTTCTGCTTTATAAAGAGAACATACGATCGTTTAAAGATATATTTTTGCATATGACTTAAGACTACCCATGTATAATGTCTTACATCATTTTTCTCTGAGGGCAGGAGATTGAATTAATTGGGACTTGAGAGAACTTGCTAAGGTGATGGAATTGTTCTAGGTCTTGTTGTGAATGGTTGTTGCATGGGTGTATCCAACTGTCAAAATCATGAGAGTAGGGCCGGCTGAGTGGCGTGGTGGTTAAGTGCTGGCTTGGGAAGCCAGCGGCCCCGGTTCGGTCCCACATATGAGGGCCAGTGACACTGCCCTCAAAAAAAAAAAAAATCATGAGAGTAATAGGAGGAGTGAAGTCAAAGACAACAAAATATAGATTCTGCTTCTGAGGTGGCTTCTTTTTGACCAGAGTAGATAACTGGTAATTGACAAGTTATATGAAGTCACAAGAAAGTTTTTCATTATTATACTTTAAGATGGGAGAAATAAAAGCAATTTTGTGTGCTGAGGAAAATGATCAATAGACAAACAATCAAGATGCAGGAAGACAGGCAAAAATACTTTCACAAGCCTCATGGTAAGCAAGAGTGGATGGGTTCCAGTGTACTTGGTATGGGTTGGCCTCAAATAGGGAAAGAGATTATATATCTATGAAAATCAAAGAGAAGCACAATGCAGAGGGGCACATTGTTGTGCTGATGAGAACTGATCAAAGCTATTTTTTTATTGTTTTTATTTTATCCTTCAGATACAGAAGCAGGTATTAGAGGTTAGAGGAGAAAAAAAAGATAGGACACATTGAAGATATATTTCCAAGGTAACACTGGCTAGATTTAGTAATAGATGGAAGAATATTCAATGGTGATTCTAATTATTTTTTTTTAATTTTTATTTTGTTTTATTTTTAATTGGTTTCAGGTGTACAACACAGTGCAATAGTTATACATTTTACCCCTCAAAGTGACAACCCCCTACCCCCAATTCACCACCCCACTCCCCCCACATATCATATATATCTATTACTCTTCCTCTGACTCTCTTCCACAGTATAATCCACATCCCATGACTATCTATATATATTCAATTACAGTAGGTATACCACCTCCGCTTTAGTAATACAGTGCAGTGATAATTGAGTATTTTTGATTTAGTGATTTGTTGATGGTCCTACAGAAGATAAATCCAATATTCTCAGAATAGAAGTGACTTCCTTAGAATTGTTTTTCTCCATGTAGTCATTTTAACTAAAATGAAGATTATTAGAATGTTTTCATAAATTGTTTAAGCATTTTGTAAACTATACTAAAGTTTTATGTCCCTGTGAAAATTACCAGCCAAGATATTTTTAATTTCTGATATAGAATAAAGAAGCATCATTTCTTCCTGGAGACACTTTACACATTCTAAATTCTGCTGAGATGTAGCTTTTCTTTTCCAGGTGTCCTTTCTGTCACTCCTCCACCCAGAATTACAATTTCCTCAGCACGATGCCACCACCAATTCTTGGCATATATCTCTGTCATAACACTCATGATACTATATTATAATTCTTTTTTCATATTGCTGTATTTCTAATCAGTTTATGGAGAAGTGACAATTTCTGGTTTAGTTTTGTACCCAGAATATCTAGAATAAGGACATGGAACCAAAAAAGCAATAATGAATCCTCCACCCTCTGTCACAAGTAAACTCCATTTTAGAATGACTAATGGACATAGATTTACCCTTTTTCTAACATATGTGTCTCTTTTCCAAAAATAAAATAGTATTTCAGCCACAGAACTGAAAAAACCAACAGCAAAAATATTTTGGTATACAAATTACCAGTAGACTTCTGCTATAACCAAACCCAGAAAAACATTTTCTATATATTAGTTTTACTGTAAAAGGGAATCTTATTTTCTACAGAAAGATATTGAAAATTCTAACATTAATAGGATACTTTAATGCTAAAAACCATACATATTATTGTAACATTAGATATGAATTTAGAATACCATAAGGCATAGGAGGAACAAAACCTTTTTAACACGTTCAAACATATTTTGATTGCACCAAAGAGAACAAGTGCATTTGATATCAAGTGACATTATATAATACATAATACAAATAGTAGTATTTCTTATTCAAACCCTATACTTCCTGCAAAAATTGCCATATATCTAGTGTTTTCCTGCAAAGAGATATTTTACTCTCTCTAATCTCTTTGAAATTCATTGAAATGGACTTCAACTGAGTTGAGCTGGATTAGGTGTGGAAAGGAGCCACCAGAATGATAATGATGACTAGGGCAACACTAGAACTCTGGCAAAATAAATAAAATTGTAAATGCGTGTGCTGTTGAAATGAGAAGATTGGTATTATTTTTAGAAGTGCCAAAACATGTAGATTTCTAAGCTGGGGATCAATTATTAACCATGACAAAACTATAGTAAAGTCAAAAAATAAATATTGTAATGAGATATTATCATAGAAAACTAAATGTGATATTTTAACTGAACATGACATAATAATTTATTCCTGTGGATTAATAGTTTTGGGTCCACAGATACCTTTTAAAGATACTAAATTTTTAGCTCCCTCCAAAATTACCATCTCATTTGATCCCATGAATCAGATAAAACCCTGCTTAAACAATTTTTTGAGTGGGTAACTCAATGTCTTCTGTCCTTGGCTTAATGTAGAGAGTACTGTTTTTAAGGTAAAGTTAAACTATAGTTGTAGTCTACTTTTTAGGTAAACATGTTTCCAAACTAAATCCTAAACATAACTGATTGTTAAAGAATTTCACTTAAATGTTTAAATAAGACTAATTTTATATGCATGTGTGTAATTTCATTTAAAAAGCACTCTGAGTATCAATCTTTACATTACCTACAACAACAACAACAACAACAACAACAACAACAACAACAAAATAGTCTCATTTTTTAATTAAATAAGGAGCTGTTGCCAGGGTAAAAATTTGATTGAGATATAAGTTGTTCTTGTGTATAATATTATATAATATATATATAATGTATAATATATATTATGCATAATATATATAATATTTCAATATCCTTAATATAGTATCTATGTGACCAGGGATTCTGAACATTCTCAAAGGATTTCTAAATATATTTTTTGCTTAGAGTAACTATACAGTATTCAACACATGATAAGTGTTCACAATGTATTTATTACAGTTTATTTTAAGTATGATGCTATTGCAAGCTCCTTTGGATGGATACAAAGTAACATAACCCCACACTGAACACACATTCCAGTTGAAGAGATGACATACAACTCATTAAAACTTGAACTGAGAATTAAATGAAAACATATTATAATTCAAGAGAGGTCACAAAAATATGAGATATTTAAGGAGTGGTAAAGATTTTTAAGACTAAGTGCCGGAGTGGGGGAAAAGTCAGATAGGTGAGATTAAAAAAAAAAAAATTAACAAGTAGATGGATCTAGATTCAGATCTTAAGGAAGAGGTAAGATTTGGAAGAGCTAAATAAAACAGAGCAAACATTGAGAATAAATACAGGGGATCCTAGGAATTTGGGGACCTGCAGATTGCAAAGATCAGAACTTTTGCATGAAGCAAAAAAAAAAATAGCAACCTGAATAACTTTGAAACAAGGTGAGATTTACTTTCAAGGCCAAGCAAAAGTCCCACTGTTAAAATTTGGGTCCAAGCTGTGAGCAAAAATATGGAACAGTATTAAAGTGTGTATATTTTGACATTCTCATTTAGAGGCCTTATTTTTTATTGAAGTATAGTTGACATACAATATTATGTTAGTTTCAGGTGTACAAAAAATGATTTGACTTTTAAATACCTAATTAAATGATAACCATGTTAAATCTAGTAATCATCTGTCATGTCACAAAGTTATTACAATATTATTGACTATGCTGTATATTACATGCCCATAGCTTATTTACTTTATAACTAGAAGTTTCTACCTCTTAATCCCATTTACCTTTTTCAGCCACCTCCCCTACCCCCTTCCCTTTTGGCAACCATCAGTTTGTTCTCTGCTTTTATGAGCCTGTTACTGTTTTGTTTTCATTTGTGTTAGTTTTTTATATTTCACCTATAAATGAAATCAAATGGTATTAGTCCTCTCTATCTGACTATTTCACTTAGCATTATTCCCTCTAGGTTTACCTAGGTTGTCACAAATGGATATATTTCATTCTCTTTTAAGGCTGTGTAATATCTCATTATATATGTATATATATATATATATATATATATATATATATATATATATATATATATATAATGATGTATTATAGAATTGTACACTTGAACCCTATATAATTTTACTAACCAAGATGACCTCAATAAATTTAAAAGTTAAAAGAAAAATTACAAGCCATGCCAGTAGACAAAACATCAAAAGAGGAGCACCATGGCAGAAGAGGTGAAGCAGGTGGAAGAATCTAAAGTAGCCATGGCCTTGATGGCCCTCCTTGATGGCCCTCTTGCTCCGCTTGCCACCCTGGTCAGTAGAGTCTCCCCTGCCTTGTGGGAACCCCCAGTCTGTCCCCTGTCACCCTGGCAGGTCTTGCAGTGTTGCCTGATCAAGCCCCTGGCTCCCTTTTGGGCCCAGGGAGCCCAGCCCGGTGCCAGACTGAGTTGTTTCCTGGGTTTCCAGCCCTGATTTTGGTATGACCTTGAACAGTTTTGCATATAATAGGAAGCAATGTCCTTCTTCTTAAACAATATTCTGGATAACAGCAAGATTATTAGTAAGGAGTGTCAGAAAGAGCTGAAAGCACTCCCTTACCACTATTACCCAATTGAGATTGACCCACACCAGACAACATCAAGGAGAAGTTCCCCCATATGGTGGAATGGTGGACCAATGCACAGGATCTCCTGTGTCAGCAAAACATTCAGAAGTTCCAGATAGGCCAGGGGCTTAGGGAGTCCAGTGCAATGCTGAGGGAGGGATACAAGACTTCCTTCAACCCCCTCCGCCAACCAACATTCGCCTGTTCATCTTTTCCACGGGCATTGGTGATATCCTGGAGGAAATATTCCCACAGATGAAAGCCTTCCACCGCAACGTCCACATCGTGTCTAACTACATGGATTTTGACGAAGATGTGAGCCAAATCTCGCTTGGGCTGGGAATGGACGACGGGTGGGGATGACCTTCCAGGCCACTTCACACTAAACATTAACCCTAACCTGGGGAGGGAAGGGGCAAACGCAGGCTAGCGTCTTTGTCCTCAGACAGTTATGTATATACACTAGCAATAACAGTTACTTTTGAAGGACCCAGTCTTTGGTGTTTAACCAACAGCTCTCTCTCCCCTAGAGGTCATCCAGGTGCCATGTCACTGGCAGGGTTCATGTGCCATCCTAGGTACTCAGGGGCTTGGGCTTTGGATTATTTTTCTAGAGCCAGAGGTGGGCTGCTCTGTCTCACCCATGTTCTAACTTCTTTTCCTTAAAACAAATGGCTGTAACTTGCATCTTTTTTGTTTGTTTGTTTTTGAGGGCAGTGTCACTGGCCCTCATATGTGGGACCGAACCGGGGCCACTGGCTTCCCAGGCCAGCGCTTAACCACCGCGCCACTTGGCCGGTCCTAACTTGCATCTTTTTGACCTATGGCTAGCTCAGGCCCCATAGCTGTTGCTTTCACTCATGTAGCCTGAAGAGCGCTTGTATCACAGGCTTCATGCTTCCACCAGAACAGGTGACCAAAATTATTAGATGGCCCCTGTCAGTTTAAACCAGGGGCTACAAGCTTTTACTGTAAAAGGCCATGTAGTAAATCTTTTAAGCTTTAATGGATATACAACCTCTGTTGCAACTACATCATCCTGCTCAGGAAAGTAGCACAGACAAGATGTAAACAAAGGAGTCTGGCTGTGTTCCAATAAAACTTAATTTACAAAAATAGGCCAAGCCTGGCCCATGGGCCCTACTTTGCCCACCTGTAGTTTATATTACAGTGAGGTTTTGGTGTTATCCATTGCTCTCAGGGTTTCCTTTCCTGTATGACAGACAGTGGAAAACTGGTGCTAAACAGGTCCCTACCCCTTCTGTCATCTGTCTCATGTCTGGATTATATCAAACTATTGAAAGCCCCTCTAAAACAGGGACACTTAAAATCAGCCAAGGGAAAAAAAGATTTTGTTCAGAGGTGTGACAATAAGTCTGAATGCTGATGTTTCAACAGACTTATTTAGTCCAAGACAACATTATGATGTCTCTCACACACTGGAAGAAAACGAAGGCCAACCTTGAATATACCAAGGGAAAATAGCCTTTAATAGTAAAGGTGAAAATAGATATTCACCTTTAAGAGGGAAAGAGAATGAATTTTTGTCCATCATGCCTGCTCTAAGGGAAATATTAATAGACAATCTTCAAGTAACTGGGGGATGTATCCACAGACAGTCATAGAAATGCTACAAAGAATAAGGAGCCATAGAAGTAATAAAGAGGTCCCAAATGTTGAATGTTATTGTGTTATTATATTAGGATTTAAAATATTTATAAAGTTAAAATACATGGAAATAACACAAGTTACATTAGATCAAATAGAGTTAACTTGTTCTAGAGTTCTAATTTTAGTACATGTGCTGCCAAAGGGAGCACAGTTCTAGAGTTCTAACCTTGTATGAGAAGTTATAAAAACAATAATGTGTATGACGATATATTCAAAGTAGAGGCATGTTTTCATTCCCAAGACAACCACTAAAGAATAATTTAAAAATAATCTTTAGGCAATAAAAGGGAGAAATGGAATAATAAAACCTATGTGAGTAGTACAAAAGAAGAGAAGAAAGGAGGAAAAAAGGTACAAAAAAAACAGGTAGGATAAACAAAAAAAGTTATCTGTTTGATATAAACTAAATTTTGACACTATTTGTATAAAATGCATTTGATTCTAAATAAAAAGGAAAGATTATCACAAAAATAAAATAATATCCTTTTTACAAGAAACAAATTTTACAAATAAGTTCATAGAAAATTTTCAATTGAAAGTATAGAAGGACACTTCGGTTGTTGCCATGATTTGGCACCGTAAATAATGCTGCAATGAACATCAGAGTACATACATCTTTACAGATAAAAGTTTTCAGATTTTGTGGGTAGATACCCAGGAGAGAGATTGCTGGTTCATATGATAATTCTAATTCTAATTTTTTGAGGAACCTCCATACTGTTTTCCATAGTGGCTGCACCAATTTACATTCCTAACTACAGTGTATGAGGGTTCCTTTTTCTCCACAGCCTCTCAAGCTCTTGTTAGTATTTGTCTTGTTGATGATAGCCATTCCAACAGGTGTGAGGTGGTATCTCATTGTGGTTTTGATTTTTATCTCGTAATAGCTAATGGAGTTGAGCAGTTTTTCATATATCTGTTGGCCATTTGTGTGTCTTCTTGGGAGAAGTGTCTGTTCAGATCCTCTGCCCATTTTTTAATGGATTGTTTTTTGTTGTTGTTGAATTGTAGGAATTCTTTATGCATTTTGGATATTAACCCCTTACCATAGGTGTTGTTTAGTGATTACCAGAGAGTAAGTAGGGAGGAGGGGGGTAGAAGAAGGTAAAGGGGGTCAAATATATGGTGATGGAAGGAGAACTGACTCTGGGTGGTGAGCACACAATGTGATATTTAGATGATGTATTATAGAAATGTACACTTGAAAACTATGTAATTTTACTAATCATTGTCACACCAATAAATTTAATTTAAAAATCACATAAAAACAAAGCAAACAAAACAAAGTATAGAAGAGATATATTCTGCAGTCACATAACGCTTTCTCCATTTCTTGCAAACACACAAAATCTGGCATGTCTTATTAATACCAGACAAAATAGACTTTGATGAAGAAAGGGCAAGAAATATAGAGGATTTTACATTATGATAAAAATGGAATAACAGTGACAAATCCATGCACATGTAATCATACATCTTCAGAAATGTAAAGCAAACATTGGCATTGTTAAAAAGGGAGAGACATACACAAGTCCACACTGAGGATGGTAACACACCTCTCTCCATAGCTGATAGAAAAAGCAGACAACAAATTATTAGGCATATAGAAGATCTGAGCAACAAATATAATAAAATTAACCTAATTGACATTTTTTAGAAACTGACAAAAGGGTGGTGTAGGAGGTGAGAGAGATCGTTATGTGTTTCATTTCTACTGGATCATACCTCATCTCCTTTCCATTCTGTCCTGTGAATTTGGTTTAGATAAAAGACCCAGAGCTAAAGAATTATGACTGAGGCATTTTTTTTTGATGCATTTTTTTAACCTCCTCAAATGAAATATTTTTGAGGGAGGAAATAGAGTTCGATATCAATGGTATTATGGCATTTATACTATATTAGGGGAGAAAGGAGATTTCTATACACTAATTAAGGGGAGGAAATTAAAAATTATTGTTAAAGTTTCTGGTCAGAAGATCTCAACAGTGACTTGAATTCATTGTGAATATTCTATTTGAGGATATTCTAATTAGGGTCCATTATTATCATGTGAAGAAAATATTTCATTTATCAGTCAGTTATATTCACAAGACATAATGTGTATTACTCAACATTCGAATGTTGTTAGGGAGAGGGTATTAAGAGATAGATTTGCAAACATATAAGCATTACCCAATATGATAAGTGAAATTATATAAATAAAATTTTATTACAGTCACTGTGTCTTGGTTTTCTCTTATTCTAATATTTACACCCTGTCTAGAACATAGGAGGTCCAAAACAAACATTGGTTAATTTATTGAACTGAGCAAAATCCCATGGAAACAGGACAGTGAATAGCTACATAGTGTAGGAAACCTTTGTTTACTCTTTCAGCCTAGAGATTTCTCATTTATAAATATATAATTAATACCAAATTTGGGCAGAGCCCAATGAAGTTCTTAGAAAATACATTTCGCCACATTAACTCTCCAAAATAATGGGTAGTTTCATAGGGTGTCCTGGAAAGTGTAAAGTCTGGGCATTATAAGAATAGACACTAATTGACACAATAACTCTAAACATGCCCTCCTATTTTTGGGTCCCCAATTCCTCCAAATATATAATGAAATAATTTCTTTTTAAGGCCATTCAAAATCATTTTAAAAGTTAATAGCAATTACCTGAAGACAAATCATTATTAGAACATACACCTGTATATTTATTTATAATGTATTATATGTTCATACAGAAATGTAATCAGTGCTTAAATTTTCTGAATTAAAATTATGGGTTATAACAAACACACACATGCACATTAAGTATATCATGCATTCCTTTTTATATACTAAAGTCAAGAAAGGAAAATTCATTGTGAGGTTTTTGTTGTTGTTTCTCCTACTCTTAAAATAGCCAACATTAGCTTTATTTCTCACTGGGGAAAAAATAGTTTAAGTACCATTGCAGTAACCCCATCTCTCACAGATTTTAAAAGCTTTAATATGTATATTTATGACTATAATGCATTTAAATTTTTTTAAAGATTCCCAGGGAATAGTAACTAAATGATCTCATCCTCTCACAAATCAAAACCAACCATACAGATTTTTTTCTTATTATTCTTGTCTATGAAGTTAATCCTCACTGAGCTGTCCTAAAGACTTCTTTAAGCCTCCCAGGTGAGGGAGAAGCAGCCCTAATGAGCAGGAATCAGTGGCATTTGATCCCAACCATAGTAAAATGCCGACACAGATATCTTTGGCTCTTCCCGAGGCTTTTAACTCCTAGAATAAAGAACTAAAAATCTCCACCATCAGCAGGCCTTTAAGCTAGTTCATTCTTCTATCCAACAACTTACCGTGCATTATTTTGCAAAAAAAAAAATAAAACCGCAAGTGTTTTATGGGTTTCATTTGGAGAGGATGTGGAAATTGCAGTAGAAAAGGGACCTATATCCTTCTATTAGAGATTCTTGTTTCTTCCATTTGATCAGGGGAACATTCCCTTCCAAAGCATATTGAGCCAAATTGGCAAAAAGAAAGAAATGAGTTTATACCATGTGTCAGTGAAGTTACCACATAAGTGTGGATTTATATATGAAATAGTTTAGATGAATTAAGTGTTCCTTTGGGAAATATCTGGAAAGGACACAACATACATAAGGCAAATAGAAACAGCGACCATAAATTAAGGACATTCTCATTACGTCTTCACGCCCCCTGACTAGAAACAATAACCTCTCCCCCATTAAGTACACAGTCTCAGAAAAAAAGATTGGTGTACCCAAAGGGCAAAGAAAACAGATATATCTTGTTATATGTTCGAACGGTTGTAAAGCTGTACCTCTGGCAAATGATGGGTGGGAGTGAATTAGAGAGGTCTAGGTGAATTATATAGAGGTGGGAATCTTCCATCTAGGAGGCCCAGCTGTCTGCCACAAGGTGCTTGACCCTGGCAACAGACAGCAGGGGCAGCCAAGCAAATGATGGCTGTTGCAGAGAAAAAAAGGAACTAAGCGAGGCTCTCATAATTGGTCCTGGCTATAGTGGGAAGTATATTCCACCATCATGTATTTTCAACTTAAGTCAAAATCTAAGTGTCATGATATTATTAAGTTGAGTCTGTAATTCTATATATGAAGCAGCACATATTCACAATATACAGCAAACACAATATGGTAATTTGTATCAATATTGGGTCTTTAAGGTTTTATTTCTCACCTTTAAAAGATGGCTGATGGCTAAAACAAAGCACAAGTAATTATACTAGAATATCTCAACAAACTTGAAGATTTCTCTCTGATGCATACTCAGTTCTTAATGTTTTTTTGTGGCTGCTCTCATTAAATTTTATACAGCAGAAAACCTAAACAAGTCTGTGAAATGTAAATAAACGATTCACTTTTGCAAGGGAAAGGAGATTTATGGAAAACATCACTTGTATGTGACGATAAATGACATCAGTCCTTAGTTCATGAAAAGCAACAGGGTCTGATAGATCCTTCTCTGTTCATCATAAAGCTACTGTTTTTCTGTCTTAGCAATAAGTGAAAAATGGATAATGATCACATTGGTGTGGGGGAAAGAAAGAAAAATATTTACAAATTCAACACTGAATCATTAAAACGTGCAGATTGGACATCTGAAAATATTTCCGAGAATAACACTTGTCCTTAGTTTTTCTTTAAAGAAAATCTCTATTTAAAAACATATTTTAAATACAGACATTTGAAAATAAAATTTGCTGCCCAAGTATCCCAAACTAGTTAGAAAAAACTGGGACTTCTTAGGAAAATCACTGATATTTGATTTTACCACTACAGTGAATGTGCAACGCTTAATGGCTCACTTAATGTCTCACTGCTAATAGCTTTTCCCTTTAAGCAGTAGCAGAAACAGTCCCTATAATAGGATTACATTAATAGTATCACACTTTGTTATTTAGTGAATTATGCTTTTAATATGAACTTGCACCATATTTATTTTAGTAAAGGGATTTTATCATAAAGAATCATATTTAGTAATAGGGAAACTGTATCAAATTCAAAGCACAGGGGCTATAGTCGTAGTTAGCTGCTTAGAATCCTGATTTTCTGGAGATAGAATTCTTGATTTAAAGTGATATGAACACTTAGCAGCAGTATCTGGATAGAAAAACTGCCTCAAACAAATGGGAGTCATCAATATGGTTCTATGTGGTTCAATATGGTTCTATAGCTATCAAAATTGCAGTGCTTTCTAAGGACTGATATAGACTGCAGCCTGGCCTTGACCATTCCCTAACATGCATTTCCAGAGAAAGAAGCTGAACAAACAAGGAGAACATGACAAGTGAAGTGTATAATTCAAAAGAAAACAATGAAATTGGATGCTGCAGCAGAAGCATTGGAACAGAAAACTGAAAATTGAAAACAAATGATAAATATATTTAGAGAGATAAAGGATATTACCCATTTGAAAATAGAATAAGATAATATCAGTTTGATATGTCCAGTTTGGTAAGTATAAAAATGATAGCTGGAAAAAAAAAAAGAGAGAGAGAGATAGAGAACCCAAGAGATTAAGATAAGTGGTGGAAGAGATAAAGCCATAGGATAAGAGTTATTAGGATGATATGAGTGAGGATCTCCAGCAGAGGACAACAGGGTAGAAAGAAAATGGAAAATACTTCTTTTATAAATAACAGACATGTTAGATAAAAGCTGAGCTTCAAAATTGTAGATAATAGAAGTCTCAGAAGAAGACAATGCAAATAAAAAAAAGAAATATTTGAAAGAAAATGGATATAAATTTCTCAGAGATAGAGACAGGTCAAAATATTGAATTTAAAACATTTATAGAGTGCCAAAATTTTGAGATCAATCAAATCAAAACACAGAATAGTGATATTTAAGATTCTAAAACACAATAAAATGTAAAGTTTTAATGAACAATTGAATATGATACCTCTCAGCAGAATCACTGGAAGCAAGACCACAATTGAATAGTGACTTTAATGTTTTGATTTAAAAGGATGTTAAACTCATAATTTATATCCAGGAAATATTTTAATTGAATGAAATATTACTATAAAATTCTATCATAAGTGAAAGTATCAGAGACTTGTCATCAAGACACATAATAAAAACATTTTCAGTGCAAATACTCAGGTTATTAGATAAATCCAGAAGATGATGCAAGACATGTAAAGTAAGAATGGTGAAATATCTTGTTAAAATCTAGGATCAGGAAAAGAAAAAAATTCTTTCAACTGCAAACTAGGACTAAGATTGTAGACATAATACAGTGAGGAAAGAATAAACATAAGAGAACTTATAAAAAAGGTGATATTTTGTGTAAATATATATTAAGGTGGACCTTAGCCTACAGAATACCAAGAAAAGCAAACAAAACAGCTTTTAAGTAAGCAGAAGACATTTTAGTCTATTCAATTTAATTCAATGAAAGAGAAGGAAATAAGGAGACAATGAAATATAAAAAATTATATTATTTTTCTTTGAACAATGAAAGAAAAATAATATAATAGCAGAATTAGGTCCTACCATAATAATGACTGCAGAAATGCTAGTTAAAGGAAATTTCACTTTAGACTTATTAGGTAAAAACGGTAAACTGAGATAATGTCAAGCACCAGCAGGAAGGTAGGGATATAAAACTCCTCATCTCTCTAGGAGGGAATCTAGACTGGGACATCCATGAAGAAGTCAGCCTGACATTATTTGTTCAAATTAAATAAAATACACCCTGTGAACAAAACTGCTATTCAAGTCTGGGTGTATGTCCCACAGAAATCTTACCGCTAGTAGTAGTCGTGTTCTGGAGTGTTCATTGCCACATTAACTGTGCCCAAAATTTGGAGATGATCTCATATCCATAACATATCAAACAGATGGGGCAAGAAGGTAATGAACATGTACTATGGGTTCTTATGCAACAATAAGAAACAATGCTGCACAAATTAAAAACTAAGTTGTATACCCACTAACAGAATAGATCTTGAAAACTGTTTTGTTTTTTTTTCTTTACCCAGGAACAAATAACTCAAAATGAATTAAAAACCTAAATATAAGGCCAGAAATAATAAATTCCATAGAAGAAAGCATAGGTACTAAACTTATGGTCCTTGAATTCATGAAGGATATTATGAATTTGACCTCAAAGGCAAGGGTAGTAAAAGCAAAAAATAAATGAATGGGGCTATATCAAACTAAATACTTCTTCCTCACAACCAAAGAAACCATCAACAAAACAAAGAGGCAACCACTGAATGGAACGAGATATTTGCAAACAATGCCTCCATTAAGGGGCTAATATCCAAAACATATAAAGAATTCATACAATTCAACAACAAAAAACAATCCAATTAAAAAATGGGCAAAGGATCCTAACAGACACTTCTCCCAAGAAGATATACAAATGGCCAACAAATCTGTGAAAAAAATGCTGAACTTTACTAGCTATTAAAGATATGCAAATCACAACCTCCAAGGTTAGCTACCACTTCACCCCTTATTTGAATGTCTATTATCAACAAAAGAAGCAATAACAGCTGTTGGAGAGGCTGTAGAGAAATAGGAACCTCCTACACTGCAAGCGGGATTGTAAATTGGTACAACCACTATTGAAAAGAGTATGGAGGTTCCTCAAAAAATTAAGAATAGAATAACCATATGACCCAGCAATCCCTCTTCTGGGTATCTACCCCCAAAATCTGAAAACATTAATTCATAAAGATACATGTACCCCTATGTCCATTTCGGCATTATTCATGGTTGTTTCCAAGACATGGATATAACCAAAGTGTGCTACAATAGATGATCAGATGAAGGATATGAGGTACATATATACAATGGAATATGACTCAGCCATTAGCAAAGATGAAATACTGCCATTTGTCACAACATGGATGGATCTTGAGAATATCATGCAAAGCAAAATAACTCAGACAGAAAAGGTAGAGAACCATAGGACTTCACTCATATGTGGGATATAAAACTGCAAGCAATAAATGAACAACACAAACAATGAAACAAAAACTCATAGACACAAACAAAAGTTTAATGGTTACCAGAGGGTAAGGAGTGGGGGAGGTGGTAGAAAAGGGGAAAGAGTGCCAATTATATAGTGATGAAAGGAGAAGTGACTCTGGGTAGTGAATACACAATACAATATATACATGATATATTACAGAATTGTACACTTGAAACCTATATAATTTTATTAATCAATGTCACCCCAATAAATTTAATAAAAAATTTAAAAAGAGACACAATGACATACAGAACGAGATGTTGCTTATGTACATTAAAAATAAATAGACACAAACCACTAGCATATATTTTCCAAAATATTTAAATAAAAAGAAACATAGGGAATTGTTACATGAGGGAGATGGGTCAACAGTGAGTATATGCTAAGAGCTTCAGGAATATAATTAAATCAATGTTTGTTCCTAAATCTAAAATTGGAGTAAATATAAAAAAAACAGAAGAATTGAGTAGATGGATATCAAAATTATCTTTATAATAGATAATGACTTGGAAAGTATGGTTTTAAGATAGTAAAATGGGCTTCCTAATATTTCACTCCCAAATTAGACAGATTGAATCCCTTCACAGTGGTTGACAGTGCGGAGCATACATATGTTAGCTCTGTGGGGATCTGTCTTCCTCTGGAATGTAACTACAGCATAGAATGTGTGTGCTCTGTAGGTAAGTATATATCGAAAAGAAGAAAAGGAATAATTCATCCACCCATGTTCTGCTCCTTCTCTCAAACTCAGTCCTTAGAAAAAATACTCTCATTCCTGAGGAAAATGTAACAGACAGGGTAGAAAGAGGGCAGGCATGAGTTGCCTTATGGATGCACCTCCACAAGAGGGAATGTGTCCCTCCCAGATAACTCTAAGAGCCTGTCCTTCAGTCTATTCTCTGAGAGATGTAGCAGCCATCATCCAAACAGCTACTAATAGTTGCTATTCCTATTCTATCACCCTGTGTTGTTAAATGCTACATCTGAATAGACCTCTCTCCATCCAAATATGAGCAAATAATAATAATAATTTACAACATGGGACCCATAAATATCCTGCAACATAAAGAAAATGAAACTTTGTCATGAAGACACAAATGGAGACCATGAATTCTAAAATAATTTACATAACAAACAATACAATTTAGAGGAGAACTACTTGGAGTTATTAAAATAGATTCTATTGTGAGGAATAGAGATGAATAGGCTGAGATTAAAACACAGATGGAAATAGACTGGTTAAAATAAGTAAAAACAATGACAACACAAAATAAATTCTTTATTGAAGATAGCTCTTTGCAAAATGTAATAAGAAAAATCAAGTGAATGATGATGAAAAGTTCTACCAAAATGTAGAAGAGATTAAAGGTGAGAGGAGGCTTATGAAATACATTTTAAAAAAACTGACACAGCAAAAAATGATTACTTTCTTTAAATATATAAGGAATGCCAGTAAATCATTAAAAATATTAGGTGATTTTTTTTAAATACAATGAGGCAAGTCTTAAAATTAGAAATGTAATAAATTATAATAATAAAAATACAAAAATATTTAGCAAATTAAGTTAATATGAAGTACAAAATATACCCACAAAAAAAAGGCTTTAAAAATGATAATAATCAAGGAAGGTAAGAGTTTGGTCCACCTTTATCAGTTTATGTTAATGTGATTCTTCTGAATTTCAATTCGATACTGTAATTTAAAAACCTTTAAGATTTACATACTTGATCATTTATTTGTAGGGAGCCTATGATAAATTTACAATCAGGAGAAACTATACATGTAGAAAATGAGTACTGAAGGATAATATATAAAGCAAGAAATAGAAACACTGATATATCCCACATTAGTTTATTTACCTGATAAATTATTATGCACTCATTTAAATAAATTTTCAAAAAGTATCAAATGGTATGGAATTTTTTTCATGACATAATGAAAATAAGGCAATATGTATGTTTTTAACCTCAATCTCATTTAGTAATTTTGAAAGATATAGCATGTATGTTATTAATAGATATACGAGGAGTGATAAAAAACACCCTGAATGGTGCTACCAAATGCCATTCAACAGAAAGGCAGGGATCTTCAATATGGGAGATAACACATCGAAACTTCGTAACAGGGTGTGACAAGTTTCAACTTGTTCTGCACAGTCAGGTGTGGGCTACTGTTGAGAGAAGCTGTGTTTTAAAGTGTGCCATAAATCATCCTCCATCATGACAATGCTCCATGTTACACAACCCTTCTGGTATATGGCAATTTCTGTCACCTAAGCACATTATAGTGTGTCTTCATCCATCTTATTCACTGGACCTGGAACCGTGCAACTTCTGGCTCTTCCCCAAAGTCAAAATGATTCAGGACATCGAGGCAGCCACGAAACCACAACTAAAGACATTCACAAAAGAGGACTTCAAGAACTGGTTCAGAAAGTGGCAAGAATGATGGGACAAGTGTGTTCAAAAAGAGGGGAGTATTTTGAGGGGGATTAATGGCATTATGTATTTTTATGTAATAAATTGTTTTATTTAAATATTCACTGTATTTTTATCACACCTCGTATGTGCATAACAAAGGATGGATAGAAAAGAGATCTGCTATATGATGAAATCAAAAGTGATTATATTTTATCTTTACAGTTCTGTGATTCTCATATTATCTACATTGAACTTACATTGTTTTTATAAATGAGAAATTGTCAATTGAATATAAAAGATAAATATTATAGAATACAGACTAGGAAAAGAGATAATTTTCTTGAACATGTTGATTTTGGGTTGCCAAAAGACATCCAGAAAATATATTTAATTGGAATTTATAAATGTTAGTTTTAGTAATGAAAATCTAGAAGTATCCATTTATCAATAATCCACATCAGGGATAGTTGAAACAGTGAGTGTGATAATACTGAAGAATTTATAGGACAGAATTTGAATATGTATGTACCCTGGAGAATCCTAATGTATAATGGAAAGTATATTAGCAAATATTATTTGATTTCAGTATCAGATCTGGTTTAGTTTGTGTGGATTTTTTTTCACACTATTATATTTTTTTTATCCAAAAATGCAAAAATGGATAAATCTAAACTCTTAAAGCAAGGAGGTACAAGACAGGGTGGATTTCTGGATAAGAAATGGAAATACACTGAAAGTTGTAAATATTTTGGTAAATGTGTACAGGTTTTTAGCAGCAAATAAAACTTCTTATGCTCAGAGTTTCAGATAATATCTATTATTTCTATTCAGGTCAATTATCAAGAACATCCAAATACATGTGTTTAATATTGCTTTGTAGAATGAGCTAAAGCTAGCATTTTATAAATGCATAGTAGTGGGAGAAGAAATTATCAACAAATATTTACCCCTATTCAGGGATATAAAGATGAATAATAATACCTTTTGTTCACTTTCATTAAACAATAATTGCATTGGTTACAAAAATAATCTATCCAAAATGGACACTTACTTTAGAAAATAATTTAGTGGTTTTACAACTCAGACTGTCACTCCTAGATTTGTATTTTAAAAAATAAAAAGATATGTCCATACAGGAATTAAACACAAATGTTTATAGCAGCTTTATTCATAATAGCTACAACTGGAAATAATCAAATTCTCATCAAATCTGAGTATATATCTAGACACTGAAATGTATTACTTGGTAATAATAAGGAACAAACTAGTTACTCATACAAAAATATGTCTCTAAAGCATATTGCTAAGAGAAAGAAGCCAGAGGTAAAGCAACACATACTTAATCTTTCCATTTATATAAAATTTTAGAAAGGCAAAACAATTGTGGCAGAAATCAGATCTGTGGATTTCAAAGACCAGGAGTAGGGGGGATGAAATTAATTACAAAGTGTCATGAAGGAACTGTTACAAAATGTTTTATGTCTTAATTATTAAGGTAGTTTTATATATATATATATATATATATATATATGTCAAAAATCATTGACTTGTAAACTAAAACTCAATGAATTATTATATTGCATGTCAGTTATACCGCAATAAAGCTGATTTTATAAAAATTAATTTGGCTAATTCTGAAATCTATACACTTTGTATGCCAATAGTCCTAACACAATGATATCATTTCATTAGTCACGTCCTAAAGTGTACAAAAATATTTTCCTGTTTAATTTTAATATCTGTGGGTGTGTCTATTGACATACTACCTATGTTTAATTAGAAAATAATGGCTTGATGTGTATTTTGCAAACAAACACAGTTTCCCAATTCTGGTCTACCTGACATACTTTTATTTATTTATTTTTTAATTTTTAATTAGATTTATTGGGGTGACTTGTTAGTAAAATTATGTAGGTTTCACTTGTACAATTCATTAAAACATCATCTATATGTCACATTGTGTGGTAATCACCCAAAATCAATTCTCCATCACCGTATATGTGACCCCATTTACCTTCTGTTACCATCTTCCTCCACTATTATTACCCTCTGGTAACCACTAAACTGTCATCTGTGTCTATGAGTTTTTGCTCGTTTGTTTGTCTTGTTCATTTGTTGCTTACAGTTTTATATCCCACATAATATAGCTAATATTGTGGTTTAGAAAAGTTTTTGTTGTTGCTTTGTTTTGTTTTTTGGTCAGCCACAGGTAATCTTTGAAGTGAAATTAGTCTTGGGATATCATGGTGAAACCTTTCCAATCTTGATCTTATCTGTGTCACATAGCTGTCTAATTAAGAATTACACTTTATGGAAAACATTATAATCACTGGAGTGCAGTTTATTGCTTTGATAGATAATTGTCTGATTTGGGCTAATTGTTCTGAATATTGCACCTATTGTAATGATGAATGACATCTAGATAACCATCAAATAATGTAATAGTTTACAATATTTAATTTTTCTGTATTGTAAAGGGATGTTAGAGAAGAAAACATTGAAAATAATGTATTTTTAGGAATATTTAGTCCAAGACAATTAGAATTCAGAACATCTAAATTTATTTCAATAGAACTGAAAACTTACTAAATACCTATGTAATTTAATATCTGTAGTATTCAGAAAAAAGTTGGTTATGCCCTGTTTTACATACATTTAGAAATTGCTATTTCACTTAGCTAGAAAAGAAAGTATAAAAAGGAACTAATATTTATTTAGTCCCTATTATGTGCTGGCTGTTTTGGTTTTAGTCACTCACTTATTCATTCAGCAAGCAAATATATTTTTAGCCCATACTGATGACTAGAGTTTATGATGGATGCTGGAGCTTCAATGATCAAGATAGACATCATGGGCCTACTGAGTGGTGTTCTGGTTAAGAGTTGGCTTGGGACGCCAGCTCTGAGCAGCAGGGCCCTGGTTCTGATCCCACATGAGGGCCAGTGGCGCTGTGCCCTCTACAGCTAAGATGGTGAACAACAGCTTGACTTGGAGCTGGGCTGCCGTGAGTCGCCAGTGACGGTGTAAGCTGTAGTCCCTGGGCAGTGGGCTGCTGTGAGCTGCCTTGAGTGGCTGGCAGCCAGTATAAGCAGCCGTCCAACAGCCGGTGAGCGACTGCCTCACCCGGAAAGAGCGCAATGATAATATCAACATGGGCCAGTGAAGCAATGTCCTCCACAACTAGATTGAGGAACAAAAGGACAGCAACTTATCTGTTCCCCCTCCCCCAATTCCCCAATAAAATCTTTTAAAAAAAATAAAGATAGACATCATGACTTCTGGTCCAAGACAGTAGACTGAGCATATGTTTAACCATTTATGGAAAGCCTCTTAGATATCACCTAATGTCCCATCATCCCTCTAAGATTTAGGAGGCACATCATTGCCCAGAATCAGGGCTACATTTATCAGTTCTCTTTGTAGTCAGCTGTGGCCATTTGGCAAAGTTTAGCTAATGAGGTCTCTAAGCCAAGTTCTCGGAAGTATCTTCAGAGTGTCCTCCTTTATGAGGACTGGATAATGAAAGCAGCCCAATGCCAGCTCTTATCTGTGCATCATATTCTCCATAGTTTCCTCAGCAACTACTCCTGGTTGTATACTCAATATCCTATTGTTTCTGAAATTTCCCTAACCCTTGTAGACAACTGATGGGGTTCACAAAAAGCTACCCCAAAATATCTTACCGTGGCATATTGAATATTTTAAAGTGAAGGAATTTGAGAAAACAGAAACAGAAAGTTCTCTCTCTTCCCTTCCCTTGTCCTTCTCCCCTGAAACAGGTCTTAAGACCTTCACGTGACTATTTCCCTCTTTATACCCAGAGGAAAGAACAACCTCATCTCCAAGACAGGTCCACTGAGACTAATCCAAATGAACAGGCCTTGCTAAGATACCCCCAGTGTATAACACCTAACTCAAACGACTGTCCACTCTTCATTAAACCTGGCATAAACACACACAGGATTAATGATTTGGGTAGGGTCTTACTTTCCTTATGAAGGTTCCCTTGTCATGTAAAATTATTAGTAAATAAACTTATATGCTGGGTTTTTTGTTTGTTTATTTGTTTGTTTCTGTTAATTTGTCTTTGTCAGTTTTCTTTTCAGACCAGCCAAGGACCCTAGGAAGGTCAAGAGAAACTTTTTCCTCTACCAAGTTTCCCACTCTTATTTATATTCTATTAAGGCAAATTAAAACTCCTTTGGCTGTACTTATTGCTGAGGAAAAATAACCAATGCAAATGTAAGGATTGTAGGCTGTATCTGCTGTCCATTCCCCTTGTTCTGAACTTTTAGCCAGAATGATATATATAGATAACAGTCTCTGTTCATGTACACTCTAACTAAAAAGAATACATGTAAATCAAAACCATAATGAGATACCACCTCACACCTGTTAGGATGGCTATTATCAACAAGGCAAATAATAACAAATGTTGGAGAGATTGTAGAGAAAGAACCCTCATATACTGCTGGTGAGAATGTAAATAGGTGCAGCTGCTATGGAAAACAGTATGGGGTTTTCTCAAAAAATTAAGAATAGAATTACCATACAACCCAGCAATCCTCTTCTGGGTAACTACCCCCAAAATTTGAAAATGTTTATCTGTAAAGATACCTGTATTACACCCCTATGTTCATTGCAACATTATTCATGGTGTCCAAAACATTGCAACAAAGTGTTTTTTTTTTTGATAGATGATTGGATAAAGAAGATGTGGTACATATATACAGTAGAACATTACTCAGCTGTAAGAAAAATGAAATACTGCCATCTGTGACAACATGGATGGATCTCGAGAATATCATGCAAAGCAAAGTAAGTCAGACAGAAAAAAATAAGAACCATATGACTTCACTCATATGTGGGATACAAAATTGAAAGCAACAAATAAACAGGACAAACAAACACAAAAAAAATCTCATAGCCACATATAACACTTTAGTGATTACTTGGGGGTAAAGGGGAAGGAGGAGTGGTAAAAGAGGAAAAAGGGGTCAAATATACAGTGACACACATAATGTAATATATAAATGATGTATTATAGAATTGTACAATTGAAACCTACATAATTTTACTAACCAGTGTCACTCAAATAAATTTAATAAAAATTTAAAAATAATAATACATATTTAATTCTTTTAAGGATACTTTCACACACATTTACTCCCCTTCTAATATACGTGAAGCATCCATCTGGAAAGAGAGGCTAGCACGTCTTCTTTGCAGTTTCCTCAAATCAACTACAAGTTTTGTTTGTTTGTTTGCTTGTTTGCTTGTTTTGAGTCTACTCAGTAGTATCTGGTAGCCAGCATGTATTGACTACAAGGAGCCAATTCAGTATATATCTCTTCCAACAAAACGTTTCGTGATATTAAATGGGTAGCTTGAAAAAATTTCCTTGAAAAATACATTTTGTAAACATTTATACTACAGGAATTAGCACAGACTCAAAACAAGTTTTTTACTTTTTTTTTTTTTTTTTTGGAGAGATAGTTTACTAACACACCACTGAGTCTGCACATTCATTTTGGGGATGGAAAGATCCTAGGTCTCCACAATAAGATGATAAAACACTGACACATTTATTTTAATTTCTGTAAACACTTGCATTCAATCATACCGACTAGTTGGAAAAGGTGATGGAGTAAGAGTTAGAAGGCAAATGTGGTCACCTTTTAGATACCTGGGCACTTGTTTATTGTCAGCTCTTTTACTATAAAAGGAAAAGGCCCATTTATGCATCACTACAAATGATTGATTTAATTATGGACATGAGAGAGAATATATGGGTTATTGGTTTTTGAAGTTTAATGAACAGTTATGAGAAGTTTGAAGGTAGAATGGAAGGGAATATGAGAAAGATACATTCAGGTTATATATTTTTATGTAACATATTAAGGAACTAAAAGATTGGTGCACTGGTCCTGGACCAAATAAGGAAATACAATGAAAATCTAAATATACTTTTTACAGTTACAAATATAAATTTACAAATATATTTTTAAATGTAGATGTAAATTGAGAGGAGCTGAGTTAGTTCAAGTTAAATTTTAATATGTTATTATAAGATGATTGCTAATGACATAGATAAAAGCCCAAGAAACAGTGATGTAAGTATATTATATGCAATTACATGATCATCTCCTAGAAAAGATAAATAGTTTAAATAGTTGATTATAATTTCCTTTAAGAAGTTAGATTGGATTTAGAAGTTTGGGACAGGATTACATCATAATCACCTTTATATTATTAAACATTTTAACCATTTTAATATATTACTTTGGATACAAGTGTTTTTGTTTGTTTGTTTGTTTGTTTGTTTGTTTGTTTTAGTGGTTGTTCTTGGTATATAGATTTTTTTTTATTAGTTTCAGGTGTACAAAACAATGCAATAGTTATCCTTTTCATCCCTCACAAAACGACAATCCCCCTCCCCCAATCCACTGCCCCGCCACCTCCAATATCATACATATCTATCACAATTCCTTTGACTCCACTCCCCACACTGTACTCCTTATCCCGTGACTATATATATATATATATATATATGTATTAATTTATAGTTGACATATTATTCAACGGCAGCTTCAGATGTACAATGCAGTGATCAGACCTCTACGCCATCCATAAAGTAGTCTCCCTAACAAGACATGAGTTTTTTTAAGAAAAGTATTTTATTTATCCCTCCTGTATTATTAACAGTATACTGTGGAAGATATGCAATTAAATCAGATATTGAGATACTGCAGGAAGCGCTATAATGAGCGAAGGTCAACAGGGACATACTACTTTTCTGAATTAGAGTATAAGGAATTGGTGCACAAAGGAGGTAATGGTTATGTGCAAACCTCAACAATAAATATAACTTAGTTAAGCAAAATAGAACAAGTAAGAATGAAAATATTTAAGAAATAATTTTGAAGATCATCAAAAGAATGTTTTATTTGATTGGAATGAACAAGTCACAGAGGCTGAAGAGTCAAAGTTTTATCACCCAGGAGAACAGAAGAGTGAGAACTCTGAAAGAACACAATGATTGGCAGACTTGAGACAAAAAAATATTACTTTAAAGTCTGAGAAAGGTTGAGATTTTAGTGCTAAGCTGGCACACAATTGCAAAAATCCTGAGAATATTTTTAATGGAGTGTGACTATGATGAACCATGGTGAACTAGGGAGGGGAAGGAATGTTTTGTGGAAAGAAGCAAAGAAGCAGAAGGGAGAAGGGCTTGGAAATCTCTGGGTGATCAAGGCAACATACTGATGGAGGTGAAATTAAAGAATGAGAGTTTCTAGGCATTATGTTAAAGAAAAACAAATTACTTGGCAAGTTACTTTATATAATTAAGGTATTTCTGCATCTTGCTTATCTCACTGTATATTGATTTTTCGTTCACTTGTCTGGCCTAGATTGTAATCTGCTTAAACGTAGTTAAACATTTGGTTACTTTGGTTTGACCATGGATTTGCTCTATGTATGGCACAAACTTGACTAATATGTTTATTGATTTGAAATGGAAATATAGTGAAGAGATAATAAAAAGGAAATGAGTGAAAGAAGTAAAGAAGGTATTTTCTTTTTGTATGAAAAATAATATTATAATATTACAATAAAAATATGTTTTCTCAAGAATAAATATCTTTAAAACAGTAGATTTTTTTTCCCCAAAACACCTTGATTCGTATACCTTTCTTAGAAGTAAATTTTATGTATTTAAGTTTCAGTGTGCTGTTTAAGAAACAATGTACTTTTTGGTATTTTATCATCCTTATCAAATTATAAGATAATAAGAATTATTGGTGAAGCTATTCAGATTTCACACTCAAACTTTGCATTTATTGCAAAAATTATAAAAAAGTAATTTCAAGAATCATATTTTTTTGTTTCACTGTGTTTCTTCTGTTAATGCTCAATTAAAACATAAAAATCCAATTCTTTTACTGTTTTTGTATAACACAGAAAGTGACAGGTGGTTTTAATTGTTGTCAGGTATATGTCTTTTGTTCTCTTTTTATAATATTTTGATCAATGTAATGTTTTGGGCTATTTTTTTTGAAATTGTCAAGAAATCATATCAACAGATTTCAAATATACACACTGTGATTATATTTTTATTAGAAAAAATAATAATTTAGGCTTTACTGTACATTTTCATCTAAGCTATTTTCTGTGATTAATGATTTGAGAGGCAGTTGGCCTATTGTCTGAGTCATACAACAAAAGTAATCATCTCTGGGTTTCAAAATAATTTTTAAGGAGTCATTTTGGATATGTTATGCTAATCTTTTTTTCTGACCCCTTATTTTTCTTAACTCTCGTTCATCATGAATTTCAGGGAACACAAAGAGACTTCTTGACCCGTCCCAGCTCTATATCTAAGGAATGTGCTTATCACTTAAATTGTCTGAGAAGATTTCACACTTTCAGTCAGCACAGCAGGTTTATCCACTATGGAGGACTTCTCCAGAAAATGTCTCACCCAGAGAAATGATTCAGATAATCCCTCCCATTTATTTGATAGTTTTATTAAAATAATTAAAGATCATATCATTGGAGAAGGAGAAAGAGTGGTGGTTACGATAAAGGTAGCAGACCAAGCTTCTTCTGCAACCTACCTTTCCTCCTCATCACTAAAAATGGTAGAGAAGTTTAATGTATGTGTGCAAATGTGCACACACACACCCTCACTCACATTTTCTTACTATCTTAGAATCTGAATCAAACCCAAGGACAGCAGAAGATAAATGCCACAATATTCTAAACAAGGGGATAAATTAGGTTCTTTGATAAGCCTCTCTGATCTCTACCTATAGCATATATATATATATATATTAAGAAGGCCTGTGCTATGGAACCAAATAAGTGTAATGACAGTGTTTTGGCAGAGCTTATACACATGTTTTCAGGAGTTTTGAGAAATATTAAGGTTAGAAATTGAGAGGAAAAACCCATAAAAGTTCATGGATAGAGTGTCCTGCATATCCAGAGTTCAGTATATTATTGTAGAAGTGAGTAAGTTTTCCTGTAGGCCATGTTGACAACAAAGAAAAAAAGGTGGTATGAGCCATCATTGAGCCAAATTACCAGAAGGAACAAGAGGACATCATCTCCAATGTAGGCATTAAGGAGATAGCACAAAAGACCCTGATTCTTGTTAAACATATGAAGTCCCTATAGTGTATGGAGGAGAGTGTGTCAACAACTCACAGAAGTATTCTACAGGAGAGAGCAAACATTTATGTTTCCCGTTATAGAAGACATTCAGCAAAAAGAAGACTCCAAAAATCACTAGCTATGTAAAGAGTCCTTTGATATATATGTATATCATTTCTGAGAACTAGAAAACAAGGAAGAAATCCAGAGTTACATTCCCAACATTTCTGGGTCACTTAAGAATCAATCAGCCATTGCTTAACTAAACTCTGGTGTGTCTTTTCTGTGTGTGTGTGTGTGTGTGTGTGTGTGTGGTATATATATATATATATATATATATATATATATATATATATATATAGAGAGAGAGAGAGAGAGAGAGAGAGAGAGACAGAGACAGAGACAGAGACAGAGACAGAGACAGAGAGACAGAGAGACAGAGACAGAGAGAGACAGAGAGAGAGAGACAGAGAGACAGAGAGAAGAGAGAGACAGAGAGAGACAGAGAGACAGAGAGACAGAGAGAGAGAAAGAGACAGAGAGAGAGAAAGAGACAGAAAGACAGAGAGAGACAGAGAAACACAGAAGAGAGAGGTTTTTGGTTTTTCTAAGGTTTGAGTTGAAGGCGAGTTCATCCAGAGGAATATGATGGCATTCCTGCTGGTTTCTTGTAAGTACTTTAAATATGAGATTTCTTTTAAACTAAAATCTTAGTCTAAAGAATTTAAACCATCGAAATGGAGTGAATTTAGTCTGTAAACACATTAAAGGGCCCACAATTCACAACCTACCTTCTTCATAATTGAAAAATATTCTCTTTACTAGAACTGTTTTAGCCAGTTTTTGATGGGTTGATATGATTACTCATCTATTTCTAGGCTCATGAGAGGTTTTTGTTTTTGTTTTTGTTTTAGATTTTATTGGGGAATTGGGGGAGGGGAACAGACAAGTTGCTGTCTTTTTGTTCTTCAGTCTAGTTTGCAGAAGACGTGGCTTCACTGGCCCATGTTGGTATTGTCATTGCGCTCTTCCCGGATGAGGCAGATCGGTCGCCGGCCTCTGGATGTCGCTCACTGCGGCTCTTGGCAGCTCATGCTGGCTGCCAGCCACTCACTGTAGCCCCTGGCATCCCACTGCAGCAGGGACTGCAGCCTACACCATCGCCGGGACTCACGCAGCCCAGCTCCAGGTGGAGCTGTTGTTAGCTGTAGAGGCCAGTGTCACTGGCCCTCATATGTAGGATCCGAACCGGGGCCGCTGGCATCCCAAAACCAGCCCTTAACCAATGCGCCACTCGGCCATCCCAAGGCTCATGAGAGTTTGAAAAATGGTAAAACTATGTGTTTTGTATAGGGCTTACATTCAACAGTGGGAAGCCTTGTTCTTTAGTATCTTATAGAGCAATTAGTGTAAACAATAAGAATCCATTTGTTTGTATTTATGTCCAGTGAAACTGACAATGATTAAACTACACATATATACTCTCCAACATATATTTCATTTACACTCACACACACACCTGTGTTGGAAAATATCAGAGCACCCCTCATATAATGTTAATGTAAATGTATATTAGTATAGTGCTTCCAGAAGGTAACTCAATCTCATGTATCTAAGGTCTTTAAGAATTACACATATTTTGATCATGATTTCACACTTGGGAATATATGCTGAGGGAAATTTAGGTTTTGCAGAAGAGCTAGAAAAATTGTCACCGCAAAATTATGTTTAAAGGGAAGAAAAATAATTTAAAAAAAACTAGAGGGCCGGCCGAGTGGCGTGGTGGTTAAGCGCTGGGTTGGGAAGCCAGCGGCCCCGGTTCGGTCCCACATATGAGGGCCAGTGACACTGCCCTCAAAAAAAAAAAAAAAAAAAAAACTAGAAACCTGGAAGCAACTAAAAATCAAACTAAAGGTGTCATGAGCATACATTATGGTATATTATTGTAATATGATAGTATAGATCTTATTTAAAATAATATTTACAAAATAAGGAAATTGAAGTACAGAGTGTTTAATACTTTTGCCCCCTACCACACAGCTTTTAAATGGTGAAAGTAGGATTGAAAGTCAGGCAATGTGTCTCTAGAGCCCACATGTCTGAGTTCTTGACAATATATATTTTTATTATTCTTTACTGTTATAACTCTAATATCTATGTCACGCAAAAAACAATAACCTTAAATTATTTATATTATTAAATAAAAAGATAAGCATAGAGATGGTGATTGCAATATATTTGTTTGTGTGTGATTTTAAAGAACTGGAAGAATGCACACGGTTTTTCTCTTTGAATAATGAAATGATGAGAGATTTTTGAGATTGTTTTGTTTTGCTCCCTCCAATTTTCTACAGTGAGAATGCATAGTAATAATTTCTTTAAATATTAATTCTGTGTAAATAAAAGTAGGCAGTGAATTATAACTTGCACTGAAATAAAAAAATACAATAAGATAAATCACAGTAGAATCCTAATTAAATAATTGAAACTCAATAAACCTGTGGGCTGTTGTGTTTTGTTTTCTTGTTTGGCTTGATACACATGCAAAAGAGCTTTTCAAAAAGTAACAATGTGCAGGGACTCCCCAAACTCTACTGTACACTGATATGGTTACTCCATTCAACCCAGTCTGTTTTATATGCATGTATATTACTATACTTTTATCAGATGACTTAAATGTTTTATGATTTGACAATTGTCACTAAGAATATTTGAGTAAAAGAACAAGAATAACAAAAAAGGTAGACTATGGGTAAAACCTCATATAGACATTAAGGAAACTGAATTTCTCTCTTCATTGACAAGGTGGCTGATAGCTATTTGATCTAGCTCATGGCACTCCGACTGCACTGCTTAGGTTCAGGTTGAGTTATTCTCTTTTTCTGGTAGCTGTCAATCCTTGCCTTGCTGCTAAAACAGATGTTTCTTTGGTGGCCAGTAGCTATCATAATAGTTCTTTCTTTGATGGCCTATGGCCACCACTCTAGTTGTCACACTGAGCAATTAAGCGTTGGGAAAGTTCTATGGACACTCTCTTGCTTTGTTTCCTACCATTACATTTCCACCCTTGGCACATGGTTCCGGAAACTAGGCGTAATGCTGAAGATTACACTATGTTACCATCTAGAGACTGACTCTGACAGTTGGAAGTGGTAGCTTCTCAACTTTTTGCACCTTTATTACATACAGTCACAATTTGCCTTGATTTAACACAGGATCCATTCCTAGCAAAGAGATACTTGGCCCAGATCACTGTGTGATGCTTAATAAAATATCAAAGTAGATTGGTATCAAAAACAATGCAATATAGTGAATACTCATTTTCACCTCATCATTAACTAAAATTTTTTCCTTGGACATATTATTTAATATCTCTGGGTCTCAAATTCTTTATATATAATATAAAGGCAAAACTGTTTCCCAACTAAAAACAAATGACTAGACTATATTATTTCCTTAACATCCCCACACAGTCTTAATGGCTATTTAGAATGTGTTTATGTACCATAAGAAATTCAGAGTGCTGCCAGACAGACATTTGAAAATTGGTGCCATTACTGAAGACCCAAAAAACTGATCTTCAAGAATAGTTTAGAAAATCATTTGCAGAAAAGGAAGAGTGAAAAAAATCATCACTGGTTTTCTCTTCATGTTCACTCTACTGATAGGAATTGCATGTCAAAAAGTATTATAAGTTGTAGAATTTGCTTATTATTATAACACGGAGAGTGTCACTGCCAAGAGATTAGAATATCTCCTTGCACAATGGCTCTTTTGTTTAAGGGCTATTAATGGCTATTAATGGCAGTTTAATGGCTATTAAACTGACAGTAACAACAATATGAAAAGATTGTGAAAGTAAAATTTTATATACCAGGATTTTATTCGATTACCCTGTACCAAACAGAAAGGTCCCAAGAACACAAAAACCTTGGAGGACTTTGAGGCTGTACTGTTTCACAGGGCTGGAGGTTAATTACGTGGGTCGTTTGTTGCTTTCAGTTTTATATTCCACAGTGTAGTGGTTACCAGAGGGTAAGGTGGTAGGAGGGTGGTATAAGAAGGTAAAGCAGGTCAAGTATATGGTGACAGAAGGAGAACTGACTCTGGGTAAACACACAATCCAATACATACTAGATGATATATGATAAAATTGTACACTTGAAACTTATGTAGTTTTACTACATTGTCACCCCAATAAATTTAATTTTAAAAGATGAAAAGAAAAAGAAAATGATTGTATACCTTGAGCAAATGGAATTTTCCCAAGAATGCAAAATTGTTCGACATTTAAAAATCAAGACATGTAACACACTATATTAATATAATAAAGGATAAAAAACACGTGATCATCTCACTCAACAAATTAAGAATGTAAAGAACATGATAAAGAATGGATAATCAAATATATATTTAAAATGGAATATTATTCAGCAATAAAATGGAATGAAATACGGATACATGCTATATATAATATTGATGAACCTTGAAAATAAACCCAAATAAAAATTACACGTAATTGACAATTCCATTTACTTAAAATGTCCAGAATAGCGTATTCATCCTTAGTGGAGGCTAGTGAAGGGTAATAGGAAGTGACTGCTAGTGAGTATGATGTTTCTTTTTCAGGTGATAAAAATTCTGAGATTAGATAGTTACAATGGCTTATAGCTCTGTGGCTATGTTAAAAATTACTTAATCATACACTTTATAAAGGCATCTTGTGTCACATGAACTATATATCAGTAAAACTATTACTTTTTAAAAAATAATGACAGAAGAAATTGGTTTAAAATGTCTATAAAACAAAAATTTATGACAAACATGAATTAATATTTGATTTGAGATTCAGACAATCTAAAATTTTGTTTTGTTTTAGACCAGTTAAGTGTGACAGATTTTATAAGGCTGAGAAAGAATTGCATGTGATATATGATACAGAGAGAAGTAGAATAGCTCAAGGAGAGATTTGAAATTATTGTACAGTACGATGTTAAGCAAAGTATTTTATCTCAGATAATGATAACAAATAGGCTAATTATAGCTTTCTACTTACAAAGCTATTGTTTGTAAGCCAGGAATGTGAGGAGGCTTTGGGGTAAATTGGAGATATTTGCCATGACCAAGGAAATGATAATTTGTAAAGTGAACTTGTATTTGTTTTCCTGATCTAGAAATTTAGCTCAAAGTGAAATTGATAGCTGAGGTAAGAACATCTGGATTTATTGAATTCTTCCCATGTGTGCAATATGTTTCACTCAGTACTCACAGCAAACTTATGTTTTACATGTTTGTTCTATTTTACAGTTGATGAAACTGTGGCAGTTCAAGATTTTTAAAATTTTCTTAAGATTGCTCTAGAAAAATGTTTAACAAACATTATTTCATTGGACAATGGACTAGTATGATGTCTGTGGTCAGGGTGGTCCTGTACACAGCACAGATTTGGGTCGGATAACAGCCAGAGGGGCTTATATATTTAAGTTAAGATCCTGGAGATGGAGGAGTAAGCACATCACGATCCTTAGTAGATTATAGAAACAGTGAACCTGGTTTAAGCAAAATAAAATAGTCATTGAGACACTAGTTCATATTAGTTTAGAAAGCTTTAGAAAATGTGTTCTTCATACTGAGTTAACACTTGGTCCAGATATGGTTTGCGGATTATGTTTTAAAATTATCATACAAATAAACATAGGTGTTGGGCACATAGAGAACAATGATGGGAGAAAACCATATAAAATACAAATTTAAAAGGAGAACATACCACAAAGCTGTGTTTGGCACCCTTGGAATAATGACATGCAGTTTTGCCTAGACCTTTTTTCTGGCACCAGAAAATACAGCAGTCAGCTTTGCCTACCAAATACCTCTTTAAAAAAAAGAAAAGAGAAAGAGGGAGAGAGAGAAATTTTTAGAGCACTGATTTATTATTCAGCACTGAAAAGACAGGAGTAATCAAGTCATGAAATGACATGGAGGAACCTTAAGGGGAAAAAAAATTACTAAGTGAAAAAAATCAGTTCCAAAATAATAAATTTTCAGTGCTGTTCTGAATAAACAGCAGAATTAACAGGAAGGTGCAGAGATTTCCCACACACTCCCTGCCCCGCATATGCTTAGCCTCCCCCCATCAGCGTCCACATCAGAGGGATACATTTGTTACAATTAATGAACCAAGAGTGACACATCATAATTACCCCCAATCCGCAATTACTTTTGGTTTTCCTCTTTGTATTCCACATTCTTCTATTGATTTAGGTAAATGTATAATGACATTACTCACCATTATAGTATCAAACAATGTATAGATTGTTGGTTGCCTTGAAAATCCTCTGTGCTCCACCTATTGACCACTCTATCCCCTCAATCACCGATCACCAGCAACCACCAATCTTTTTACTGTCTCCATAGTTTTTCCTTTTCCAGAATGTCATGTAGTTGGAATCATACAGTATGTAGTCTTTTCGAATTGATTTTTTCACTTAGTAATTTTTTTTCCCTTAAGCTTCCTCCATGTCATTTCATGACTTGATTGCTCCTGTCTTTTCAGTGCTGAATAATATTTATTGTCTGGATATATCACAGTTTATTTATCTATTGTCTCACTGAAGGACAACATGGTTGCTTCCAAGTTTGGGCAATTATGAATAATCCTGGTAAAGCTGTTAAAAGGATAAAAGGAGAAGCCACAGACTGAGAAAAAGTATTTACAAATGACATATCTGATAAATGACTGTTACCTAAAATATACAAAGAAAACATTTTTAATACTCAACAAAAAGAAAACAAAGGATCCAATCAAAATTGGTCAAAGACCTTAATAGACACTACACCGAAAATGATGTACAGACAGAACATGTACAGACAGAACATCCATGTGCATGGTCTTCTATGGACAAAATTTTTCTACTCCTTTAAATAAATACCAAGGATCATGATTG
The DNA here is from genome assembly GCA_033961575.1 of Aselliscus stoliczkanus. Classification (NCBI taxonomy): domain Eukaryota; kingdom Metazoa; phylum Chordata; class Mammalia; order Chiroptera; family Hipposideridae; genus Aselliscus; species Aselliscus stoliczkanus. The sequence goes on along the minus strand of CM066730.1, from coordinate 126,942,040 downwards.
CCAGATCCTATAATAAGATTAAGGTTAGTTTTGTAAGAAACCACCAAATTGTCTTTCAAAGTGGCTGCACCATTTTGCATTCCCACCATAAATATATGAATGAGACTTCCTGTTGCTCTGCATCTTCACTAGCATTTGATGTTACCAGTGTTCCAGATTTTGACCATTATCATAGATACATGGTAATATCTAATTGTTTTACTTTGTTTTTCCCTGATGACATATGATAAGGGTCGTCTTTTAATATGCTTATTTTCTGTCTGTACATCATTTTTGGTGCAGCGTCTATTAAGGTCTTTAACCAATTTTGATTGGATCCTTTGTTTTATTATTGTTGAGTATTAAAAATGTTGTTCTTTTTGTATATTTTTGGTAACAGTCATTTATCAGATATGTCGTTTGTAAATATTTTCTCTCAGTCTGTATCTTGTCTTTTTATTCTCTTAACAGTATTTTTCATATAGCAGAAGTTTTTCTATTTTTAATTATGTTCATTTTATCAAATTTTTTCATGGATTGGGCCTTTGGTATCATATATAAAAATTTATTGTCATATCCAAGGACATCTAGGTTTCCTTCTGTGTTATCATCTAGGAGTTTTATAACTTTGTGTTTTTCACTATGATACATTCTGAGTGAACTTTTGTGAAAGGTATAAAGTTTCTGTGTAGATTATTTTTTGACATGTGTATGGCTAGTTGCTCTTGCATATTTGTTGAAAACACCATCTTTACTAATACAACATTATGGAATATATTATTGTACACAACATGATGATTGCATGCATGTGTATATTGTGAAATGATTATCAAATAAAGTTAGTTAACATGTTCATCACCTCATGTAATTACCTTTTTGTGTGTGTGGTGAGAATGTTTAAGATCTACTCTTTAAACAACTTTCAAGTATATAATACAGTATTAACTAAACTCACTATGCTGTACATTAGGTCTCCAGAACTTATTTGTGTTACAACTGGAAGTTTGAACCCTTTGACCAACATCTCCCAATTTCCCCCATCCTCCAGTCCCTGGCAACCACATTATATTCCCTGTTTATATAAGCTTAGCTTTATTGGATTCCACACTTATGTGAAATCATATAGTAAATGTATTTCTCTGTCTAACTTATTTCACTTAGATAAATGCACTCAGGTTTCATCTTGTTTTCACAAGTCGGAAGTCTGCTTTCTTTTTATAACTAAATAATATAATATGTATTTGTATATATTATTTTTATTTATATTTATATCACATTTTTTAATATTTATTTATATTTATATCACATTTTTTATCCATTCATCCACCAGTGGACTTTTGGGTTGTTTCCATGTTTTGGCTATTGTGAATAATGCTGGAATGAACATAAGGTCCAGGTATCTGTTCAGATAATGATTTCACTTTCTGTGTATATGTACCCAGAAATTGGATTACTGGATCATATGGTAGTTTGATTTTTAGTTTTCAGGAGCCACCATATTGTTTTTTGGTGGTTCTACTAATTTATATTCCCTCTGATAGTACCCAAGGGATATCATTTCTCCACATCCTTGACAATACTTATTATCTCTTATGTTTTGATAATAGCCAGTGTAACAGGTATAAGATAATATGTCATTTGGTTTTGAATTCCTTTTCACTGATAACTAATGATATTGAGTATCTTTTCATGTACCTTTTGGTCATTTGTATGTATTATTTGAAAAAAATATATCTATTCAGTTCCTCTGTCATTTTTTAATAGAATTATTGGGGTTTTGCTGTTGAATTTTATGAGTTACAGATTTTGAATGTTAGCCTCTTACCTAATGCATGGCATGTAAATATATTCCCCCATTCCATAGGTTGTCTTTTCATTTTGTTAATTGTTTCTTCTGCTGTGCAGAAGCTGTATAGTTTGATATAATCCCACTTGTTGAGTTTTGGTTTTGTGTCTTGGGGTTTTGGAGTGATATCCAAAATTTATTGTCAAGGGGCTTTGTTGTTAAGGTGTTTTTCTCCAATGTTTGCTTCTAGGAGTTTTATGATTTCAAACCTTATATTTAAGTCTTTGATTCATTTAACATTCATTATTGAGTGGTATAAGGTCTAATACTATTGTCCAGCATATGGTTATCCACTTTCCCAACATTTATTAAAGAGACTATTCTTAACACATTGAACATCCTTGGCTCTCTTATCAAATATTAGTTACTATACAAGTATATGCATGAGTTTATTTCTGTGCTCTCAGTTTTGTTCCATTGAACTATATGCCAGTTGTTATGCTAGTAGCATAGTATTTTGATTGCTATAAGTTTGTAATATAGTTTAAAGTCAGAAATTGTGATACCTTCAGCTTTAGTATTTTTTTTTCCCTCAGGATTTCTTTGTCTATTTTAGGTCTTTTGTATTTTCGTATGAATTTTAGAATTGTTTTGTATATTTCTGCGAAAAATTACATTGAAATTTTAATAGGAGTTGTACTGAATCTATAGATTGCTTTGGATGGTATGGGCATTTTAAGAATATTAAGTCTTTCAATGTGGTTTGGAAAATGAGATATAGAAAACGAGGTACCATTTCCTTAATTTGGGTCTTTTTCAATGTCTTTCATCAACATTCTATGATTATCAGTGTAAAGATATTTCCCCTTCTCTATTAAATTTATTTCTAAGTATTTTATTATTTTTGATGCAATTATTAATGGGGTTGACTTTTCATTCTTATTTACATAGTTTATTTTTAATGTATAAAAGCCAAACTGATTTTTGTATGTTGATTTGTGTCCTGAAATTTTACTGAATTTGTATATTAGTTCTAATTTTTTTGTGTGTGACGTCTTTAAGATTTTTTAATAAATTATCATGAAAACAGAACAATTTTTAATTTTTCCTTTATGATTTAGGTGCCTCTTATTTGATTTTTTTGCTCAATTGCTCTGGCTAGGACTTCCAATACTAGGGTGAATAGGAGTTGTGAGAGTGGGGTCCCTTATCATGTTCCTGATCTTAGAGGAAAACCTTGAAAATTTTACCATTGAATGTGATGTTAGTTGTGGAATTGTCATATATTGCCTTTATTACGTATTGATATACATTCCTTATAGATCTAATTTGTTGAAAGTTATTTTGAAGGATGTTAATTTTGTCAAATACTTTTTCTGCATCTATATAATTATATATTTAATATTTCATCCTAATAATGTGCTGTATCACATTTCTTGATGTGGCTATGTTGAACCATTCTTGAGTCCCAGAGATAAATTTCTTGACCCTGATGTATGTTCCTTTTAATGTGCTCTTGAATTTGGTTTACTATTATTTGTTCAAAAAATTTGCATCTATATTTATCAGGGATATTGTCCTGTAGTTTTCTTTTATTGTAGTGTCCTCATCTGGCTTTGTCTTTATCAGGGCAATGTTGGCCTCATAAAATGATTTTGAGAGTGTTCCCTCCTCTTTAAATTTTTAGAAGAGTTCGAGAAGGATTGGTGTTAATTCTTTCAAAGTTAGGTAGAATTTGCCAGTGAAATCATCTGCTGTTGAGATTTTCTTTGTTGGGATTTTTTTTATTATTATTACTCATTTAATCTTTTTACTCATTATTGGTCTGTTTAAATTTTGTCTATTTTTTATAATTCAGTCTTAGTAGGTTGTATGTTTCTAGGTATTAATCTATTTCATATAGGTTATCCAATTATGTATTTGAGTCTTTTCTCTTTTTTTCATGGTTAGTCTAGCTAAAGATTTGTAAATTTTATTTATCTTTTAAAAATAGCCCTTAGTTTGGTTGATTTTTCTTTTTATATTATTTTTATGGTCTATTTCATTTATTTCTGCTTATGAATTTGGGTAATAATAAACTTTTAACTTTGTTCTCCTTCAATATTGAGTTGACTAATACGAGTCTTTTGCCTCTCTATATAAATTTCAGAAAAGATTTATGAATATCCACAAAATAACTTTTTGATATTTTTATTGACATTCTTTGAATATATAGTTCATGTTGGGAAGAACTGACATTTTGACAATATTGAGTCTTCATATTCAAGCACATCAGAAATCTTTATATCCGTTTAGTTCTTTGATATCTTTCATCAGAATTTTATAGGCTTTCTAATGTAAACCTCGTCAATATTTAAATTTATACCAAAGTACTTCATTTTTGAGAGTTGCCAATGTAAATTATATTGTATTTTTAGTATTAAATTTTGCCTGTTAATTGCTGATATAAAGAAAAGCATTTGACTTTGGTATGTTATCCTGATATCCTGCAACTTTAATCACCTTTTTGTCCAGGTTTTTATTGCTGCTGATTTTTTATTTTTTATTTTTTACTTTCAATAGGTGATCATGTCATTTGCAAACAAAGACAGTCTTATTCTTTCCTTCACAGTATGTATACCTTCTATTTATTTTTCTTGTCTTATTCTAGTTACCCATTTCAGGTCTGATTATCAGCCACTGCAGCTATATTTGGTCCACATGCCACAGAAATAAAAATAATATGGTTTACACTATAGTTACATTATTCTTTCATTTCAGTTTTTCAGTCCACATTTTGTTATTAGGTTATATAACACCTCTAACTCTTCTGGTTTAATTTCTGATAAAAGTATTAGAAATTTTTATAATAACAAAAGAGATTATTCCTTCCCAAATTCTCTCCCCTTTTTAGTAGCCATAATTTTATACAGTTCCAGTTGGTTACCTCAGTTTTTTTCAAAATTGGACTTGCCACAGTTATTTGTTTACCACAATCATCTAATAATATAATATCCCAAGCACTTCTAACTGGCCCTTTATCATTGTCCTCATATCCTTCAACTCTTTCTGTATAATGTGAGTCATGCATGATACAGCTTCTTTTGTCAAGAGCCATAATTCTATTGAGATGAAATCCCACCAGTTTTATAGTTCCTCTACCATTTCTCTCATGAGATAAGCATGCTTGAGGCAAACAAAACATTAATTTGCATTGGCCTACCAGAATTTCTGGGTTGGCAAAAATTAGGTCTCACCAAGAAATAGGTTATGTTTTATTGATTTCATGAATTTGCTTTTAATAATTCAAGATAATCAGTTTCTGAAAAATCAACTAAAATTTTATGTTCTTCAGTGTTCAGAGTTGTATGAACCCATGAGTGATCCCTAAATGTGTTATCCTGTATTGTTTTATTATGTTTTTTAAATCTGTATTTATAGCCTGGTTAATTTTTTTCCCTATTTTTTGTATCAATATGTGTGGTGGGACAACAGTGTAAGGAAATGTGCACATGGCAGTGGTACAGGCAATTTAATTATTGGTTTTTAAATTTAGAAATAATAAAATTATATCCATGGGCTTTTATGAGTTTAGCAATTTGTGTAAAGAGATCATTATTATGTTATGCTTAACAACTCTTATCCTTTAAAAAAACGATCTCATTTAATATCATTTAATGAGCCACTAAATATATTCAAGGGTTCATTAGAATCATTTAAATGTTCTGAAAAAACATAAATGTGAAATGTACACAGCTGAAGATGGTTCAACATAGATCATAAGGCATAAAATGTGTCATAAGCTACTACGAAACTATATGCTTTACTCACTAAGAAAATCAAGACCTGGGATCTTCTTCCCTTTGAGCTCTATGGATGCAACAAGTTTTCCTGCAAAGCGTCTTAAAGGGAACAGATTCTGTCCTCACCCTATATAGTGTAAGCTGCAGATGAATCCACTAGCTGCAAAAAATGCAGGGAAACACTTTCCTACTGAGTTATTTCCCCTAAATTTCTTTACTTGGATCAGACAATAAGAATAATTAATTTAAATGTGAATCAAATTTGTATGATTACACTTAAAAAAAATCTTTGATCCATCACTGTTTCTGAGTTAATGTGTACCCCCTTAGGATTGCAACATCAGATTGTATGTGAAGTCTTTGCTTACTTGACTGAGGTTGGTCATGGACAGGCATTTTCTCAATCAGAGCCTGGAGGTATTTCCAACAAAGAGATACATGTCTGTTTGTTATTCTCTCGAAGAAGGAGGAATGGATTTCTTTTAAGAGGAGAATATTACTGTCGTATTTAGAAAGCTCAAAATGTATGTGCCAAGGAAACCTATAAAATGCCATATGCCTTCACCCCTAAAATTATGATAATAAAAGTTCTAATAATGTATCTATTCCACATAATTCAAATGCCTCAACTTCCCTATATGCAAGAATTGAGTGGGCAGATTTATCTCATCTCTTAGCCAGGGGCATTGTGAGGAATTAATTTCCAAATTACTTCTTTTTCTCTTTAGATGAAAGTTGCTAGGGCAATAATAATAGTAATTTATGTTATAAGACAGTCTTTATATTCCAGACAGGCTGCATTTTGGAAATTTGAGCTCCTTGAGTTTTAAAGTAATTATTTATGTCAAAACTTTGTTCCAGTTGCCTTTGATTAGCATTATAAGTACAATGAATTACTTGTGCTTTTCTTTAAACTGAATTTGAATCTTTTAATACATGTTTCTTAGTCACAATGGACTTGTTTCTACTTGCAATGCACATCATAATCTTGACTGCAGCTTCCTGTAGGGTCTAGTATATCCTGCAGAGCTTCACATTACCAACATTATAACAATACTGTTGGCAACCCACTGCTTGTTAACTTTATATTCTCAGCTTAAGGATATTCATCTCTTTCCACCAGACATTAGTTGTTATTTTATTTCTCTCCGGTGACTTTTAAAAATCTAAACAAGGCCATTTTGGATGTTCAGGTCAAAATGGTAGCTAGCTAATGCTTTCCCCATACTTCCATTGCAAACACAGAAAGAGAAGGTAAGTTATTGTAGTAATGCCAACACAGAATTGGTTAAGAATTCATCATACCATAATAGGATTTCTAATACCCAAAAGATGCTGGTATAGACTATCTGGACAGTGTAGGAAATCAGTAATTTAGAACCTACCTCCAATGTGTTTCTCTGCATCAGAGGTATGGATTATTTGTTGATGTGTGAGAAGATAGTCCCACCTTTATGCTACATTAGTTCTGCTTTATGAAGCAGGCAGGCAATAAGAACAACTTCATTTTCCTATTTCTCCCATTGGTATTTCTTTTGGTCTGCATCACTTATCAAATAAATTTCTCAGCAGCATTACTAAAAGGAGGAGTGCAAAAGCAGCAGAGCACTATTCCTTGGGTGTGGAATCAGTGATAGAAAATGGGTGGAACAGAACGCACGGGGCATAGTTTTATTGGATTGTTTTCAGGAAAGAAAATAATTACAGACTGCTTTAAATTGTCTGGGAAAAATATGCCCTCCCTCTAAACCGAAGATCAGAAATGGGGAGTAGGTGATCTCTCCTTCATCCAGCAGACCCATGCTAGATAAATGACTGCTAGATATTGCAAACATGGCTTTGGTCTAAAGCAACAAACACAAAATATTAGTGACATAAGTAATACTTCTAATAGCGACTGGATTGATGCCTCTAGGCATGTAGTCCAGGTACCATGTGCATTAGCCTTCCTCTGCAAGCTTGTTAAAAGGATAAATTCTCTAGTCTCCTTTCCTCCCACCCCCACATTTGTCAGCTTTGCTCTGATAACAACCCCACAACTTCAGTGACTTATAAAAACAATCTGTTCAATGGTCAGGATTGCTGGAGGTTTACTCTACATGCTTTCTTGTTCTTGGACATTGCCTGAAGGAATGGCCACTCCCTGACACAGATCAGCATCAATAAATGGGTCAGACACACATAACGTTATTTCAAATGTGCTTTTGGTTGTGGCATGTGTTACATAGACTTACATTCTATTGTCCAAAAGCAAGATACCAGTAGGAATGTGCCACAAATCATAGAGCAGTGGGTGAAAATATATGTCTTCACAAGGACGGGAGAAAATAATTGTGAAACTTACTATAATCCCTTCTAACCTCAGAAGATATACAGTAAGTGCCCTACTTACAAACGAATTCAGTCCCAGGAGAACGTTCGTAAGTCAGATTCATTAATAAGTTTGACAAAGTGAGTCTTATACACCTTTGACACAAATACAATGTACAATGTAAAGCCAATGGTTGAATGACTCATGTTATAAGAAAGAGTGACGTCTACCATCTTTTTGCCTCAATCCAATCTCTCAGTTATTTTCACTTTTGTTTCCATGGTATTGCTTTGTGCTTCCTAGCAGTCCCCTCCACATCACCACTGCTTTTCTTCTGGCTTCTGGACATCCTGGGCTCTAATTGAGCACTGTACTACTCTAAACTATCGCACGGTACAGTAAGCACATAGCAGCACAACTGTGACAATGTCTGGCAGACACAGGAGCTACTTTTGTGATTTGTTGGCATCTTCGAATGTTCGTCATGCAAGGTCCGATCGTATCTGTTAAAGTTTGCAACTCGAATGTTCGTAAGTCGGGGACTTGCTGTATTTTTTTTTTCGGTAGGTCATGCGGGGCTTATTTTAGCAGTCCTACCATGTTAAACTGGTATATATTTAATTTGAGAATCACCAGCCATGGGAATAATAACAAGCTTTGTGTTCTTTCTTGTATGATAGAGTGGGGATTATGCTCATCATGCATGAGGAAAACATATTTTGGCAAAAATATTTACTGAAGGTATACTTTTAGAAGTATATCCTTTGTGTTATGATATTATAACATTAAGTATAATCAAAGATTGGATAAATGGTGAAGTAAAAGGACAATATGATAAAATTAATAAAAATCAGATTATGCATTAAAGAGAGGTGAAATGGGATTTGAAGAGATAAGTATTCAATATAAAACATTTAATCTGAATTAGAAGCATTGATGAGTATAGCTGGCAATGAACAGTATCAAATCTACAATATGGGGAATAATCTTTAGTTGTCAGCCTTAACTGTAAAAGAAGGTATAAAAAGGATAAAATCGACATAGCAGGAGATGATAGATATATAAAACAGATAATGGGAATTTAATATTGAGATGACTGATGACACATATAAAATAAAAAATTATTAATACAATATGATTAATAGTAAAAAAAAGGAAACAAAACTTTCTGTATAGAAAATAAATTTAAAAACTGCACATTGAAAGAGCACAGTGACTACCAAATTATTGAAATGTGTGTGCATATATATGCAATATATGTATATATGTATGCATATATTATGCATATACATACATATGTCATATATATACACACACATAATATTTGAATTAACATTTTTTAAATTTAATTTTATTATTATTATTATTATTATTATTATTAATTACAGATGTACAAAACAATGCAATAGTTATTTTTTTCACCCCTTACAAAGTGACTCCCCCCTCCCCTTCCCCTGTACTCCCATACCCGATATCATACATATCTATTACAGTTCTTTAAATGTGCAGGAAAAAAAGAGGTTACTTAAAACATTTGATTTATCAGCACAGGCTCAGACTTCTCCTGTGCAACATTGAGCCAATGAAGGAATATCTACAGATATTTGAAGGAAAATAGCCTAAGCTCAAATTTCTGTATCTAGTCAATTCATTTTTCTCATTTAAAGACAATAAAATAACTTTCTGATATTTTCAAAGCTCAGGAAGTATACCATTTTTATTTTTCTCCTGGTGTACCCCAGATTTGAGAGTTTTCTAAATATGCCAGAAGTAATTCCTTAAAGTAAAGTTAGATAATGAAAAACAATAATTATCTGGATCTAAAAGTGAAAAAATATAGTAGCAAAAATATGGCATTTGGGAAGAAATAAAAGAAAACTAAATTTCTTACATTTTGACAATATAATATTGGATGCAACCCATAGGTCCAACATTGTATAAAGGGAAATAAAATTAGAGTACATTCAGCTAATACACACTTGGAAAACATAACTTTGAAAACTATTCGACAAATGGTATTTTTATTTTCTTTGCTTAAGTAAAATATAATATATATAAAATATAATAAAATGCATGTTGTATATAATATGCTAGGTAGTTATTAAGTAAAAAAATAACAAAGACAATAGATAGCAATGACACTCTAGTAGCAATGAGCACACTTAGTACCCAGATTTAGCAGAATATATCATTCTGTGATAAAAGAAACAACTACTCTTAGGAGAAATGGCTGATTCCCTCACTGGGACAGGGAATATAAAAGATGATCCCAGAGCATCTTGTACTGACAGATAGTAAATCCTATAAAACAAAACAACACAAAATTTAAAATATAAACACACACACACACACACACACACACACACACACACACACACACTTACACACAATATGGGGTATGACAAAGGGACATAGGAGCCAACTGAAAGACCTCTTAATGACCAAAGCAGAAGCAATTTGAGTGACAAAATAAACTAGTGTTGGATTATAATCCAAAGTATAAAATAAATACCTTTGTATATATACTTTGGTTTCTCTGTTGGAAATCAATTGACCTTATCAAGTTAGATTTATTTCTATGACTTCTTTTCATTTCAAATCTCTATTTGAATACCTTCATGACATTTTTATGAAAACCCAATGTTTTGATAAGTGTGGCATCAGAGTTGTCAAGTTAGTATAAATAAAACGATTTAAAACTTAATTAATTAGTTAATTAGTTAAGGAGAACACACATATCTCCTGTGCAGAAGAATTCCAACAATTTATGTAGATAAAACACCTTCAAGGAGGTAGAGCATAACTCTCCACTACCTAAGTGTTGGCTGCACATAATGACTTTATCCCAAAGTACAGTATGGAAAGGGAACTGGGTGGAGGAAGGAATAACTTCACAGTGGAGAAGTTTGTCAAACATTATTTTAGCCAGGTGATCAGTCTCAATCAACATTAGCAGTGATAAGTTGCATTCTCATATGTACTCTTGATATGAGGTCATGAAAAAGATACTTCATCTTTGTGGTCTTTCTTCAAAAATCCATAAGCCCTAATATTAGAAAAATATCAGACAAGTCTCAATTTGAGGACATTTAACAAAATACCACACCCATATTTCTCAAAAGTTTGAAGGCCATGAAAAATTAGGAAACTCTGAGACGCTCTCACAGACCACAGGAGTCTAAGTATACATGACAATTAAATGTAACATGGTATCCTAAATGTGATTATGGAACAGAAAAGGGACACTGAGCAAAAACTTAGGAAATCTTAATAAAGTATTGATTTAGTTAATAAGGCATCAATGTGAGTTCACTAATTGTAGCAAATCTATCACATCAACGTAAAGCGTTTAATAATTAGGGAGACGGTATGGAGTATATGGGAACTCTGTACTATCTTTACAGTTTTTTCTGTAAGTCTAAACCTTTCTAAAAAGCAAAATTTATTTTTAAAAAGACTATAGGAACTTTCACTGACTTGTGGATTATGGTGTTATTAGAACTGAATTTGTATTTCCCTATTAGAAAAAGTTATTAACCTTTATTTAAAAAGAAGAAAATATTATTATTTTAGAGATATAGGATGGACTGATTAACAAAGAGGATGTTAATAATCATTATTACAGGTTTTATTTCAGGCTATATGGGTAGGATTGGGAAGACTGAGGTCATTTGCCTACAAAAATAGATACCGGGGAAAGATAAGAGTGGTTTTGATATATTGTAAAAATTGTTTGGTTAACTGTCAATGGCTAAAGACTCTAGCCCTCCTTTGAAAACTGTATTAACTGTATATGGCAATTCCATTATGCCCTCTGCAGATGAAATTCCTCATGGAGTAGTTTTACCCCAAGAGTTTACTATCTCTAAAAATCTGTGAATTTCTTGCTTAAGCCAGTGATGTTTAAGTTAGGTCTGATACTAGTAATGCTATTTCATTTACACTAGTCCTTTGATAATTAGGGTGGCATTCTCTTGACTTGAATAGTGGTCCAAATTTAATTCTGTTATTTGAGAATAAGTACTAATAATACTCCCTTTAATTTCCCCAAATGTCTAATATTGGTAAATTAAATTGCTAACCTACTGCATTGATAAAGAATGTTACATAGAATGTAAGTCCCATCAAAAATGCTGCAACTGAATCATTATCTAACTCCAGCCGCTTGCTTTTATTTCAAGTGGACAAAGGCACTGAACATCTGAATAACTTCTTTGCTGTTTTGAAGGAAAAGCTATTATATTTACCACTTACTTGAAAGTTCACTATTATTTTTACAAAGACTTTTTCAATATAGTTCCGAGAGTTCAGAGGTAAGAAAAAAAATATATTCCATTTGTAAATTAAAATACTGTTTTGGATTTATAATTTAGTCTCTAAGTATGCTCTGTTTCTCTTTTAACGTTGGCTTCTAGGAAATATTGAACCAAGTTTTGTTTCAAATATAAGACCTTCCTCCCTCAGAGTAGGTTTCCAAAAATTGTTTTTTGCATTTGTTTATATTTCTAGATTTAAATATAAAAACCTACCTTATTTTTTTCTTGAAATAAAGCAGAATGTGTATGTGTGTGTGTTTAAAATAACTAATGCTATCTTATTAACTGGCATAAAGCTTTATAACAATAAGCTATAGTATTATAACTTCTGTATTAATATTATGTACAAATTACCATTTAGTTATTTTATACTGCTTTCTGTTCTGTACTGACATTCTCCATCTTTTTTTGTTTTTGTTTTTTAATTTTTTTTTTTTTTTGGAACACTGTGAGTGTAAATCCCACTCTACAGCAGCTCTCAATTTATTACTTTACTTATCTGAGTACCATTTTTTTCATTTGACAAATGAACAGATCAGTGAATACCATCAAATGTGAAGGTTATGAAGTGGTCCAGTTTAGCCTGTGATATTTACCAGAGAAGGAATTCTTTAATAGTGACCTTAATGGATTCTGTGACCAGATATCCTCAGTTTGAATATGGCTCCACCACCTTCGAACCTTGATCTTGGAGAAGGTATCTTCTCTAGGGATCACTTTCCCCATAAGTAAAATGCAGTTGTTATTATTATTAATCTCCTGAGAATATTGTGAAAATTAATTAATTAGGTTTTTGTTTGTTTGTTTTTGATAGTTGAGCCATCCTGCCACCTGTTGGCAGTTCAGTGGCAGCTCAGCTCAGGCTGGGCATCAAACTGCTGTTGCTCGGAGCTCAGATCGCACTCTTGAGTGAGCTCTTAACCAACTGAGCCACTTGGCTGGCCCTTTAATTAATTCATGGATACCTTTTAGATACTGGGAAGATAAAGAAAAACAAGCCATGGTTCTTGCTCTGAGTGTGGTGGTATAAATTAACATTAATTTCTACAAAGAGGATTTGAGCTGGTTATTAAATATTGACCAGATACAGACGTCCCACTGAAGAGGTAGTGATTAATTGTGGCTAAGCTTCTCAGAGAGCAAGAAAGCAACTAGTCCAAATTCTAATATTAGCAAAACTAAAAACTATGTTTCTGAACTTTCAAATAGATAATTGAGAACAAATAAAAATATGTAATTTATATATTTGGATAATAAATTTATCAAAGTAGTTACATAATTATGTGATACCCAAAATATATCAGTACATTAACAAAAATTGAAATAAACAGATAACTAGCCTACCTTAACTAAACAAGTTTTACACATAAGGTTTCTTCCCATTTATTGGATTGATACATTTGTCTGAAAAACACTCAATGACCACTCTCCACCTTTACCTGATCAGAAACATAAAATTGTACTATGGTATCGATTTTGTATGTAATCTAGCATAGCAAAATTCATTCATATGACCTATTGTCTTCTTTCATGTTTCCTATTCCTCACTGTGCTCTCACTGTCTCACCCCTGTTCTGTTCTCCTTCATTATCTTATTTTGTCCTATTCAGCATTGTGGAGAGTAGATAAAGGTAAAGTTGGGGTTTCCAGGTTAGTATCAGGTATTTAAAGTTGACACAGATTTAATTTGCTCCTCAAAGAGACAGGCACAAAGAGTAGATATTTACATGGAGACCTCAGGACTTTTTCTACAGGGTCAACAAATGCTATAATAATGTCAGGCTTAGAATTAAAAAAAGAAAAATATGTATAATGCAAAATAGATGTCAATAGCTCCTTGAAGAATACCCATGTTGAAGGCAGACATTCTCTATCCCAACAATATTTTAAAATATTCTATGGAACTTGTAACAAATACATTTTCAAAGTCCTACTTGAATGTTATAATTCAGTATATATGGAATGGAGCTTGGGCTTCTGTTTTTAGACACTCAATTTTGGGGTGACATTTTTTAGAAAATCCAGTAAGTTTAGGGAAGTTCTGTTTTAAGAGGCAGAACTAAGAAAATTCAGCTAGAAAAGAGATTTGAAAAAAATCAAAATACTTCTGACAAAAACTTTCAAAAACACGAGTCAGAGAGATGGAGAATGAGGATCTTTGAAATACATCTTCGGATTAGGTTGTTAAGGGAAAGCTAAGGGGCTTTCCAAATATTACATTATAAAACAGAAGTTTTGGTAACTTAGAGGTTTGTATTAATACAAAAACAATGAAAGATATTTATATTATTTAGAACAAAGTTTATGCTTTCATAAAATAAACAGGTTAATATTGTATCATGTCAAATATTTAAACCAGTATGATGATATATTACCATTATCTCTCTTATTACTTATCAAAGAAAGACAAATTTCAAAAGACAAAAAAAGGATCCCTTGAACTGAGAGCAAGAAACCCACGTTCAAATACTGCCTTTGATTCCAACATCCTGTATGACTACAAATGTCACTTTAAAAAAATAATAGACAGTCACTTTACTCTGGCTTGAATTATTTGGTATCACTTATTCAGAATTATTTCTTTATACCCCAATTATATGAAGTATCTAAATATTACATAATCAGCTTACCCTATTGTTCTCATCAACAAGTGTATAAATTCATGAATGGCAAGCAAAGCAAGCAAGGCATTCAGCATCAGCAGAGAAATATTAGATGGACAGTTAGATGTAGATATAGAAGTAAACAGCTTCAGTAGAACATTAAATGTGAGAGAAAGGCTAACACATCAAATCTTACAGAGCACAGAGAAAGGGATAACAACCTCCTACAAGGGTCATGATGGACATGTGATGAATATTTCCTAAAGGAGGTGGTGCTTGACAGACAGTGGGGTTATTAGAAAAGGCAGGTTGGATATTCTTGAAATTGTCAAAGATATCAGGTAGAAAAATGGACCTATTTAATGTGTATTGGTATATTTATCTGGGTTTTTGCGGTGTGAAATAAAGTGATGGAAAAGAAGGTAAGGTAAAATAGTCACAATTTTAGAATGGCATCTCTTTGAGTTTATAATTGAAGTAACAGGAAGTTATTTAAAGTCTTTAAGTTATAAAATACTATGAATAGATACCTATATTATGGAAATTGGAGAGATGGATATGAAGTGGGATATATGCGTGATAAGATCCAATCACACTACTCAAAAATTATTGCTATTGTAGTATTATGAAAGGTGGAGTCCTAACAATGGATGTATTCTGGTTTCCATCTTTACTGTTTCTTACTAAATATTAGCACACCAAACTATCTCCATTTTAATGGTTTCTGATTACAGATAATAGTCATAATTATCTTGCTAATTTGGTTCAACCTATAATGTTCATAATGTATGTAGTCTCTGGCTCTCAAACCCATATGCCTGGAAAATGTTAGGACCATAGTTTATATTTTGATAGTATCAATTCCATGGTAGTGAAATAAAAGATGTAAAGGAAACTCTCTGTAAATCAATAATATTTTATTCAGTGGTTCCTATGTACTTCAATCTCTTTAGCAATGTGATGAAAATGAGGATTTGGGGAGTGGGAAAGAATAATGTAAAATATAAGATTCAATAATTTTTTTCAATGAATGAATGAACTGGCATATATAAGTAAAAGAATTTAAAATGTTAAGATTTTGGAAATACGTTTAATTATACTTACTTTAGAACTTGGGAAGTTTGTATAAGTTTCCATATGTGTATGTAAAGAACTTAGAACAGAGCAAAGAACAGAGCTGTCTCTCATTAAAAGATAGACATTATGGTGAAAATGACAGGAATTATAAAATATGAGCAAGATGAGAATACCCGCAAGTTACCACTTCTTTAATACAGAGATTTTTTTATTATGTTTAAAAATAAATATAAATTGTCACTGTGGTAGGTTGCGTGATGACTCCAATTGTTAATTTTTCTTTATATGCATATCCTTTGGTACATAGCTCTTTAGTGCACTCCCACAGAGGGAAAAACAAAATTTGTAGCAGTATGGCTTGCTTTCAACAATGGGATGTTAAAATGTATGATTCCAGGAGTGTCTTGGAAAACACTTGCACAATTTAGATGTTTGCTATTATGTCTGTACTATTGTCATGAAAAAGGCACACCTGGTGTAGCCCACATGTCCCAAGGAAGAGGCCACGAGATACACGGAGTTCTCCCCATCCCACCCAGGATATGAAAGTGAATGAAACTGAGTTCCTCAGAACACTTCAGCTGAACTAGACCTTATCAGCTAACAGCTACTTAATACACAGGCTCATGGGAAAAGATACATTGCTGTTTTTAGACACTCAATTCTGGGGTGACATTTTAAGCAGTAATAAGTAATTTATAAAGCCATCCCAAAACTTTTTTAACAAAAGTGACATAAATACCCTGCCCAGTTCTGGAACAACTGCACAAAACTTTAAAAAACTGTCCAGAAAATATTTGTAGTTCTGTGGGGATTTTTACCCATACATCATGGGCAGAAATGAAATGAAGAAATAAACATTTCTGTAAGACTGTTGTCTAGAAGGGTGAGAATTCAATGAATACCGGCAGTTTAATAGCTTTATGGTTTTTTGACCTATGTGACCAGAAGGAGAACGTTTCTAACTGGAGACCTAGAAAACAACTTACGACATATAACGTTAATTTCTACTTCAGACTGAGAGAAACAGGAGCATAATTTGAGCGTCCTAAAATTTTCTTCTTTGCATCTTTCCAATTGCTTTATAATCAGATATCTACATCTATATTTATATCTATATCTATATATAATATATTGGTGCTCTTGTTTCCATCCCTTTCCAGTTTCTCCTGAGTGTTTTTGTAAACCAGTCCCTCCTTCCAACTTTTTTCATTATTTCAAATCTAACTGTGAACAACATATATAACTATAGATTATCAGGTTGATTTTCTTAGAGATAGGGCTATAAGCCATACAAATTGTATGCAAAGTCTAATCCTAACACATGTCATATAAATTTACAAAATCACTTAATTTTTAGAACAATTCAGACAAATATCTGATTATATAACCTCAGCCTGCTCAAGGAGGCTAAGATAGAAGCAAAATCATAAATCAGTCACAAGTTCTGACTAACAAAAGGTAAGAAATATGAAAGAGATAGCCCTCTTAAGTTCCTATCCCTTGAGTATTTCAGTCAGATCTGGGATTAATAATCATAAATCTCCAAGCAGTTGAGAACTGTGGCAGCCGTGAGTGCTATTTAATAAGCATCTCTGGCTCTCTATTATCCAAACACACTTGTTATACCCTTCTGTTTGGGTGGAGCTATGTAACCAGTTTTGACCAATGAATTGTGAATGAAAAATATTCATGCAATATTTGGCCATTGCGTTTAAATTTGGGCACGAGACCCTCCAGAGATCTTTTTCCCTCTGTCATTTTGATTTGACAATATTTCAGACATTGGCTACTTCATTAACCTGGACCCTGAAGTAAAGTCAAGCTTTACTACCCCTTCTGTACAACGTATACATTAAGTGTGAATATAGCTATGTATAAAAAGCGCTAGGAGAAAATTTACCAAGTGGTATTCTTAGTAATTTAATTGTTTGTTGTTTTTGTTGTTCTTAATCATCCTTTTCACTAGAAAATATAATTTAATTTAAGTGCATATATTTTTTTTCTTAATGTGCTTGGAACTACAGCAGCTTGATAAAGTAAATAAGAATCATGTAGTAGACATCTGTTATATGTATTGTGTGCTTTTTTCCACATTCTTTAAGGCACCGTTTCTTATCTACTCATAACCATTTGTAGTACCTTTAATCAAGCAGCCTCTTCTTCTACCAGCATGGGTATTTTATTAGCCAGAGTCTCCAGAGAACCAGAATATATATATATATATATATATATATATATATATATTCAATTTATTGGGGTACTATCGACCAGCCAAGTTGAGACATAAAATTAGTGACAGAGGTATTAACTTTGGCTAACAAATCATAACTTCTTTATCCCCTAGTAATTGGACCAGGACTGAAGTAGGGCCAAGGAGAGCTCTTTCTTGGTAACTAGAATGAATAGTGGGATTTGTTTCAGGATTTTTCATTTTAGATTCATAATCTGTGAAAGCCTGAAAAATCTAGGATCCATCTTTGCCACCCTTTTCAGAATACAGTCAACTAATCATTATAATACATATAATCTAGATATATAAGAGGGAGATTCCTGACAATATTATTTAAGCAAATAGATCCAGGTATAACATAAGCCACTGAAATACTATGGTAGTAGCATAGACAGGCCATTCTAAAAAGCACTGCACTTGTTGTATACACTTGTTAAAGTTGGGTTTCTGTCATTTGTCATCATCAAAGAGGCATAAATATAGCACTGACTTAATCTAGCTATCTCTGCCTTAATAAAGATACTGTAGAGCTATCAGTCAGAATGAGAGGTGATGTTTTGTATCATAGGATAAAATCTCAGACACTGTTGATAATGTCTGTCCCATATTTACATTCATTAGTGAGATATTATCATTGAATCCTTGCACTATTTTTGTATGAGACCACTGGATCTGCCATTTGAATCTTCTTACTAATGGGAAATACCAGAAAAATCTCCATTTGAAAAACTATGGCTTCTTAATTCTCTTTACTGTATATTGGACTGTCATGGAAAACATAAAATTCTTTTAAATTAGTTTTATTTAAAATATCCGTCTATTATTCCTAAGGTGCACCCACACATCTTGGGTCCTCCTAAAATAAATACCATTGAGGGAACTGCTGATTATGTTATGACTAGTCTATATAAACTCAAATGTAATAAAACAAGCAACCATTGCTCCCTGCAGAGTTTGAGAATTAAAACGTAGTGCACTGGCTGTGTCTGATGATTTGGAAAACAATAGGTCAGCATTTGCCAGTCATTAAGAAATAAGGCTTGTCAAGCACAGCATTATGTCAGAACCACCATATAAAGTATTATTATACACAAATTGAGAAAGGCACCTTATAGAGTATTGATAATTATATTAGCGATAACTTAAATAACAACAATAAAACCCTTTGGTTACTCATTATTCCCATATTTATCTTCACACTTGACTCCCACAATAACCACATTTCAGAGGTAAAATAAGTCTCTTGCCTTAAAGATGCTCTTTTCCCACAGGTGAATTCACATTAGTCATATCTACAGCCAGGAAACAATTCTGTCATTAGCAGTTGGAGTTTAAGGAATTCTAGTTCACAACCGATATTGCAGGGTCTCAAGTCACCTCTATGGCTACTTGTGCTCTGTCTCTAGCTTTATAAGAGGACATCTATTCTGTACTTGTCACTAACTTCTACTTCAGCTGGTTCGATTTCCTGACTTCTGCTTTTGTGCCTAAGAATGTAATGTGGAAACCTGCTTAACACCAGGTAGACCCTTTTTTCTTGCCTTAATTCTTACAAAACTAAACTCCAGCCCTCCATGCAGAATTCTGTTGCCTATAGCCAAGTCTTGATGCCCACAGCATAGTGGCATGAAGCATGGAATTTGAAATTAAATGAAGTAGATTTGATGTTAGACATTTAAACACATGTGCATCAGTTCTCTCATTTGTTAACTAAGAGTCACTTGTTTTTCCCTTACAATTTTTTTCTAAGGAGATAATATTCCTGTTGTGCTTAGTGCAATGCCAGGTATATAATAAGAACTCATGGAATAATAGGCATAATTTCCCATTTCATCCTTTAACCATGTGTTATCAACTATAGTTTACTGCTCAGGGTTTATATTCTAATCAATTGTGTTTTGTTATCTTTTACTTGTTACCATACTATATATTTATATATGCTTCTTTATATTTTATCTTAATTAATTGTTATAAATCAATATCTTCTATTCCACATTAACCCAACTCAGCAGGTATGCTATGTTTTAAACTGTTGCTGCTCTGGACTATTTCATTGCCTACTTCAAATTGAAAGTGTATAGATAATATAAATAAGAATGTTGAAAAGTCTGTGTGCCTGTGTGTGTGTGTGTGTGTGTGTGTGTGTGTGTGTGTGTATTGGGTTGTCGGAAAAGTCATGACACATTTTTTACAACAAAAAACATAGACAAAATATGTTATGACTTTTCCGACAACCCAATACATACACACACACACACACACACACACACACACAGGCACACACACTCATACATATAGGTATTTGTATATTAACTCATGTATATTTAAACTAAATACAAGTGGGTCCTCAATTTATCCGAATATTGTAGGTAGAGAATTATTTTCTCTGTATTCTTTCAAGGACTGGAACCTGCATACATCTTAAAATGCAAATAATAAGAAGTTAAAAATTAACTTTAATGAAAGTAGATAGTACGTAGGAAGCAAACAAGATAAAATAAGTTACTTGTATAAACCTCCTTAAAAATAATTTAGTCTCTTTAAAAATAATACAATTATTATATATTTACATACAACCATCACATTCAAATCACTGGTTAATTTAGTTCATTTACATAGAATACTTAGTTGAATGAGGAGAGTATAAATAGAATGCAGATTTTGCAGATATTTTCTATGTTCAATTAAAAGACATTAAAAAATCTTTAAACTATATAGTAAACCTTTTAAAAAATGCTTTAGGGAAGCTTTCCCATAATGTCCTGGTGTTTATTTCATATGTTATTATAACTTCACATTTATAAAGCATTGTCAGGAAATGAATTGATCCTTGTAAGTAGCTCATAAAGAACAATATTTCCAAGTAGTTAAGCTAAAGTTTCTAGGTTGTTTTTTTGTTTGTTTGTTTTGTTTTTTTTTTTAATTTTTTGAGGGCAGTATCACTGGCCCTCCTATGTGGGACCCTAACTGGGGCCGCTGGCTTCCCAAGCCAGCTCTTAACCACCGCGCCACTCGGCCGGCCCAAGCTAAAGTTTCTAAAAACTGTTATTTTGTTTTTAATTTTGTCAATTTTTGTGGAAACCTTTCTAATACTACATACTAAAGTTCCTGTTGTCAAAAATAATATATAATAAAGTTATCATTGACTTTCATGTACTTGTCAAGTGCTATTTATCGCAAAATATGAAGAAGAGTCTATGTTTATTTGTAGAAAATGCATCCCATAAAAGCCATAATTTCTAAAGTAGATTAGGTAATGATTGTTTCATTAGTCCACCTTTCCTGTTGCCACATAATTAGGTTCAGAGAGACATGCGATGCACAAGTGTGTCTGGAAAATTGAAATTATGGTTGGATCACAGAGTTGAAGGACCATAGTTCTTGAGGAAGTTTTTACTTTTGAAATAGACAATTTTATAATTCACCTTCCCTGATCTTCCCAGCTGGCATATATTTTTGTACTCTTCCTTGGCCCTCCAGGACATCCTCTGTGATTTCTTCCAGGGAATCCACAATGACACCATTTACTATCCGTTGCCATGTTTGGCAGCATTAGTAGCAGCAGCATTGTAGAGTGAAACATTAGTGGAATACAAACATTCATTGGTAATGACAGTGACTTCTGCCATGGCAAGTTAGTTAGACCAGTACCATTATTATTATGACAATAGGAGACATGTTCATTGACTGATCATTTGGTATCAGCCTTTTGTCCATCATTAAGGAAAAGTATATAACCGGAAGCTCTAAACTTTATAAAATGTGAAGACAAACTAAGGACCATGATTGAAATTTAGGTAACTTGGAGGCAACAGATCATACTGACAATATGGATGGCAGTACCTACTTTGTTTAAACAGAAATCTATATATGATAGAAAGTAAATGATCTTTGTAAAGGTATACTCATCAAGAGGATAGTCTTGTGTCTATTTAAAATGTATGTTTACAGATAAAATAAAAATTGATGCTGTTCTGGTTGTGTTCAGTGTTAAACAATGGTATTTTCTCCTCAGTTTGGCAGCCTATTATTGATTTTTGACACAGGTATCATAGGAATTTTCTTTGTACTGCATTTCCAAAAGTTTCTACATTCAATATTTTAAACAAGCTAGGTCAGCAACATGGCACACTCAAAGCTGTAGAGTGTATCACAATTCGTAGACACACCTGCCATCACTATATGAGCATATGCTGTGTCTCAGAATGTCTCCTGGTGACTCTTTAGAGCTCATAGATACTGCTGGGCAGATATCTGCCACCATGTGGGAGGCTGGGCCAGGAGGTCCACAATTTTGATGTCAAATAACCTCTGGGGGATTATCTCCACTCTACCCCATAATGATTAATTTTCCTTACAGTTTTATTGAGGTAAAATTGATACGAAGAAGTACACATGGTTAAATGTGTACAATTTGATGAGCTTGGACCTATGCACACATCCGTTTACCATCACCAGACTCAAGGTAATAGATATTTCCAATACCTCCCAAAGTTTTCTTGCATCTCTCTCTCTCTCTCTCTCTCTCTCTCTCTCTCTCTCTCTCTCTCTCTCTCTCTCTGGGTGTGGGTGTGTGTATTTTGGTAAGAACACCTAACATGTGATCAGCCCTACTAACACATTTTGCAGTACCTATACTAATATACTGTTACCTCTAGGCATTATGTTGTACAGTAGATGTTTAGAACTTATTTATCTAGCATAACTCTACTTTATACCAAATGGGTCACAACTCTCCATCTTACCCACTTGCCAGACTGTGGTTATCTCTACTGTATTTTCTTCTTTTATCAGACTTTCAATAACTCACAGAAGTGGAATCATAAAGTATTTGTCTGTGATTCACTTATTTCACTTAGCATAATGTCCTCCAGGTTCATCCATGTTGTCACAAATGACAGGATTCCCTTCCTGTTTAAGGCTGAATAATATTCCATTGTATGTATATACACCACAGTTTTTTGTCATGCATCTGATGATGGATATTTAGATTGCTTCCATATATTGGCTATTTTTAATGTTGCAATAACCATGAGATGTAACAAAAACAGTACTATGAGGGAAGTTTATAGCAATAAAAGATCTACATTTTTTTAAAAAATCTCAAATACACAACCTAACTTTACAACCTAAGGAAAAAATAAATAAATAAATAAATAAATAAATAAATAAATAAATAAAACAGCTAAGTACAAAGTTAGAAGAAGGAAGAAAATAATAATGTTTAGAGCAGAAATAAATGAAATAAAGAGTAGGAAAACAATAGGAAAAGCCAACAAAACCAAGAATTATTTTTTGAAAGTTAAAGAAAATTGATAAAACTTTAGCTAGACTAAGGAAGAAATATTAATATAATCAGAAATGAAAGAGGAGACATTAAAATTGATGCCACAGCAATAAAGAAAATCATAATAGACTATGAAAGAACAATTACACACCCCCAAATTGGATAACCTAGATAAAATGGATACATTCTTAAATTTTATATATATATATATATATTTCATTCTATTTTTCTTTTTCTGGAATACCCTGACTAATATAATCCCATGGTCAAGGGTAACTTTGGAGAACCTAGCAAATATTATGTGGAAAATGTAAAGAATAAGGGTGTGATTTCAAGTAGAGAGTGTGGCCTTGAGTTAGTACTTTCATGTTTTGTAGTAAGTAATGACTGTAAGTCACCCTTATTCTAATTACAACAGATTTATGAAACTTTAACCACATAGGAATGAATTTTCCAGAGCTAAGATCTTCATGGTACAGACTGGCATTAAATACTGGGTTAAAAGAATAAATTGTGGGCTGGCTGAGTTGCGCAGTGGTTAAATGCTGGTTTGGAAAGCCAGCAGCCCCGGTTCGGGTCCCACATATGAGGGCCATTGACACTGCCCTCAAAAAAAAAAAAAAGAATAAATTGTGTACCATTCTGCTTGCTCAATGTAGGCCAGGATCTTAGCAAGAAAAAAAAAAATCTTTGCCTTTCATCATATTGTAGACTTTTGTGATGTCAATGTAAACAAATTAGTCATTTTGAAAAAGTTGATTATCAGGGTGATCAGAGCAGAAAACTAGAAATTGAACCGCTAGGAGTATCTGCCAAATCCTCACTCTTATGCTGTATTTAATTCACCTGAGTTGAGAAGACAGAATATGATTTAGGAATTCCACCTTAGGGCTCTCAGATACATATTTTTTTATAGGTTGTCTTAGAGGTAGTTTCATGGCAGGATCATGGACTGTTGCCATACATGACAGGTCAGCATAGAATATTAGAATACTATTCAGAAAACCATGATTTCGTTTCCATGAAAAAGTTCAAGTGAGAGATAGCCAGCATAGTCTAGAACCCATTTGTCATTTCAGAGCATATCAGCTGGCTAATGAATTACTGAAAGAAAGGAAAATAAACTATCATTTCTCACCAACTCCCAAATGGACACAGTTCTAAAATATGAGATATAAATTCATAATACATTTGGTAGAGGACTTCAAGGATCTTTCAATTAGATGACAAACTAATTCTGTGTTTTCATTCAGGTAGAGGTCCAGACAGAGCCAGGCCAGGTTTTCTCATCATTTTTGTAAGAAAACCAGCCTCCTAAAGAGACAATGGAGAGCCTAGTGAAAGTCTATACCAAGATAGTGACCTGAGGGTTCCTTAGTCTTGGACTCAGAGGAAATATACTGATGGGAAAAGAAGCTCAAAAACCAGATCCCTTGCCAAGTTGCGTTTGTAGTAGTGGTAAATGAAGGTGAAAGGGATATTAGTAAAATGCTTATTTTGAAGAGATGTGGAGTCTGGGGTAAAAATGGACCCTCCAAAAATATATTTCATATGAAATTAATTGTTCATATAATAAAATAAAGCATATTTACTGGTGACTGAAAATGGAAATTTAATACTGAAAATGGACATTTAATGGACATTTAATACATTTTATTCACATTAAAAGGAAAGTAATTTTGAGGACTTTAATTAATATGATCTTTCTAAATGGCCCCAAACTATTTCTGCATAATTGCCAAAATTATGGATTCAGACATGTCAGTTTAAACCATGCTGTCTGCAAAGTTACTGTAGACACACACACACACACACACACACACACACACACACACACTAGTGCCCAATAATATCAGAATTACAGTGTGTAAAAAAAAAAAAAAAATTACGTAAGATTGTATAACCAGTTCTGATTTACATTGTCCATTGGTATTGAAGTGGAAATAAAATTATTTGGCTTGCAAGTGAGAAGCATTTTTATTACATATTACAAAACTTACTGTAATGTTTCTATTATTTTGTTTTCAGATAAATATGACAAAAGAGAAATAATAGAATTGTACAGTCCTGAGTTGACATGACACCACCATGTTGAGGTATAGCATTAGGCTTTGTTTAATTCTGAATTTAAATTAATGGTATCTGAAGTTTCTCATTTAGCCATGTATTCCATGCCTTTCTATATTTTTTTTACTACATTAACTATATTAGCATTTGACCCTATGTGATTACGTCTCTTAATAGGAGTGTTTCAGTAATCAAAGACTGGGTTGCAATTCATGTATTTAAATTCTCTGCATGGTTTAGAAGTCAAAAAGCCACATATTATTTGGGATAAGCCCCCCTCAATAAAATTACTCTACATAAATAGTGTAAATAAATGAAGTCAGCTTTTCAATGGACTTTGATAACATGTACTATAATATTATTATACACCATGTTTTTACTTCATCCTTTTCCCTATTTCTTTTTCATGTTGTATTTGATTGGTCTGCAAATTGATTTGTTTTATGACAACTGGAAATGATAAAGTGTCATTTTTTTACTCAAATAGATATTATATCTTAGCAACCCCAAAGGTATCTAATTCTTGTTAAGGTTGTATAATGATGATATCCAAGCCACTAAAGTGAGACTGCAATTTAGAATTTCTTCAACTTAAGGGAAGAAAATGAAAAGAAATTTCAATCCCAAATCTTCAAATTTAATATGCACAATATAAGTTTGATAGTCCATCACCTTATTTTCTGTACTTTTAAGAGACTTTAAAATGTGAATAATATTAATAGGTCCTAGCCTGAACATAAATGATTATTACTATTATTATTAAGAAAGAGGGAATGGTGTATTCTTGAGGGTTTTTTAGATCTTATTTTCTATTGCTGAGTTGTTTGAACAAGAAGAAAAAATACTCTGTATATTTTAACTGTCGAGGCAATTGCTCAAATATAATATTGTGGTTGGGTAACGAAACTTCTGATTTTCGGCATTTGCTCTTCAAAGCCCTGAATAGGAAGGAAGGGTGCCTGGTTTCACAATGCACATTTAAAAACCACTGTGGAAACAACAGCGGTGTGCCTCTCATCCCTTTATTGGGTTCTAAACAATTCTACAGGCCTCCTCTGTTTAAAGCTGCACAGACTGCAGGGCTCCAGATGTTTGCAGGGAAGGGCATTTGCTTCCACCAACATTTTCCTGACCACAGGGGATTCCCATTTAGCTCTGGACAAAGGCAGCCGAGGTTTTGTGTCATTCCAGGTGTCATGCAGCTAACCTCTAGAGATGCTGTGCTTATTATGTAGTCTCCCTATTGCTTAACCGCCTTTCCCATGAGCGGATTTCTTTAGTGCAACTCAGTTAGCAGACCATGGCAATAAAATGCTTAAGTTAACATTATTAAGAAAATGTAAACACTGTTTTGATAGATGTTGTAAGTCTACTCAAAGCACAGAATTGGTTGCAGTGGAACAGCTGGCTACTTACTGATTTAAAAAAAAAGCAGAGAGGCTGAGTGCTCTGCCTTCTATCTACCTCTTTCCCCGGTATTGGTTCAGACACTTGCTGGGATAAAAGAAAGGATCATAATGTGATTAATAGATATTTATAACTCAAATACAAGTTTTGCACACATTTAAGTCTATTTTATTTAGCTGACTTTGATCTCTACCTAGTCTTTTTATCTAATTACTTGATGGAACTAAATATTAACAAATACAATCATTTTTCATGTGTTATTTTGTCAGAATGCTAATCTTGAACTACCCATTTGGCTCATGAAGGTTTTCAAATTTTATTTATTCTTCGAGGACTGCTTTCATTTATTCAACATTTTTATTTTCATTCTTATGGTTTAACTGGCCTATTTTTTTTTCTGTTCATCTATTTTCAGTGGCTTATCAATTTCCCCTTGGAAGGTATCTTACTAGAGATGATCTTTCCTTGAAATTTTTAGAAAAATATATTTGTTAGTTTTTGAAAATCAGATGTTAAAACCAGCAGGTAAATGGGATGTGTAATTTCCTGAATAGCATGCACACTGGCTCTATCTTGTTTTCTGATTAGGGTTGACTCTGGGGCCAGTATGCATACTAGTAGACACTAGGCTTTCTCTCCTTCCCTAAACAGTGAACAGAAGGTAAAAAAGCTTATCAATACTCTGAGCTGCATTTTCTGAAACTCAAACTATAAGCAGGCTAGCAACTTCACCTAAATGTAAATTCTTTTCATCCATCTGAAACAGACAAGAAAGCAATCAGGATCCCATCCAACTCTGATTAAAAGGTTACTTCCCTCTGCCAGGCTTTTTCTAAATCTTTATTCTTGTCCTTTGTTGGTATCTACAGTAATCTTCAGTGCTCTATTTATGGATAATTTTATTGGCTGGTCTTATGAATCCTACCATGCCATTTGAGAAGCAGATGCTGTTGAGACCAATGAAATACATTATAGGTCAGGAATTATTTTATTTGCCCTCAGGGAAATATGATCATCAGAGAATAGAAACAAACATCTTTACAGCCTCTTACTGATATACATCTCTGAAGAGTTAGGAAGTCTGAAGATTGAGTGACGTTTCTGATTCACAACTAATTCCTGACCAAATGCCCCCTGGTGCAACTGAAGCAACTAAAACCATTTGATTCTCTAACATATAAAATATGCTTTGCCCATTGATAGACCCTATTCAGTCTATGTGCCACCTTCTGATTGAAGTTATTTGTTTAGTTATCTCTTGTTAAGCTGGATTTTTCTATTCATTACCTGGTTGATGAATTACAGATATTTCTTTTTTTTTTTCTTTGCTTAAACGTATTGTTAAATTATGGACTTTAGAAGAATTGACATTTTATTAGGTTATAAATACTTGTATGATGGAGCATCAGATGTCTATAGCTGTATTTATATCTATAGAGATAGATAAATAGATGATAGATGATACATACATAGATACATAGATAATAGATAGATGATAGATAGATAGATAGATAAATAGATACATAGATAGAGTATAGTCTAACAAGTCTTCCTAGAAACAATTTGCAGAATGCAGAAAATAGCTATGTCCTAAATCTTTAACTAATTACTTTTCAAGGTATTTAGCCATCCAACAAAAGTTCAGGATACATGTTGAACACCTATTAACATCAGTATATAGATTGTTCCATGTGTGAACTCTGTGCTGTAATAGCATAATGTAAAATCAGGGTAATAAGAAACAATCTAAATAGATATGTTTGTATTAACCCTGGAGAAACAGTCTTTCCTCTTATTTTACAATAGTGACAGATTGTACAGATTTCACAATACTATTATGTTTCAAAAATTTAGTATGAAAAAAATCAGATCTTTTGAACCTTATTATACAACTATGAAATAGGTGATAAATTCAAAATCACAGGTTTTGAAAAATAAATTAAAGATTAAACGGCTAGACACAGTCACCCTGATCCTACTGTAGGCCTGATTGGATCGTTTAGAGATGGCTATTGCTGCTGACCTTGTTGTTGACCTGTGAAACTCTCTTGTCCAGATGAAGGTGATGATGCTGTTTCTGATAGACACAAACAGGGTGGTAGAAGGGAGGTTAAAAAATTCTATGGAGATATTCGGTCTTGCTCCATAGCACCTGTTGGAAATAAAATCACTGTTAAATAAAATACATATAGAAGAGGCCTCATAAAATAAAAGCTTAATTCAGAGTCATGAATCCCCATACCACCCATATGTCATCTAATCCTCTTTGTATTTATATTTATCACCCTGAAAGGGAAATACTTCTAAAATTTCTTATTCTTTCTAAATTCAAACCCACAGGAGTCAATGGTTAAAAAATTTGTAAAAGCTGATAGAATAACTTAAAAAGTATCCTTTATAAAAGCAACAACATTCACAAATGTGTACATTGTGTTTTTCATTTCCTAGTAATCTTTATCCTCACTATGTATCCTTTGATAGTGAGATAGGGATGCCCTGAACCTATTAGACACTCACTTCAGGTTACACAACAGATAATGAGCAAGTTTGCAACTCCAAAGCTCATCTTCGCTTATTTTTCTGGAATTCTTTTTTTCACTTTGCTTTATTTTTGGTTCCACTTTAGTTAATCATAATTTAGTAAATCATAGTTTTAAATGTAGTTTAAAGGGCCTGATAAAAAGTGAGATTCGCTTTGGAGGAGAGTGCAGATTACCTCTAGGTATACCTTGTCCTTGTCCATTTTGTGTGGATTAAGTAGTAATCATGAATACCACCCATATATTCCCCCTAAAAAGTGGGAGAAGCCCTCACTTTGTCCCTTCTGTTCCAGTTGCTCAAATAGATACTTAGAATTGTGGAAGCCAGCTGTCAAATGTGAGATCACCAGATGTTCCCGTAGTAAGTGGTTACTACAGGCATAACCATTAAATCTTGAGCTTGAATTTGTCTCTTTGTAAAATATGAGTGCTATTATAAGGGAGCATCACCTTGCTAGAATTCCTTTTATTGCTCCAAAGAGAGCATTAATGTCTGTTGAGACATATTTAGGACTCATGACTTAGTTTGCTTGTATTTATGGAAGCATGGATTAACATGTTTCTTTGGCAGGTTAAGCTGCTATCGCAGAATACCACAGACTCTGTGTCTTAAACAAAAAACATGTATTTCCTACCATTTTGGAAGCTAGCAGTCCAACATCGTGTGCCAGCATGGTCATGTTCTGGTCAAGGCTCTTTCTGGTTCATGGTAGGCCATCATCTTGTTGTGCCCTCACATGGCTGAGATAGAGAAAGTGAAAAAAAAACTCTTATCAGATCTCTTCTTATAAGAGAACTGATACCATTATGGGGACTCCATTTTCATGATATGATTGCCTCTCAAAGACCCCACCTCCTAATGCCATCCCATTAAGGTTAGGGTTTTGACACATGAATTTTTTGGGGGACACAAACATTTGTCTATAGCAAAATGCTTTTATCAAAAAATTCAAAAAGTAGTTGACTTTGGGCCCGCCGAGTGACTCAGTTAGTTAAGAGCTTGCTCAAGAGTGCGAGCTATGAGCAACAGTGTTGCTGGTTGGATTCCTGGCCTGAGCTGAGCTGAGCAGCCGCTGAGCTGCCAACAGGTAACAGGATGGCTCAGCTGGGAAAAAAAAAAAAAGTAGTTGACTCCAATTAACATAATAGTGATATGTGTTCTTATTGCAGAGCAAGAAATATCTGAGAAGGTTAAAACATCTGCTAAGATTCATCCTATATGGATGACGGGCATCTGACTCATAGGCCCAGAGTTTATAGAAACTTTGAAGGGGGGAAATCAGTCACTTAAGTGAATCTCCCTCTGACTTCCACTCATGTAGTATTTGTCTATGAAGACAAGATGCTATATCATATATGATTTGACTTTTAGAAAGTATAATGTGGAATGAAGTGAGAAAATGGGCATAGGGGATGAGTTAATGTTTATTGACCCCCTTTTATATACTAGGCCAAGTAATCAGGGCTTTAAATATATTATCTCATGTAATACTCATAATGACAAAATCTCTGGTAATGATTTATTGAGAAACTCTTATCTTAAGCCATAATGAAATCACAGCTAGAGAAACAAAATGATATGAAACGGTGGTTCGCAGATAGACAAATCCTATGGCTTTTCTTTGTTGGTGAGGCAGATGCAGAGTTCGAGAATGATATGGGTAACATTTTCAGAAGAGAACACTGGTTTACCAGAGGGGTTCCTTGTGTTTTTGGTTGAGTACTGATTTGTGTACGTGTATGAGGAAGATACCAAGATTAGGGAAGTACCACAAGAAAGTAATAAGAAAAAACAAATTTGGTGTACACACTAAAGAACACTTTCTATTTGTATCAGACAGATGAGGAATTTTAATATGTAAGGTATAACATAAAGTTCTCAGAAAGGTACTGCCATAAAAGGATATTGCTGCAGAGGTGAGGAAATGATTACCCAAAAGTAAAGGCCACTCAAAATGCCTGCTAAGAAAACTTGAAAGGAAGTCTTAACTACATGGGGAAAAAAAAGAATAATCCTACACTTGTTAAAGAAATAAAACATAATCCTGCCACCAACAAGGTAATACATTTGGCATGAAGTTAAAAATAATCAGATATGCACAAAATAATAAAATGCATAGCCAGGAAGAAAAACAAACAAACAAAAACCTTTATATAGAAGGAAACCCAGAAATAACAGATAATCAAATCAACAGATAAAACATTAAAACTATTATAAATATTTCTTCATATGTTCAGGAAGGAAAAGAAATGCATAAACCTGAGAATAAGATGTATAGAAAGTGAAAAACAAAGTCCATGCCAAACTTTTAAAGGTAAAAAACAATATTTGAAATAGAATATAGAAAATTTAGAAACTACACAAGGAAATATTAGTGAATTTGAAAGTCTAATAGTAGAATATATCAAAAATTTAATAAACATAAACAAAAAAATGAACAGGGTTTCAGTGCGCATAGAACATTATCAATCAGCCTCAGTGTTTGTAATTTGAGTACCATAGAGAGAAAAAAGACAAGTTTTGAAACAAAATAAGATATAAGGGATAGAAATATAAAAATATGTTAAAAACTATAAACCCAGAGATCCAATACATTCAAAGAATTTTGAGCAAGGGAAATAAGAAGAAAACTACATCAATATATATCATAATTAAATATGTGAAAATTCATGATTAAAAGAGAAAAAATCAACCTAAAAGAAATCAGAAAGAAAAGAAAGATTTTGTATGAATAAAAGAGGATGCTACTTATAACAGAGTTCTCATTAGAACTGTGTAAACCAGAGGCAGTAGAGTGACATTTAAAAAATACTGAAAAAAAAAAGTTAAATAGCAAATATGCTTTTAAAAATTTAAATAGAAGTAAGATTTTATCCCAGACAAAAGCTTAGGCAATTAATTAGAAGCATGAGAGCATTGTAATAAATGTTACTGAAATCCTTTGGGGAAAGAAACAAACAAAACTGTAAGGATTAAAATTTTAATCTACACAAACCAGTGAAAAGAATAAGAAAAAGTAAATTAATAGATACAAATAAAATACATTTTTATGTCATTATAAAAAACATAGATAATTGATTCTTTAGAAAAAAAACAATAACACTATACTGTACATTTTAGAAAACATGTGGAATTAAAATGTGTAATGGCAACAACATAAATGCTCTGAAAATAAAATGGAAACATATAAGAGTTTTAAATTACAGGTGAAGTTTTATAATAATGTTTGATTACAATAAGTCAAAATGTATAACTTAAATCTTAAAGGAAAAACTATTTTAGAAAGAATTAATGAATTTTATCTATTTAATAAACCAATTATGTCAATGTAAGTTAATTCTAAAATTTACTCAATTAATTTAAAATAAGGCTTATCAAGAAGAAAAAAATAATAGATGGTAGAAAAAGAAAACAAATAGCAAAAGGGTGTATATAAATAAAATCACATAGCTAATAACATGAAATGCAAACAGTGTAAACATTTAAATAAAAGACAGATATCTAAATTAGATTTAACAAACAAGACCCAATAATATGCTTTCCACAAAATATATACCTATAATACAAAAACAGGTAGATTTATTGCAAAAAGATATATTATACTAACACCATACAAAGGTGAGCTGGGGTGGCTATATCAACAACAAAAGCAATAGTCTGTAGAGACAGAAATAATGACCAGAGAGAAACAGGTTATTGATAAGCAGGTCAATTTATCAAGAGGACATAACATCTAAATGGGAATGAATATGATAACAGAATATCTGTGTACAAGAGACAAACCTGATTGAACTGAGAAAAGAAATAGAAAATTCACAATGGGATCTTGATATTTCAAATCCTTTATCTCAATATTTGGTTAAAAAAAAGTAGATCCAAATCAGTGTGACTATGGAAGCTTACCCAACACTATCATCCAACATTATACAATTGATATTTTATAGAACACTTCATGGAAGTGCAGGAAAAGTATTCTTTTCTCATGCTTATGAATAAACCATCTAATAAATGTAGATAATATGAGCCATTTTCTGGACCACAAACAAATATTAATTTTTATAGAATATTTTAAATTGTATAAAATATACTTTTGACTTCCAACAAAAGCAAATTATAAATAACAGGAAAATATCCTCAATGTCACCCAATTATTTGGAAAAAATTCTTTTAAATAAGTCATAGGTCAAAAAAGAAATATAAAAATTAAGTGGAAAAAATAAATAAAATAAAATAAATAATAATAGTTTATGTTTGATGAAAATGATAAAAGGAAAATATAAAAAATTTTCAATTGGCGATAAGATGATGATTTTAGGGTGATTTATAACATTAGACTGTTATTAGAAAAGTGGAAAGATTTCATATGAATTATCTTAACTTCCATCGTAGGGAACTAGGAAAAAAAAAAGCCAACTCAAATTAACTAAAGTAAAGAAATAATAAATGTAAAAGTAGGAAGTAGTAAAATGCAACCCAGAAATAACAGAGAAAAAAAACAATGAGTATAAAAGCAAATATAAAGAGAAATAAATGTATAACTTTCAAGCCATAATTATCAGGAAAAAAGGAAAGAAACATAAATTATCTATGTCTGGATTGTAAGAGATATCATGACTACAGTATATTATAGATATTAAAAGAATAATAAAGGAGTATAATAAGCACTTTTTTTTTCAATAAATACAACAATTTGATAAAATTCTATCAACAACACAAACAAAGCTATATTATAGAAAAAGGAACTACCCTGAGTAATTTTATATTTTTTAAAGAAATTGAAGTCATAGTTAAAAGCTAATGAAAATCCCAAGATTGGATGTCTCTACTAGTGAACAATAATATTTATAACAAATATTTTAGCAACTATTCTACACTAGAAGAAGGTAAAAGAATATCAATCCAAATCACTCAAATGAGCCAACATTACTCTGATACTCAAATCTGACAATGATGTTAAAATAAAACAACGATTAGATTTTGAACATAGATTTTAAAATTTAATCAAATGTTAGCAAAGCAAATACAGCAATATCTAAGGCTGATAATACAACATGACAGGAGAGTTTTATTCCCAAAACCCAAAACTGGTTTTACTTTTGAAAATATGTCAATGTAATTTGCAGTATTAAAAACTGTAAAAGAAAAATTATGTGATCTCCTCAATAGATGCAGATACAACATATGACTAAATTCAGCACACATTTATGGCAATAATTTTCAGCAAACTAGGAGTACAAGGAACCATCCTCAATATGATAAAGAACATCTACGAAAACTTACAGACAATATCAAATCTAAAAGAAGACTCAATGCATTCCCCCTGTATAAGCATAAATCAAAGATGCCAACTCTTGGGCCGGTGGAAAGGCTCAGTTGGTTAAGAGTTAGCTTAAAATAGCGAGCGAGCTCTGAGCAACAGGGCAGCTGGTTTGATTCCCACATGGGCCAGTGATGCTGAGCCTGAGCTGAGCTGCCACTGAGCTGCCAACAGGTGGCAGGAAGGCTCAGCTGGTGAGAGCACATGCTCCTAACAACAAGACTGCCTGTTCGATGGTGGGCTATGCCCACATGCAACTAAGACTGAACTCGGCACCTTGAGCTGAGATGCCACCAGATGGCTCAGTGGATACAGCATGTTCTCTTAACAACAAGGCTGCTGGTTCAACTCCCACATGGGATGGTGGCTATACCCACCCACAACTAATATTGTAACACAGCACCTTGAGCTTAGAGGCCACTAGCTGCCACCGGGAAGCCAGATGGCGATCGGCACCCTCCACAACTAAGATTGAAGAACAACAACTTGGCTGATTCCCTTCCCCAATTCCCCAACACTGTTCCTCTCCCCCAATTCAAAAAAGAAAAAAAGAAAAAAAATGATGGCAACTCTTAAGATTTATTTGCAACATTTTACTGGAGATCCTGGTAACACAATAAGGCAAGAAATATAAGACATGTACTTATTAGAAATTAATGACTAAAATTATATTTACTCACATACAACCTGGTCATTTATGTAGCCAATCCTAGAAATGTGCACGAGAAAAAAAAAAAATACTAGAAGAGGTGAGCTTAGCAATATTTCAGGATATAAGGTCAACACTTAAAAATAAATCTAATTTCTATATAAATATAATATTGAAATTTTAAAAACATTACCATTGTGATAGTATCAAGAATATGAAATACGTATGGAAATCTTAATAAAATATATGCAAGGTCCACACATTAAAAACCAAGGAACAATGATGAGAGAAAACAAAAAAATGCATAAATAGGTGGGGAGGTAAAACATGTTTAAGCATCAAAAAACTCAATATTGTTATCAATTCTTCCAATTAAATTCCCATCATATTTTGTTTGTTCTTTTAGTAGATATTGTTGGGCTGATTCTTAAATTTACATGGACACACAGCTACCAAGAAGAACCAAAATATTTGAAAAATGGGAATGTTAGAGGATGCACCCTACTGGTTTTAAGAATTACTATGAAGCGGGCCGGCCAAGTGGCGCATTGATTGAGAGCTGGTTTGGGGATGCCAGCAGCCCTGGTTTGGATCCCACATATGAGGGCCAGTGACACTGCCCTCTGCAGCTAACAACAGCTCCACCTGGAGCTGGGCTGTGCGAGCCCCGGTGATGGTGTGGGCTGCAGCCCCTGCTGCAGTGGGCTGCCATAGGCTACAGTGAGTGGCCAACAGCTAGTGTAAGCAGTTGGCAGCCAGCGTGAGCTGCCAATAGCCACAGTGAGTGACCATCCAGAGGCCGGTGACCGATCTGCCTCATCAATGATGATACCAACATGGGCCAGTGAAGCAATGTCCTCCACAACTAGACTGAAGAACAAAAAGACCGCAACTTGTCTGTTCCCCTTCCCCGATTCCCCAATGCTGTTCCCCTTCCACAATTCCCCAATAAAATCTTTTTAAAAAAGAAAGAATTACTATGAAGCTAAATTAATCAAAAGAGTAAATCATTGCCCTAAAGATAGACAGACATACAGATAAAAGTCAAATTAACTGTCCAAAAACAGACCAACACATATATGGCCAACTGCATTCACTTAAGATAGATATCAATGTGATTCTGTGGAAAAATAATCATTTTTTCAACAAATGATGTTGGTACAAATTAACATTTACATACAATAGAGAGAATCTCAATTCTTTATCTCATACACAAATCACTTGAAATATATGAGCTAAAAATATAAAACTTCTAAAAGAAAATCTTTATGATCTTAGGTTAGTTAATGATTCATTTAATAGGACACAAAAAAACATTAATTGTAAAATAAAATTTGATAAATTGACCTCCAAATTAAAAACATATTCTTTTAAAACATCAAGACAATGAAAAGATAAGCTACAGACTGAAGCATTTTATTGCTAAACCTATGAGGCCTGACAATTAAGTTCACAAACTCAACCTAGAAAAAGTGCTACATATTTCGTTGCTGAATATCACTACAGTACCTTTGAAGTACTCCCCTTGGGAAGCTATGCACTGACGCCAGCACCAGAACTCTTTTTCTGGAATAGCCATCAGAGCTGTCATTGTATTACCCTTGATGTCTTAAATGTCTTCTTTTCAATATTTTCTTTATATTTGGGTAAAGAAAGAAGTCACTGGGGGCCAGATCAGGTCAGTAGGGAGGGTGTTCCAATATAGTTATTTGTTTACTGTCTAAAAACTCCCTCACAGACAGTGCCATGTGAGCTGGTACATTGTCGTGATGCAAGAGTCATGGCTTCTTTTATGGAGTCTGTCTACATCATATTTAGTCTTCCCCTTTACTGCTGCCTTGCATTTTCCCTAGCATTATTGTCTTTTGCATAGAACCCTGCCTTCTAAAGCTGATACTTTAGTTGTGTCATTTTTGCCTTCAGTGGTGTTTCAGGCTTAATTTGCTCCAGGACCTACTTGCTCATCTTTCTGGTGGCCCAGGATATCCATAGAACTCTCCTCCACCACCATGTTTCCAGTTAATCTTTTTGTTTTTTCTTTTTTTCCCCATCAGCCTTCTTCACTGTCCAGTTTTCACATCTGTACGTAAGTAATTGGGAACAGGAGAGTGTGGATGATTTTAACCTTGATTTCTAAGGGCACATTTTTGCTCTTAATGATTTTTCCTAATTCCTCCATTGCTGCCCTTCTGACTCTCACTCTTCTGTTGATTTCTTGGCTGCAGTCTCCATTTGAATTAGTGACTAAACCAACCTAAGCAAAATCTTTAACAATTTCACTATCTTCATTGTCTATATTAAAGATGTCTATTTCTCTGTAGTCATGGTTTTTGTCTTCTTAATGTTCAAATGCAGTCTGCTTTGGCACTTTATTTTACTTTTCTCAGAAGCCATTTAAAATCATTGTTACTTTCTGCCAGTAAGATGGTATCATCTGCGTATCTTAAGTTATTGCTGTTTCTTCCACCAATTTTCACTCGTCTTCCCTCTGAGTCTAGCCCAGTTGTTTTTGGACATGTTCTGTGTACAGATTAAACATGTAAGGAATTAAATGCACCCTTTGCTCATATCTTTGCTTGTAGAAAACTATTCTGTTCTCTATATTCTGTCCTGACAGTGCTTTCCTACTTTAATTAATATTTACAAATATTCATTTATTT
This sequence comes from Aselliscus stoliczkanus, assembly GCA_033961575.1. Lineage (NCBI taxonomy): Eukaryota > Metazoa > Chordata > Mammalia > Chiroptera > Hipposideridae > Aselliscus > Aselliscus stoliczkanus. Next base: position 126,904,025 of record CM066730.1, on the reverse strand, counting down.
GTCTTTCATATGGGACTCTAATGTTGAAATAAGACTTTCTGTGAGGTCAAACTGCAGTTCCACATTGTGTTTATGGAATAAAAAACACTGAAATGGCCGTAACTATGATTCCATGTTTGGGATATTTTAAGTCCAAGTAAGAACTTGAAGCTATGTGTGAACAAACGTGAATGGAGACCATCTAGATTCTTTACGTTTTCCCAATCTTGATAACATCTTTCATATGAGACAAAAATATCTTTAGTCATTTGTGTTTATCTAAACTTTAAAATCATTCACTTTAGCTTTTCATAGAATGCAATTCTTTCTTTTAATACTTCATTGTATAATTAAAAACTTAGATTAAAATAAAAAATATGTCCAGCATAAATATGCTTGGGGTAAATACATTTACTATCATTAAAGAGACAATTTGTGAGCCTAGAGTTGTGCCCAAACATTATCCAGTGGTCTTGAGCTCTTATAATACTTTTACTTCTGGCCAGGAAGGAATAACTATTACTGGACTTGCCTTTCTGCTGTAACAAGTAAAAAGCTGGACAAACTATGTAAAATAGCTACTGCCATTTGCCACAAAATAGATGGTTCTTGAGATTATTATCTTAAGCAAAATAATTCTGATGAAGAGGACAGAAACCATTTTAGTCACTTGTGGAATGTAATACAGAAAGCAGCAAATGAACAAACAAACAAAAAAAACAAAGAAAGTCATAGACACAGATACAGTATAATGGGTACTAGAGGGGAAGAGGATGAGAGAATGATAAAGATGGTAAAAGGGGTCAAATATATACTGATGGAAGGAGACTAGATTTGGGGCAGTGAGCAGACATGCAATATACAGAAAATAGAATTGTACACTTGAATGTTATATAATGTTATTAGCCTATGTCACCCCAATAAATTTAATTAAAAAAAAGAAATCAGACAACAGGCAGTACAGGTCTCTGATCCTCAGAGGAAGAAAACAAGAGAGGGAAACCCTATGACCTCCTTGTTTGTTTGCTTGATTGTTTTTTGTCTGTAAGGAGATCACAGGAAAGGCAGGACCATCCCAATGAGCTGAGGAGACAGAGATTAGAGTTTGGTAAGGCCAGTGTGGCTGGAATTTTGGAGCACAAGGTGAGAGATGAAAGAGCTATGTGGAAAAATAGCTCCATAAACTCGCATACATGTGTGCTAAGAGTTTGGCTGAATGGTAAACTGCACATTTGCAGGAAAGGATACCACAGGGTTTCTTTTTTTTTTTTTTTTTTTTTTTTGAGGGCAGTGTCACTGGCCCTCATATGTGGGACCAGGACCGGAACCGCGCTTAGCCACCGCGCCACTAGGCCGGCCCCCTCACAGGGCTTCTTAAAGAGCAACTACAGAGGAAAGGAAAACTACCAGGGAGCTGAGAGGGAAAATATCCTTAGTTAACTCATTTGAGTTCTCATCAGTCAGGGTGGAGTTCTCACTGAAACTGTGAGGCATTTGGTAAGGACCTCAGAGTGCAGAGCTTTTCAACTGGGGCGACTTGATGCCTTAGGAACTGCCTGGACAATATTTTGATTATCACAACTTAGGGGAATACCCCTGGCATCTAGTGGGTGGAGGGCAGAAATGCTGCTGAATATTCTACAAGGCACAGACCAACTTCCTACCAGAAAGGCTAAATCATAGTGAGGGAAAATACATAATAATTAAATAAACACCTTAAGTATAGTCACAATTTGAAAACAAATATTTGAAAATAAACAGTCACAAACACTGGCTTTTTCTATTGCTTGTTATATAATACCTTCAGTGAAAAAATGTTGGGTATTTGAGTGTGTGTGTGTGTGTGCGTGTGTGTGTGTGTGTGTGTGTGTATGTGTTTGCAGCAGTCTTGCTAATACAACTTTAAATTTCCCATGACTTAATTTTATCATGAACAACGTAACATTATCAGCTCTCATTTCATGTGCTTCAAAGTGATCAGCTCTAGTGCTGTGTTTAAAGCAGAGAATGTTTGTCACAGATAGATAGTATAGAAGGCCAATGTATCACTGTCAATAATACTGAATGTCTACACAAACCACAAAATTAAATACCTTGGAATAACATTACAGAGTACTCTGTTTGCCTAGACATCAATTTCACTTAGAAAAAGGAGTCCCGGAGGGGGTTCATTTGCATAACATTTACATTGCCATATTGTCAATTAGTGCAAACATAAGCCAACTCAATAGATGCATATTAAGCTAGCTTAAAGGAAAATATGTAACTATTTCAGCTTCCATAACAAAAGATACACATGCAATATTGAGGAGGAAGGAAGAAGTAGAAAGGTCTAACATAAACTTAATACTTTGGGTGTCTTAAATATTTCAGAACTGGGCCAGCCAAGTGGCGCGGTGGTTAAGCACTGGCTTGGGAAGCCAGCTGCCCCGGTTCGGTCCCACATGTGAGGGCCAGTGACACTGCCCTCAAAAAAAAAAAAAAAAAAAATTTCAGAACACTAAAAATAGATATGTATATATGTAAATAATTATGTATATATATATATATATATATAAATAATTACATATATATAAATAGATAAATTGAAAGTGATATAGGTAAACATGTATATAGATTTTCTTTCAAACCTAAAATAAACCAAGCCTGTTGGGAAGCACTGATAGTTTTGATTATAAAGTTGCTTGCTCAGGTTTCCTAAATATTGTCTAAGGAAATTTCTTGGCTAATATAAATTTAAATTTGAGGCAAAGCCCCCTTCACATCTTGAAAATGTATCACTAAAATTAGTTTACCAAAAATCAGTATGTAAATATTCAAATAAATGGGTAGCAACTCCCACAACAATTTTTTTTTCAATTAGATTGATTTTTATATTTTGCAGAGAGATTGTTGCTACATACACCATAAATTTGTTTAAAATTTGGGGTGCAATTTTGGAAACGTTATTTTTTTTTCAATATTTGGAACAGGAAAGCAAGATTTACCACTTCAGAATAAATTCTATATTTCTTAAAACATTCGAAGCAGTTTACCTTCCTAATAGAAATAGTATAGAGCTTGCAAAGTCCAGATGCAGTATGCACATTGGACATGGATTTTGTTTCCCTACAACATCATAAACTTCTAACTGAACCTTGGCATTAACATTTTATGCATTCTTAGTGCACTTGTTTTACCTGTTCAGGCTCTAGAAGTTTGTATATATTGAAATAGAATATGATGCTCAGGAGCCCAGAGCATCTTTAGTTTACTGTTATCCAAGCTTAGAATACACTGATATTATATTCCACAGGCATGACTATTGTTTTACTTCATATCAGTAGTGTCAATCCAGGGATTTTTCTTCTTCTTCTCTCTGCCTATATGTCATCCCTTTTCATTTAACCACCTGAACTTTCTATGGATGTCTCCGAGAATAAGGGCCAAGTTTGTAGTGCCTGCCAAACTCTGCCCTTTGTCTTGACCAGGGAATGATTTGAATTGACTGCTATCTGAAAGTAAAATTAGAACTGGGAGGCATCCCCAGTTCCTGTGCTAGAATGTGAGATGCTCAAAGGCAAGAGCCATAACTTACATCTTTATGTGACTATAATGAGGACTGCTTGGCACATACAAAATACTTACTACTCATAATAACAATAAGTTAATACATGAATGACTAACTAAACCTAGTATACTCCGTCTATTTGGTAAATAAGAGAAAAAAATCCAAAGCATTTAAATAACTTCCTCAAACTTGAAGTTGTTTAGTGATAAAAAGTTCATAATAAAAGCCAATTTCTTTAACATATTTTTTCTTCATTTTGAAATTAACTTTTAAATATGTGTGATATAACAGATATACCAATGAACATATACAATATTTCACAAATTAAAATTTTCTGCATTTTTAATATGCTGGGGTTATGAAATAGAAAAAGAGATAAATATTTTTAAGTTCCTTCCCACAATAGATACTTTCCACAGTTGTGTTCATTATGTACTTGTTTTTTCCTGCACATTTTCACAAAATATACATGTTCCTAAACAGTAATTTTAAACTTAGCCTGAGTTTGAAATATCTACAAAAGGAATAATACTTAATATTAAATTGTGAGATGCATTTATATAAATCTATAGAGTATCATTTGCATTGGTCTATACGATTCCATTATTTAAATATATCCCATTTTATTTACTTATTCCATTGATGGATATTTTTTTGTTATTTCCACTTTTGAACTAATACAAGCAATTGCTTCAAACATATATGCACAGATTTCTGGGCACATTGTACAAGGATTTCTTAAGGTATTTTGTTAGAATTAGAATTGCTAGGTCATAGAGTACACATATAGGCATTTAGCTTATAAATTATATCAAACTCTTTTCTATAGTAAGTATATAAGTTTACATACCTCTGGCAGTATGTGAGAGTACTCAATACTTTACATCCTTACAAACATTTGATATTAATAGATTCTTTTTTTTTCTGAGAGGGAGGGTTACGATCTAGTATCTCATACTTGTATTTGCATTTCTCTGATTATTATTGAGGTTAAAGGTCATTTTCATTATTTGCTGGATATTATTTTTTCTTCTGTGAGATACCTGTTAACTATTTTGCCAAGTTTTTTAGAGAAAAATGATATAGTTGCAAACTCTGGATTCTGTAAATAAATTTCTGCATTCAAATTCTTTCTTTGCCACATAGTATCTGTTGGACTGAGGCACATTTTAAAAAATATCCCTGATTAATGTATCACTTCTCAGCAAGGATAACAATAGTACCTAATTAACAACTATTATGAAAATTAAATAAATTAATACATATAATCCACTTAGAAAATTATTTGCATATAGTTATGCTTTGTACATGTTAACTATCATTATTTCTTCATATAATTCTCTAATTATTTTTGTTAATATACTTTGAAGATAATTTATTTGGATCATACAGATTTTTTTCAATTTTTTTTTATTTCTAGAATTTCTAATTTATTCTTTTTCAAATCTAGCTGATCAGGTTTGATAATCTTTCACTTATTATTTCAATACTTTCTCACATTTCTTTAAATATACAATTTAAAATTTTGCAGCTTTTAAATTTAATTTGTTTGGGACCCAATTATACATTCTTTGAGTGTTTTTCCAATGGCGATTATTTTCTCATATTTTTAGTGATTTTCAATGGTGAGTCCACTTTCCTTGGAACTTTGTGGAAAATATTTGAGGCTTAGGTGTGCAATTAAATTATTTTCTCCAGAGATAATTTGCTTGTTTTCTCCTACATGCTTAATTATTTTTGAGGATCATAATAACTTGGGTCCATGTTTTCAAATTTGAGGTTTGGGGATTTTGACGAGGGGGTGTTCAGAGGTAGGGTGACTACAGATTGTGTTTAGAATTCTGAGACAACTGAACTCTAATTGAGACAGAGGTGAGAGTAAGTTGAATTCCCAGGCTCTCACTCTGCTGGAAGTTTTCTTAGTTTTTCATATCCTCCACTGAGGTTTCCTCTTTGGGGGATCAGATATGAGGATGGGATCATGAAGTATGTGGGAGAGGCTGGTGACCTTCCACCTGTTGTCCTCTGGCCAGCTTCTAGACAACAATTACTGCTTCCAGTTTCTTACTTTCTTAGTAATATGGATTTTATTAGTTCTTTGTTGTTCCGGCTTCCAAGGAATTCCTTCACTTTCCACCCATGTCAGTCATGTCTTAACTATGTATTTTTCTATTTTCTCTCAACATTAGTAAGTGTACTGTGTCTGGAGGGGTTTCTCTAAACATTTAATCCTCTGTACAAGCATACTCACTTTTTACCCACAAGATAAATTTATATTTCTAGAACTATGTAGTTGGTGAATATCAATACCTACTTAATAAATTTTTCCATACAGTTTTATTAGAACAGTTCAAAAACATGATTGACATCTGAGTTCAATACAAGACAATAGAGCCCATCAAAAGCAGGCTATAATTTAAGCTATGTAACAGATCAGGTAGTAAGAGAGCAAATAGAAGCTATTTAGAGGAAATGGTGGTACATATGTATAAATAATTTTCTATATTGTTAAATAGAGAACAACATTTTTGAGTTTGGGGAGAATGGTTGTGGAAAAAAGGAGGTACAGCGAAGCTTCCTAAGCACAAATGATTCTACATAAATTTGTTTCTCCCAAGAAATAATCAATTAAAAACTTTAAGTCTCCAAAGGTAAAAACATTAAGCCTGATATGACTGCTTTTCCTTGAAATTACAAGTGGCTAGCTAGCCCTTTGTGATCAAAACAAAAAATAAAGGAAAAATAAAGATCTAATATATGAGTATGCCAGTGCAGATATTTTAGTACATATATGATGAATAGAAATTTAATAACTAAATTTCATGCAAGAATAATGTGAGTATAGGTATTTCTGATGTTCAATTTCCCTTTATGTATCCAATTAACCTTTATTTACTGAGAAACCATGGCATTCTAATTTGATTGGCAGTACTAGAGCTGGTGCCAGTAAGGGGAGTTCAGAAACTCTGCTGGAAAATCATGGTTTATTAATACATCATTAAGCACTTTAAATGGATTCCAATGGTGTATGTCTAAGGAAGGAAATAATTCAACATTTGTTAGTTACTGACACAGTACAGAATTGAAATTTACAATATAAGCTTTACGTTAAAATTGCTAATGTGCCAGCATTTGAATTACACATCACACACTGATAATGTATGTCATCTTCGTTTTAACAGGGAGAACCATAAATGTTAATGATTATATACTTTTATCCAGACAAAAGTATATTATCATATAGTAATTTGATCTAGAAAAGTGTAAGTACAAATAAAATAAAACTAAATTTATTTGCAATATGCTTGTGATAGGCAAAATTTTGTTCACTTATGATTTAAAAATAAATGATGGCATGTACAGTTGAAGTATGTAATCTGAATTGTACTTTGCTTTCAATGAGCATGAAATCACTGAGGATATCTGTGATTTTAAAGCATCGTTAAGTTTTTCTCTATGTTAACATTCTAAATCATTTCAAGGAAAAGGCAATAATTCTTGAGTATAGAAAATATTCACATCTTTATTTTAATGTCTAATACAACCTAATTTTATTATCAACCTAATACATGACTACATTTGTTAATTTCTTTTTCATGTTCATATTTTAATCTATGGATAATCTAAGAAAAATTATTTGCCCATGATTCTAATTACTTCATGCTTACACATAAAACATAAAAAATTAAAAAAAAACGTTTTTTGGAGATATTTGACATTTCCAAATCTTATAAACTACTAAAATATATTTCACCAAACTTGGATACTTGAATATTCATGGATATAGTTTGCTTGCAAAATATCTACAGTATTAGAGATCCAGAAATAATATATTTGCACAATGCTCCTCTAAATACTCTTAGTTTAGGTCAACTGATCCCTCAATTTTTGTGTTATCTTTGTACATAGATATTTTGGACACATTTGATTGATGTGCCAAAAAGAACAGCCACAATAAGTAAGGTATCTTGTTTATGGTTATTAAGCCACTTGATTAAAATCAATTTTTCTCAGATTTTACACTTTGATATTTAGGGAGATTGATCTTTGAGAAATTCCAAGGAATAATTTGATAGCAGGAAATTTGGGATTATATATAAGGAAGTAATGCAAATTGCTCCTGAAGTTTACATCAACACAATTTCTTCTTTCTTTGACCACAACATAAACTCTGATATGTGCTAGAAATTGACACATTGTCACCTTTTATGGTGATATCCTATTCTTCACTCAAGTGAGAACTTGATTACTAAGGGAATAACCATTTTTGAGGAAATTTTCAATATTTCAATGAAAAATGTGTACATGGAGTGAGGTGGCTAGGGATGGAAGGCATAGAAAACAATCTGTTTTTGTTTGTTTGGTTGGTTGGTTGGTTGGTTTTTGTAGGCAGAGACAATGATGTGGTGCCTTAGCAACTGACGCAGATGAGGGTAGAGGCATGGAATATATATTGACAACCTTTGCAGTGTTTCAAAAGACAGTTCTTAGTGTTGACATAGCATGAAAAGCCATGTTCCAAAATGGAATTTTCTGTTTCTTCTGTTTGTTGTCTTTTATGTAATGAGACTTGGCATTGAATTATCAAACTGGTCAGTTTTATAAAGTTTGCAAATACCTCATTATACGTACAGTCAAGTTTGGGGGCATAAATGTAAGATATGTGAATTTGCAGTCATACTTCAATATGAAGCTTCTTTTAAAAATCTTATTTGTTCATTTTTTTCTCCATGAAAATAAAGAAATAATCTCATAGTTATACAGTATGGTTAGTATATTGATAAAAATATGCAAAATATTCTTTATGTCTTTATAACTTACAATTGATATATAAATTAGCATAATTTATACATTACAAATAAACTTCTTAGTGAAAGCTGCCCAATGGACCTATAAGTGTTCATTCAGGATATCTACATTTGTTTCATTTACATTACAAAACCCTTGCTCTGAAACATTTTCCATATTGAAAATAAATATGTGCACTAAATCTTCTATTATTGTGCATCTTTAAAATAAATATATAAACGACAATTAGAAAGGGTGAATGAATTTGAATGATTCAACAAATAAAAACCTCAGAAACAATAACAAAGAAATCAGTAATATTAAGTTGATTCCTTAATTAGCTTTGGAACTAGACTACCTACACATAAAACGATTTGTAATTTCCTTTCCACACACTATATACACTAGTAACAGTTAATGAATGGCTAGATTTTAGTGGACTCCAGTGATGTATAAGGAAACATACCAATGAAACCCATTTTTTAAATTGTGGAGAATTATGCATCCATGTAAACTTTTTGTGACAATTGCAGTTTATGAAAAATATATATACGTTTTGCTAAGAGGGAATGTATAGAAGAAAAATGACATCGTTGAATTCATAGTTTAGATGGGGGTAAGATAGGAAGTCAGAAAGAAAAATGATCAAGGAGGAGAAGGCAGCCAAGATCAAAAAATAAGCTGTGTTTTTAAAATGAAAGTAAAAGAAAGTGAAACCAAAGGTAGATAGAGATGATACTGAAAATAGAGTGTGATAAGGAAAACCAGAATCATAACAGTCAATTTTACACCCTGCACTTCTGTTAGAAATTATAGGCAGGGGACCAGAAAACCAAAAGAAAGCCTAAGGGAAATACAGAAACTGATATAATGCTATGAAAAAATTATTTTGTACACTTTAATTTTATATGAACACTAGTAACTGGTGGTCTGTTTTAGATATTCTGTTTCTGGGATTTTATTTAACATCAAAAATCAGCAATAAACCTAAACACTCTCTCTTTCTCCCCTCCTTTCAACATGAAATGTTATATTTTTGAGTTGGCAGGAGGCAGAATTGAACCTGCTATCTAGTGCATTTTTTATCTCAAAATATTAACTCATAACCCTGGCAGTTCCTTTTGTTTCCTTTCTGTGTGTTTGGAAAGGTATAAAAGGACAATAAGTTAAAAAAAAAAAAAGAGCAGTAAATTATAAATAAAAAGACACTTTCTGTTTTACAGTTTGTTTGAGACTCCATAATGGTGCCTATTCTATACATCTAAGTATAGACTTTCAGTTATAGACCATTTGTGATAAAAATCAATCCTATTTTGCTTCCTGGTAAAGCCAATAGATGACCACCTGAAAATAGAACAACAAAGCAGATACAGCAAACAATATGTATTCCTGTATGTATTGTGTTTTGGTAACTTGGTGAGTAACATGCAAAGAATGAATAAAACTGTGTAAGAGGGGAATGTTAGCAATAGGACTAAAATTCCTAAACGAAAAACACAATAATAACCTAAGCAGTTTGAGAGAGCCAACTTATTGTTTGTTTCAAAACAATAGGAAGGAAGGAAAGATGGAAGGAAGGAAGGAAGGAAGGAAGGAAGGAAGGAAGGAAGGAAGGAAGGAAGGAAGGAAGGAAAGAGAAATGTTTTCAAGCTTATGAAGTAGAGATTAATGTAACTGAAATAGCACAGTTGGAATGAGATAGGTAAGAGCCCTAATAAAAATCAATGTTTTAACCGGGAGGCTAGGCTTTGCCAGACAGGAGGAGACAATGTACAGTACTATCTAAAGAGAAATATAACATTTGTTCCAAAGATCAAACAGATCATTTGGATTACAGCCAAAAATGAAAATAAAATAATATAATAATAATGGAAAGGAAATAAATGATAAGAACCAACAACATCGCAGGCAGTATGAAAAAGGAGATTTAAAAATAAGTATGCAGATGAGAAAAACCTGTAAAAGAGCTAAGGCATTAATCATGGAGGATTATAATTACACCAATGCCAACAAGGCTGACAATAGAGGGCACACTTGGAGAAAACAATGTATATTGTATAGAAAGTATTTATAAAGAAAACATGTCTGTATGTATAGTGGAATTAGATTTTTAAAACAGCCTAGTAGAAATGATAAATGTGGTTGTTATAAATAGAATCAATAGGAAAATGAAAAAAAAAAAGAAAAGAAAAAGATAGTAATGCATAGTGATTAAATACCAAGAGAGTTTTATGAAATAGCTCACACAAGAGATTTCACCACTCAGTAGATTTAGTAAGCACCTACTGTGGCTAAAGCACAGAATTTTAGAGACTCATACAGGTGAATAACACATACCGACATCAAAAACTACAGTTTGATGAAGTTATGAAGTATTCACTGATGTTTAGTGAGCTTTCCAAGTCTTTAATTTACGATAGTTGGTTTGAAAATAACATATTCTTTTGAGTTGAGTCTTCTGATTTGGGTAACAGAACTCCATGAAGCTTACTTATATTTAAATACACACATACACACACACACACACACACACACACACACACACATAAAGCAAACTGGATGTGGGAACATGCAGGCAAAAAAGCAACAAGGACACACAGAAAAATAAATCCTTCATCTGAAATTCCAAAATAAAAACAAAGAAACAAAACCAAGCAAGCCCTCTCTCAAATTGGCTTTTTCTAAATATACTTTTTTAGCTCATCTTTTTACCATACAATTGCACAAAGAAGCGTTTTAACATGGTTTGTGGTTTCTGGCCTCTAGTTATCTGGGTGTGAATTACTGATCTATACTTACTGTCATCTTGGGGCACAAGTTGAATTCTTATTCCACACTCACTAAGTCTTGGGGCAAGTTATTTATTTTTTCTGTGTTTCAGGTTCTTCAATATTAAAATGGGGCTAATAATATCTGTTGCACAGATTCTCTTCATCATAGGGACAAAAAGAGAAAATGTGATGTAAATAATTTAGAATTGTACAATAGTCCCTTCTTACCCACAGGTGTATGTTTCAGGACCCCCAGTGGATGCCTGAAACTATGGATAGTACCAAATCCTATATATAATGTTTTTCCCTGTACACACATACCTATGATAAAGCTTAATTCATAAATGAGGCACAGTAAGAGATTTAACAACAATAACTAATAATAAAGTAGAACAAGTGTAAGAATATACCATAGTAAGTTAGGTAAATGTGATCTTACAAATTGCCTTATTGTACTGTATTTATCCTTCTTCTTCTTGTGATGAGGTGATATGATACAGTGCCTACGAGATGAGATGAAGAGAGGTGAATGACCTAGGCATTGTGATGTGGTATTAGGCTATTGACCTTCTGACAATATGTTGTTTTGACCTTCTGACAATATGTTGTTTTGAGCGTCTTTTGCCATAGAAGAAGTCCTTTCACCTCTGCCTGAAAAGGTTAGTCCTTGGCCTCAAGAACCCTTATTGACCTTCCTGATTTGCAAGTCACTTCAGATTCTCCTTTGGACCTGCCTTTACCATTTCTCTTTGCTTCAGGATCTGTGAGTAGTCTGAAGTCCCAGCAAACTCCAAAAAGTACAGTGTTGTGATCGAAGAGAATGATTCTAAATAATGAAATGGGGAAATTTAAACCTTAAGTTCTTTTCCAGTACAAAGAGTTCTTGCATCGCTGTGTGAGAAGATTAACCCTGCTTTGCTTGAGTGATCTCTAATGACTTCCCCTCATGTAATTGTCTTGAAACATTGCTGACTCTCTTCAGGACTAACCCTTAGCCCTATTCTATACTTCTAGGCCTAAAGGTAGATTGAGTCTAGCTTTGAGTCTAGATTCAGTGCCAGCAGACCGCAAAGGGTGAGTTACAAAGCATGACACATTAAGGAGATTCACTACACAACAAAAGAGCTGCATGCTTTTTTTCTGATTTATAGAGAAAAAAACCTGGAGCATATGTGTAGAGATGGCTATAAAAGGTGTGAAATCCAAGCAAAACAATTATAAAATTGGATGAGGCTTAATTCATTTCTATGGCCTCACTAAGCAGAGACACTGGATTAAGTATTTTAGCTCTAGGGGCAAAGAAGGGCTCTAAAGTGTTGCTTAGTTGGCTGACTGAAATATGGATCAAAGTGGCCCATACTATATGATGTCAAAATGCCAGAAATTACTAGATATATTGTGGATAAACACATTCAAAGGCTTAGGAAGAGGTAAATCTTAGAGTTTTATCATGGAAGACCTATTTCCACTTTCTGGGAAGATCAAGCAAATATAGTTTTCACCAAGACTATAAGAAGTATATTTATGAGGAAAGCCTCATCATCATTAAATGTCTGTGGTGGCCCTTCTTTGTAGATCAGAACTCAGTGGTAACTGCTACCACTGAAGTGGGATCCCTAAATGCATAGAGAATGATAAAAATCCTAGGGTGGCAGGGGCCAAGTGGTGTCACTTATTCACCAAAGACAAGGTGATCAAGCTTACTGTAATGGACAATGGAAGCAAAACAGTAACTGGAATATCCTTACATGCAGAGACCTTTGGCATTAACTATATGACCATGGCATCCCTAGAAATTAACTATATAGGAAGCCTGCTATGTTCTTCATGTGACTGTTTTATGCAGCTTGAACTCACATTATGGGCATTTGGATTTTAAGAGGAAGAAAAGCTTGGAGTCAGAAATTCCAGCATTTGACTTCTGCCACTTTCTATTAGCCAAAGCAGTCACAAAGTCAGCCCATTTTCAAAAGGAAGCAAAACAAGCTCTATTCCTGTATGTAGGAATACAGGGAGGGAAGGAATTTGTTGTAAGAGACCAACTATCACCCTCTGGCCACAATAACCACATCCCTCTTGTGTATACAGTATAACCAAGCACTCCCCCTAATATGTTATTCACAGAAGCACTGGCTTGAAATACAGGATGTTATCATCAGGTGAATGAAGTGCCTCAGAGGTAGCATCTTGGAAGCAACTTCTCAAATTCAGGTAGTCATTGGCAGAGACAAGTTATCTTCCCCCTAACATACCCATCATACAGTGGTGAAAACGGACAGCATAATTACAATAGATATGGCCATTCATAAGAGGGAAAATGAAAGGCACAATAGAGTCAATGGTACATAGAAATATGGAAATTGGATTGGGCATATGTTGCCATTTCCTCCAGAGGCAAAGACTGTTCTATGCTGGGGACTCAAATATTCTCTCTAGGAGTAGTCCTGAGTGGCTGTTGACTCTTCCCTCTGAGAGTCTGATTTGATTCATCTTTTATTTTCAACTAGAAATAGTCCCTCTTTGCAGACAAGTAGCTTTCTCTGCTGGCATGTAGGAGGGCCGGGGTCCATTGACCTCCTTACATATTGAACTATGTTCATTTTAGTCAGAGATTATAGAATTCTTTCAAAATACTTCACAGCTTCCTGCATATCAAATTATAGTAAAATCTACTTCAACAAAAGTCTCAGCCAACAACATATTTGAGAGAGTAAACTTTTCTCTACTTTAGAATGAGATACAGGGACAACAGTCCTAGAATTCTTGGAAGTATTTTAGTCTAGATGAGAAAATCTATAAAGTAAAACATGGAATATTTCCAAGAAAGGTTCTAACAGACATATATTTGATCTGATCTTATATCTGTGGCTATAATTTATGAGAAAAGCCTTGGATTAAGATTTGATCTTTGGCCCCAGACTTTAATTAATTCATTAAATACTTAATTTTAGAGAATCTTTTGTAGGTGGGAGCAACTGTAGATAATATATAGTTGGATTTTCCATCTTAAAATATCCTTGGTTGGAATTACTTTCTGAAACTTGTCCTGAAAACAGAATAGTCCCTTCTTTAGTTCAACTACCTTATCTATACCTTATTATTCATAGCTAAATGAAACCAGTTGATTGTTGCACTATTTGATCTAGAAATCTATTTCCAAATGTATCAAATTAAGTATATTTTTATCTACTGTGATAATTAATTTAATGTCTCAACTTAGCTTAATGATGGTGTACCTAGTTGTTTGATCAAAGGACAGTGTAGACATTGCTGTGAAGGAATTCTTTAAAAGGATTAACATTTAAAACTGTAGAGTAAAGCAGATTACCCACCACAATATAGATGGACCTCATTCAATCAAATGTAGTTTTAAGAACCAAGACTGAGGTTTCCTGAAGAAGAAGCATTTCTGCCTCAAGATTGCATCATAGAAACCTGCCTGAGTTTCCAGCATACTGGGATATCTTGCAGAATTTGGGCACAGACTGTATCATCAAAATTCATTTTTATCTGAAATCCAGCAGGCCCACTCTAACAATTTCAGACTTGCCAGCCCCGCTCCATCATAACTATGTGAGCCAATTCTTTAAAATAAACCTCTTAAATATTCTAAGGTAAAGGATAAGTTGCTATGTTGGACCCCTCCTACAACCTAAAGTTAGTTACAATGCCTAGCGGTACTCTTTGGATTACAGAAAAAACAATAATCTTCATGTAGGTGTGCTAACCTGGCCCCAACCAAACCTGTTAGTTTGGAGTGGGGCCCAGAACAGAAGAAAGCTCTACAAAGGTCCAGGTTGCTGGATGAGCTGCCCTGCCACTCACACCATATTATGCAGTAGATTCAGAGGTGCCTAAAAAGTCTGAGTCATGGGCCAGCCGAGTGACACAGTGGTTAAGAGCTGGCTTGGGATGCCAGCGACCCCGGTTCGGATCCCAGATATGAGGGCCAGTGACACTGCCCTCTAAAAAGAAAAAAAAGAAAATGTCTGAGGCAGATAAAGATTCTCTTTGGACACATTTGGGGGCTTCTATAGTCAATTCACAGTGCATACCCTTCCAATTTGGGGGCAAAGCCCTGCCATTCTCTATGCATAACTACTCTCCTTCTGAGAAACAGCTTTAGGCTTCATGTTATGCCTTAGTACATACTGAATGTTTAACTGTGGGACATTAAATTACTGTGTAACTTGAGAGGCCCATCATTTAGATTGTTGTCTGATCCACCCACAAAGCTATAACCTGGGTGTGCACAGCAACACTGTATCATCAAACAGAGGTGATATATATGGATCTGAGCAGTCCCTGCTTCATAAGGAAGTTATGTGGAAAAGTGGCCTAAATAAGCATGGTCCTAAGTCCTGCTAGATTACCTTCTCTCTCCCAGTCCATGCCTATATTTGTTCCCCATTATGATATTTTCCATAATATACAACTATTGGCTAATAGTGGAAATAGCAGGTATCTCTTCTGTACTTATCACTTTTATAGATTAACTTTAGTATTTTACCATTTACTATGATGTCTATTTTTGTTTGTGGTAGATGTCATTAAGCAATAGTTGCATCAGTATATAGTGCCATGTCTCCCGTAGTCAAAATTCATGGGTCCGAGAATGAAGAATATAAATGAGTGTAGCACTACTCACCATTACCACTCGTGGTCCACTAATAAAGTGTTTGCTCCCTGCTCCCATAACCTTATGCTCTGCCTATCTAGCAGTCTTAGCCTGAAGGAAGGAATGCTAACACAACAATGATTCAGTTGACCTGGAAGTTGAGATATGCTACTCAGCCACTTTGAGCAACTCACAGTTCTGAATCAACAGGCAAAGAAGGGAATAACTGCACTGGCTGGGTGATAGATTCTGACTGCTAAGATTAAATTGGACTGCTTGTTCACAGTAGAGGTAAATGAGAAGTAAACAGAGGTATGTGTGGGTTACAAGATATACCTTAGAATGTCTCTTAATACTATCATGCCCTGTGATTAATGTCAATGAAAACTTTCAACAACTCAATCCAGGCAGAAATACCAATGGCCCAGACCCCTCAGAAATGAAGGTTTGAGTCCCTACCAGGTAAAGAACAATGACCCATTGAGGGCTTGCTGAGGAGAAAGGGAATGTGGAATGGATAACAGAAAAAAGGCAATTATAAGTACCAGCTACAGCTACATGACTAGGAACAGAAATGAAAAGTATAATTGTTATGAGTATTTCTACTTTATTTTATGACAGATATGTTTGTGTGTGTACACACACACATTTAGTTAGATGATACATGGATAGATAGAGAGATAGATAGATAGATAGATAGATAGATAGATAGATAGATAGATGATAGAACCAATATATTTATATTCTTCCTTCATTTATCTTTTTATCATATAAAATATGGAATACTAATTTTACATCATAATTTAAGTATCATTAACTTTATCATAGTGTTTAAGTTATGGGATATCAAGGAGAAGAATGAATATAATCCAAACACCTTGTGTTCTCTTCTGAGGAATAAGTTAGTGTGTTTTTGTTGTATACTGGATAGTTGTATCACATTAAGTAGATCTTATTGTTGTCTTTATTTGGAGACTAACTATGATTTAATTAGATGTGTATTGTTCTCAAGTTCATAAGTGGTGGACTATGATGGTTAGGGTGCCCCATTATTTGGTTAGACACCAGTGTAGATACTACTGTGAAGATATTGTTTAGATGGGATTAACATTTAAACCAGTAGACTTTGAGTAAAACAGATTATCCTTCATAATGTATGTGGGCCTCATCCAATTAGGTGAAGGTCTTAAGAGCAAAGGGTGAAGTTTCCCAAAGACAAAACAAATATGCCTCAAGATTGCAACCTAGGAACCCTGCCTGAGATTCCAGTTGCTGGACTCCCTGTAGATTTCAGACTTAATATTGCATATAACACCAACACTTATCTGAATCTCCAACCTGCTGTCTTGCTTTATGGATTTCAGCAGTACTAGCCCCCACAATGCATGATGTATTGGCTTATCACTACTTTAATCCACTTTTAAGAACTACTGTATTATCTCTTATTGTTCTGCAGTCCACAGCCAGCACCAACTGCCAGACATGTGGGGGCTATATCCTTCAGATGAGTCCAAGTCTCAGTTGCTGAGTCATCCCCAGCTTTTGAATATCTTCAGCTGACTCCCCAGACAGCCTGAAGAAGAGAAAAGTCATCTATACTATGCCCTTTCCCAGTTCATGACCTACAGAGTCTGTGAACATAATAAAATGCTTGTACTAAGATTTGAGTTTCTAGTTGACATGTATTGTCACGCAGCGATAGGTAACTGAAACAGTAATCTTTGGGAAAAATAATAAAATTTGCATGTTATGTGATTATCTTAAAAATATGTAACATTTATCAAAATGCTATAAACATTTTGTATGTTTTGTATAATTTAATCTTAAAATAACTATATCTCTAGGTACGATTATAATTTCCACTTGACAGTGAAGGTGACAGAGACAGTATTGTTAGGCAAATTCTGCAACATCACCTATTGACAGAGCTAAAATTTGAACACAGGTATTTTACTGCAGAGCAGGGTTGCTTATCTTTTATCCCATTGTGTCTCACCTGAAAACCTAAGGTAAAGGGAAAGGAAAGTTACAGAATGAGGAATGAGAGAGAAAGAAGAATGGCTTAGAAAATAAAGAGAATTCAAAACTACAGTCGAGTCCAAGAAAGGGGGAATAAGGCTGTTTAATCACAAAACAGAGTGAAGTTTATTAAAAGCAATGATGAATCCTAAAGTAGGGAAACCAGTGAATTTCATTATGACTGAGAAGTTATGCCAAGTATCCATCAGGTTATAGCCTAAAGAAAAGATCTTTTTCTTCCTGACTAGTTCCAGATCAATGTAAGAAAATAATTTGACTTTAGTGTTCTTCTCCAAAGGTAACTGGACAAGAAAGGAAATACTGACCAATTGTCTTATTCTTCTTAGTATTTACTTCCTATGCATGGTTGACTCACAGCAGTAACTACTGTCTATTTCCAGGACGCTTTAGAGAAAGGCTACTCTCCACTAAATAAGTAATTGTGTATATGTGTTGCTGTGTGTGTGTGTGTGTGTGCGTGCGCACACATGTATTTTAACCCTAAGCAAACAAAGTCTAAGTGATTGGTTGTCAGTGATGAAGAAGGATTAAGTCTACACTTATAGCTTTAACAACAAGTAGGTGCATGGGTTCCAATTACTGTGTTCAGTTTTGAGGTGCTTTTATGATATCACAGTTGTATCAATGTACAAATTATACTTAAGTCACAAATACAACTTATTTTCATGTATTTATCAATGACTGCCAACTATAAATAAGCTTTTATACATGATATATTCCATAAATCTGCAGGAGTTCCTTTAATGAAATACTGAATACATATTTTTTTTTTATTAAAGAGAATGTATATACTGTAACTAAAAGAGAGGGAAGTTCACTTTTAGATAAGTATTGCAATCGTATACATAGGCTTCAGTAAGAAAAATATAATCACTTTTTGGCCTTTCAAGCAGGATAATGTCTGATCAGAAAAATAGGTGCTTACCGAATAAGGAGGAGGAGTAAAAATAGTCAGGGGAGGGTGGTGCAGAGCTGTCAGTTTGGCTACTCACCACTGGCTTACAAGACACTAGAAGCTACTTTTACCACATATTTACTGTCACTATCCAGAACAAGAACTGTGAGAAATCTCATCTGTGCAGTTGTCTGCAGCGCCAAGGCAAAGAATTTGCAAAGGAGTGTCTAGTTAAAAAAAAAAAAAAAAAAAAAAAAAGATCTGTGGAAGCCCATGTGGCTGCTTGTCACTGCTGGAGGGAGGTTGGTTCCTTTTTGTCTTTCAAATCTTGGGTACAAGGCTCTCTCTGGAATCATAGCAATCACATTCCAGTCCCTGGAAATGAAACATCCTGGCAAACACAGTGGTCTTTCTGAAACCATGATAATGGAAAGAACTTAGGAGGGAGTGGTGATAAATTCTATTTTGAGCTTAGATAGCCCCTTTGGTTACATTAAAAGTATCTGTTTTCTCAAGGTTTTATTTTACACTGAAGCTATAAGCCGATATTATTCTTTGCTTTCTAAATAATTTCTTTTTATAGTTTTGTCTATACCTCACTATAGACAGAAAGGGTGAAAAATAAAATGGTGTTGATACCAGTCAGACTTTGAGCAGTCTTGACATGAGGTTGCATTATTAGCAAAAGGTACAGTATGGTTCTCAGTCAGGGCTGAGAAGGGAACTTGGAAGTTTAATTCTGCTACATAGAGGCCAAACACTATCAGGGGTGGGGAGTGAGGCAGCGTACAATTTAATAACGTATTCTGTGAATCAAATAGTGGCCAATGCTCAATGTCCGTCAGTCAGTCAGTATACAATGTATTGATGAAGAACAAATCATCATTTCCCCCTACCTGTTTCACATATACCTTAAATGCTTCAAGCCCACACAGACCTCACAGAGCTACTCAAACTCTTCTTTATCCTAAAACAGGGCTCTGTACTTACTTCTCAAAATAGCACTTTCCACACATCCACTGTGTTTATCCATATGTGTGTTTCTTTCTTTAGTCAAGAGCTCTTTGAGGGTCGAGATCATGATTATTTTAACTTTTTGTTGAGCTCAACTCAGAATACCAGGATCTAGAGTATGAAATAGTTAACCCACGGCAGAAAGCCAGCTTCAAGAATTGAGTCAATCATCTTGGCGTGAGAAGAAAAGAGAGAGAAATATCATGAGAGGAATTCTCTCTCTCTCTCTCTCCCCACCCCACCCCGCTCTCCCCTTTTTCCTTTTCAGAACACAGAAGTTACAGTGCACAAATTATCAGAGCTCATTTCTGGAAGGGCATGGGAGTTTATGGGAAATTAGGTTGAATTCAAGATTACAAAAAAAAAGAACAAACAGAATATTTTCTAACTTAAGAAATATATAGTATTCCCTTTGCTAGCCATAATTGAACACTCCTTCCTCTATGCTCTTTCACAACGTGTAACACTTAATTGCCCTTATTGTTTTGTTTTATATATATATATATATATATATATATATATATATATATATATATATATGCTTTCTATGTTTTGTTATGCTAAGCCCCATGCTTTTATGGGCCACATGAATGGGCTGACTTTTACTCATGCTGCTCTTCTCAATACATAACACAATACTTACTATATACAGGTACATCTAAGACTGTCCATGTTGAGCTTTAGAAGAAAAGAATGAAGGAATTAGGCATAATTATAATCAGTTTTGAATTATTCATGTTTTAATCAGTCTTCCATTGGATCAAAGGCATACATTTTGGGGAAAAAGTGTAGAAATTAGCAACCCACAGGGTGGTGAACTTATTACTATGTTAAAATGTCTATTTTCACAAACATATGTTCCAGAATTATGGCTTATTTTTTTAATTAGAAAATATAGTTTTAGACTATGGCCCCATGCACCTGACAGAATAAACAGAAATTCAAATAGATGGCCCAACCGTCTTAATTGCCTATCTCAGATGTGCATATCAGAACATCCCAACTGAGAGGGAGAGTTTTTAAAACACTGAATCAGACATGTGTAAGTCATAGGTGAGGCACCATAGGTTGAAGACTTTGAAAAATATATTTCACAGGACAAAAAATGATCTTTTCCTCCCCAATTCACAGAAAAACAATCAGAGAATAAACACATGCACGTGAACCCACAGTTTTAAAAAGTACATCTTATTTTAAAAAAAACCTATCTTTGCTAGGCTTGCAGGAGATATAAAGGGTATGTTTTTTTCAAAAGCAATCAGGATAAGAATATGGTATTTAAGATAATTAAGATCTAAGTTTCAAATAAATTTAAATTTTCCAGCAAATCTCTCTTCTTGTACTTCAGTTGACCTTTACAACTGGCAAAACAGAAAATAAGCCTGTAAGCCACTTTGATTCAGTGATGTGAGAGCTCTGATTTGTAAAGATAGTATAATAAATGTACTTCTTGATACCATTAATGTAGAATTTACATATTTATGCTAATAATTGTTCTTCATAAGCACATGAAATATATGCAGAACTGACAGTGCTTTTTTTAAACTAAGAATGTCATTCTCCAAGTGATCCTTTATATATTATACAAATATATTATTAATAGTATATTATCCATATATAAGTATAAATTCATTAAAATATAATAATATATACATATGTAACTATACACCCCATTTTATTTTTTCTGGGGTTGGAAAAACCTTAGTAACGTGACTTCCTGAATACTTGGTGAACCCAGATATTGTACTCCACTGTGTTTCTATGAATCTCTGACTTTGACAGGGGTTTAGTAAGGTATCTCTATCTAATTTGTTTTATCTATCCCTTTTCTTTCTATCATTTCTCCCAAAAGCTCTGCTTCAGATTGGAGAACCCGATGAGAATGGATGTGAGGGCAAAACCAAATCTCACACACAACTCTGATCTGTATCAAGTAATGCATGTTTACAGGGACAAAATGACAATAACAACAATAACAAGAAACAAATATTAGGCTTGACTACTTTTCCCCCATTACTACATATCCAATTATCTAACACACTTCACAAATAGGAAACTGGGAGAAGCCTTTTCATAAACAGTCCTAGGAAATCAGTAAGATGTGATATATGGAACAAGAAAGGCCCTTCTATCATAATCTCCAGGTGAAATCCTGCCCTTACATTTCCATATTTTAAAAAGTAAACAAGAGGGTATAAACATGTTAATCCAGCTATCAATATTTTATAATCTTAAATTTTATGGTTCAGTGATATTCATAATTTCCGAGAGCTTCTTTTTACCTAAGGGCATTGTAAATTTCATTTTGAACAATAGAAAATTATGTAACATCAGGCACTTAATTTTCTGGTCTTGTATTTGAGTTTTAAAAGTAAATTTTACCAGGGAAATGCACTTAACTAAATTTTCATTGATAACAGAAATATCAAGTATCCATGATTTGATTAATCAAGTATCCATGATTAATAACACTCACATAGGTTGTATGAGTTGAAAGGAAATCTATTTGACATCTGATGGAAGAGTATCTAGGCAGTATCATAGCCAGGAATGTATGTGAGTGTTTGGGGAAGATGAGGAGAATAATGTGACAGCACAGGAAGTGAAGGGAAAAGGGTAAAAAGTGATGTCAGAGTAGTCCTGGGCAGTGCTAATGAGACCTGGTAGGTCTTGGTAAGATGTGGAATTTTAAGTGTAATTGGAAGTCATGAGAAGAATGAGAGTGGGAGAATGATCAGATTAATTCAAGATTCATTTCAGGCAAATACCTTCAAAAACATTACTTCAAATTAAGATATATAAATATCAATGTATTAAAAGACATTTTCTAATATTCTTGATTCATTTCACATTTGAACATTATGCAAAATATGGAGAAAATAAGTTAGAATATGAGCTTCAAAGGCAAAGGTAATTAAGTTAGTGTCCTTCAAGATGAGGTACTGCTGACCTTTTATTATCTTCAGCATCCTATTGATATTTGGTCCAGGGGTAATATCGTAAACTTCCCTGCTAAAATGTGGCCTTATTGTATTTATGTTAAGATCATTAAAATTACTTTTATTTTGATATGGTCATGCCTATAAAAATAGGTTACCTTTTATAAAATAATAACACTACTCTATGTTCTCCAAGAAACAGAGAATTATAGAAGTTTAGGGAATTGCCCTGGGTCTTACAGCTGCTTCTGTAAAAACCATATGTGAATTCTCATTTTCTTACCCCAGTGGCCATGAGTCTGTCATTGTTGCATTGTTGCCTCTTGAAATACCATTATTGTGATTTTCTACACTGTCCTGCCTTTGAGAGACACCAGCTCAGAAACCTAATTCATGGTTTCCTGTCTCCAGAGAACAGAGAAGTTAGTAGGCCTTCACAGATTAAGATAATTTTTTTAATATAATTACATTTTTTTGTTTCATAAGTGGAAATATATTTTTTTTGTTTTGTTTTTAGGTTTGTTTAAAATTAGCATTACGTTGTGATGATCAATTATAATTGGGATTTACAAAAAAATTGAAAGTTATAAACACGCAAATGTAACTTTTGTTTCGACCATCAATTTTGCCAAAACAGAGTTAATACATAGTCTTTTATTTACCATGGCTATAGCATTGTCTAGCTTCTGCAGTCTTAGCATGCTTCGAGTTTCTTTTTATTATTCTCTGGGGTCCTCGTATGTTTATGCAAAAGGGTTTATGAACTCCTACTGCTTCCGTATGGCATTTAGTTCATACCAGGGCTATGTAGCTTTCACTGGACAACAATTATTAGTTTCTGCTCTTTCCTTTGTGCCCTTTCTTTCTCATCCTGTTATTCTGTGGTAACTTTCTCTCCTTCATTTGCACAATCTGTAATGTGAATTATGCTGCCCTGTGTGCTTTGCTGTCGTGTCCTGGTTCTAACACTATTGCATGGACTTAGCCTCCATGATACTGCTTTTGCTGTCTTTTCTGTCTTTAAGCCCTCTGTGTTTCCCTTTATGCATTGTCGTTTTTCCTTCCCTAACTGAATGATTGGTAGATTTTGCAATTTATTTTGGGATACCACGCTAATCTTCTGTTTCCTCAGATGTTGTTTTCATGACTGATTTATTTTTATTTTTGTTTTTATTCTGCTTTTGCACTGGGAGGTATTATTTATCTTTATTAGGAAATTCTGTGGCTCTAGAAAGATAGTAGTGATGCTACAAAGACCATTAACCATTGCACGCCTCTTTTATAACATGAAGCCTAACTTTGAGGTAAGTTCTACATTATTTTTTTTCACATCATGACTTCTTCAGTGACCCACAGGTGAAATAAAACAACCTAAGCATGGGACTACAGGAACAGCGAAGTAGATTATGTGAGTTAGTAGGACGACCTTAAGTTTTTCTCACAGGTTGCTTTTAAAATGAAAAGAGTGTGAGAAATATAAATAATTTCCACCAAATATGTTTTATTCAGAATATTCTTTTGTTCTTGCAAATCAATTGAGGAAACTTTAATTTTAGGGATAGTGCTGGAAAAAATATCTAAAATGAGAATTTTTTTTTTTTAATCAATTTGTAAAGATTTCTTTTCAAGTGGAAAGGATGATCCTTACAGTCTAAGGTTCAACTTATGTCATGTGTTATTGAGAAATGTGTTTTAGTTATTTGCCATTTATATAACAGAAAAACTTTAATTTTAAACTCTTTAAAAACCTTAGTTTTTAAACAGTAAAAGTCAATTGCAAGATAACTGATGCTACATGATGATAATTATGCTGAATGTTATATAGAAATTTCTGTAACATATCTTAGCCTCTTCCGTTACCTCCTTGGTTAGATACATAAATTATTTATCCTCAAAATATGGAAGGACATTCTTTTACATGAGGATCACAGAGGAATACCCCAGGAGGCTGCTGGTTCTTAACTCTTTCCATGGGATTCCATGGTCTACCATGGAATAGAGTGGAAAAGTTAACATATTTTTGTGAAAGCCTGAAGGCTGAGCCCTTTTCTATTGCTTGTACGTTATATCACTGTGAGAAAAATAAAACATTTAGCCACATTAACCTCAATTTCTCATCTGTAGCATAAAAATAATAATTCTTACCTCAGATGATTATTGCAAGAAAGGATAAAAAAGTTGATTGAATTGCTAAAGTGCTCATCATCAGGTTGAATACTTTCTCTTTTAATTTGAATTCTTCTTTCTTAATCTCTTTCTTCTTACCTTTATTCATCATTCCCCTTATCTTCTTTCCTATTGATCTTCATTTTTTTTCTTTCAGATTTTAGGCATGACTAGGTTACTTATTTAAATCAGCAGTATTCTTAACCACAAAGATCACCAAACTCTATGTCAGAATGGAAAGTTATTGTAGCATCCTAAATACAATGCCTGGGGTCTTCATGCATTCAAGGAATAAAGTAAAGGTTTATATCAAATGATTTTTCAGTTGTCTTCATTCTTCTTACATATGTAAGCTTCCTTCTCAAAACAATATGTGACATTACTATATATTTAACATGTTCTCACTTACCCTCTGGTAGAAAGAGTTTATAGAATGCAACTCTTTGGGCTTGGAGAAATATATAAAACAGTACAAGCAGTAGGAGACAACATTAATGAGACAAACTTAATGTCCCTTAAAAAAAAGTTCTCAGCCAACTCTGCCCACCTCAACTCACTACGGTCAGAGATGTGTGTTGTGGACTGGCCATGACAGTATATTACCAGCCAACCTGAAAGAAGAAAGAAAAAAAAGAAAGAGAGAGAGAGGAATGAAGGAAGGAAGGAAGGAAGGAAGGAAGGAAGGAAGGAAGGAAAAGAAAGAAAGAAAGAAAGAAAGAAAGAAAGAAAGAAAGAAAGAAAGAAAGAAAGAAAGAAAGAAAGAGAGAGAGAGAAAGAGGGTGGCAGGGAGGGAGGGAGGGAGGGAGGGAGGGGGAAGGAGGGAAGGAAGGAAGGAAGGAAGGAGGGAGAGAGGGAGGGGGGAGAAGAGAGGGAGGGGGTGGGGGGAGGGAGGGAAAGAAAGTTGTGTGCCAGAGGTGTGTACACCAAATACATAGTCTATAGCAATTATGATAAATTGGGACTATGAGCCTAGTGGAAAACTTCACTTTACTTTTAGTGGGAAGTGAGAAAGCTTTTTTTTTTTTTTTTTTTCTAATTGATGGATTGCTTTTATTTCAGCTCCTTCATGAGAAGACAACAGGAGAGACCCTAAGAGCAGGGAGGAAACAATTTGATCTAGTAGTATATTGTCAGATAGAATTTTGTAGTCTCCAAACAAAATTTCATGAATGGATTTCAAATGTGAATACTAACAGCATATAATGAGTTTGGAGAATCTTCTAAAACATTTGAGAAATCACTCTGGAGAGACACTAACCAGTGGAAAGTATGTAGTTTAACAATTTGAACAAGTGAAAATTCCCCAAGATCAAAACTCAGGAAGTTTCAATTTTATTTTTGTTACTTTTGCTTACATCTATACGGTTTCTTGTATTACAAGAAGTATAATGATTAAAAAAAAGAATATCATGAATAAATAGATATTTTCCTTATTGCTGTTTTATATCATTCCTTTGCTTATGACATTACTGACTGACTGATCTCCCTTGGTTGAATAATGAATAAAAATATTTAAAAAATATCTTTACCATCGTAAAATGACTTAATTTCCTATGACATATAAAGTACAGTGACTACACAAAATCAGATCTTGCCAATTCAGTGAAATTTCAGTGCTATTCCTCATCGGTCATTCTTGATACACTCAGAGTTGTCTTTAGACATTGCACTCATCTCTTATTCATCACATTTAATGATGCACAAAAAATTATGCTATAAAACTCATCATAGTCATCATTTATCTATGTCCAACTCTCATTGTTATCTATTAGAAATACTTGTTTTAATTCTTTCCATATCTATATACATTTCCCCTCATTGTTTATTGTCATGTCATTTTGCCCTCATCTTCTTTCTTTTGCTTGCTCATTCCTTCTTTTCTTAATTTTAATATCTCCATTTGGAGCTATTCTACAAAATATCCTTTAATCAATCACTGACATTCATTCCTGAGCGCTGAAACTTTGTCATCGTAGAAAAGTTGCAGGTACTATTCATGACCCATTTGTTATATTAATCTTAAAGTATAGTCTTTTGAAAGAATGAGTAATTTGCAATCATTTTTTCCTTTAATTAAAGTTTATTGGGGTGACAATTGTTAGCAAAGTTACATAGAATTCAGGTGTACAATTCTGTAATACATCATCTATACATCACATGTGTGCTCACCACCCAGAGTCAGTTCTCTTTCTATCACCATATATTTCACCCGCTTTACCTTCATCTACCACCCTATCCCTCTTCCCCTCTTATAACCACTAAGCTTTTGTCTATGTCTATGATTTTTTGTTTCTTTATACTGAAGAAGGTTTAGTGAGGTTTTGTGTGCCCCTGCAAAATAAGATAACTGAATTCCCACCAAGGATTTTTACCAGTCACTCATTCCCATAAAACCAAAGAAAATACAGAAAAATTGGGTACCCAAAAAAGCAAAGAGAACTGACAGGGAGAGGTGTTTTATATTATGCAATTTACAAGAAAACTTTTAAGCAATACTACCTATAAAAACACTCCTTGGAAAAATGAGGCTGTACATAATATCTTTCTTTACATGCAAAGTGATTTAAGGAATTGAGAAAATTATCTAAATAACCCAGGCCCAACAACAATTTCACTGGAAGCCCTATAATGAAGTAAAATTATATGTGAATGTGCAATTTTACTCTTGTTTTTTTTTAATCTGAACACTTCATTTAAATCTTTTTTCCACATTACAAAAGTAAGCAAAACTTTAGCATGAAAGAGTTGTTTTAAGTACATTTTCATTTAAATTGGGTGGATACTCCTAGAGCTCAAATTTTGTTTAGGGGTCATTCTTCTTGCCATAGAAAGGGAAGTGTTTTATAGCCTTTGATTTCCTGCCTCTAGGTTCTCAGTTCATATTTTGCTTCTCCAAGGAGAGAATTTTTAATCACAAATATGAGTCCTGAATTAATTTTGTACATTTCAAAGTGTTCACCACTTTTCCTGAATTTAATTATAATTATGTCAATTTGTTATATTTACTCTATAATTACAATAACTGCTCTGCATTTATTTTTAGCACAGTTCAGAGAGGAATTGAACAGCTTGTGTATACTGTATGTTAATGACACTTAAAGAGCACATAGAATCAGTGTGTATTTGCTCAGTGAAATGACACATTAAGAAATCTCTCAGGTATGGAAACAAAGGTAAGAAATGTGATCCTAAATTTGAATTATGGAATCAAATAGGAGTATTGCATAGCATGACAGGAAATTTGATTTGCAACATAGGTGGTGCTTGTCTTGTTTTGGCAGTTCCTTTTCAGGATATAATGTGCCCTCCCTTACCCGTTCTGTGGCAAAAATAGGCTGGAAACATTACATTTAAAAATCAGTAGTATCTTGGGCCGGCCGAGTGGCACGGTGGTTAAGCACTGGCTTGTGAGGCCAGCAGCTCCGGTTCGGGTCCCACATGTGAGGGCCAGTGACACTGCCCTAAAAAAAAAAAAAAGAAAAAAAAGAAAAAAAAAGAAACAGAAAAATCAGTAGTATCTTGAATAAGGTAGGTGTTGAAAATATTTTGCTTCTTGGAAATAGAGGTATGGGCAGATGGCCTCCTATGATGGTCATCAGCTTCATTAGCGCTCTGATCAGAGAATGGCATTAAGAACTAAAAAACTATACCGAATTCACTCACCTATCTTTTGCCAGGATGTAGAAGACATTGAATCCTCAGATGTTCTAAACTGAGAAGAGAAAACGTAGGTTTTTAACTCAGGATGTTCCTGTGGATGAGCAGAGTAGGCAAGTTTCTTACATGATTTGGTAGTAAAACGCTTTTGGGTTACAACTTGATTCATCTACTGAATTGTAGATGTGTGACCTTATATATGTCACTTCACATTTCTGAGCTTTGACTTTCTTAGTTCTTTTTTTTTTTTTTTTTTTTTTTAGCTGAGCCATCCTGCCACCTGTTGGCAGCTCAACGGCAACTCAGCTCAGGCTGGCATCGAACCGACGTTGCTCAGAGCTCAGCTCGCACTCTTGAGCGAGCTCTTAACCAACTGAGCCACTCGGCCGGCCCTGACTTTCTTAGTTTTAATGTGGTTATGACACAGAAGTGTAAACAAGGATTAAATAAGTCATAGGATGTGAAATTAGTCTATCACACACATTGTGAAAGCTGTGTAGAGGCATTGCTAAAATATTTTATTCTTAATTCCTTTCAAAATATTTATCAATGAGATCATTAATCCATTCTTTAAAAAACTTTGAAAAATAAAATTAGCAGTGTTTAATAAAGACAAAGACTCCATTTTTGATGTTTGGCCACTAATAACTTTCAAGCTACTCCCTTCTCCTTCCCCTTTTACTTTACAACTGAGCAAATGTGTAGGAAAGCTGGGGGTTTGCTCCCCTTTTGCTAAGGGGAAGATGGACCACGCATGTGCATGCCCCAGCATGTTCTGGGAATCATCAGGCCCCACCTTCTAACCACAATTAAAACCAGAGTCATCCTTCTTCTTTGATTTTTCTTGTTTCACTCCAGACCAATCTTGAGCCCTTCTTGGGACTCTTACAGATGTTTACTTTGTAAATAATAAACACAATTTCTTGATTTTGTACCCAGTGGTGTTTACGTCATTCAGTCATTCATTCCAACATCCACATAAATTCCTGGGGGAAGGAGAGGGTGTGAGGATTAGGCAGTCACTCAGCATTCAGCTTTAGGTACACAAATAAAACACGTGCTCTGTCAAGCCAGCACAATAGCTGTTTCTCCATAGAGTTCCCCAGAACTTGGGGGAAATGTAAGGAGAATTGTTTAGCATTTGGAGACAATGAGGTTTTCAACTCACTCTGATATGCAACAGTTCTGGTTTTCTCCTGCCTTAAAATAGCCTATTTGCAAGGTGTTCGAGAGGGATAGAAAAGAGAATAGAAATGTCCTATTCATTCTCCAAAGGGAACTGCTAGATATGGGCCTAATTGAATATTCCCCATTTAATAGGACTCCAATAGTACCTATGTATTCACAGATCAGAAAAAGGAACCAGCTTTGTTACAGCTGACTGATAATTATTCTGGGCTAGATATTACACTATACCATGGTGATAATAGTGGTGAGCAAGAATAAATGCTCTACACTTTTGTGTTCTTTATAGTCTGACAGGGAAGGCAAAATAACAAGTATTTAAAATTATGAATGATACATGCTATAATAGGGTTTTTATGGTGTGCTCTAAGAAGCCATATTAAGGGTATCTCACAGAGTCTGGAAAGGTGGATTAGGTTATGGAAAGATGTGCAAAGTATAACTGGATGATAAAGCTAGCAGCAATGGAATAGGTTAATCCAGAAGATAGGATAGGATTTGTAAATACCTTGAAGCAATAAAGAGCATAGAATGTTCATATGTCTAGCTTTCGTCAGGACAATCTAAATTTCCAGCTGTTATACCAATGTGATTATTAATGTGCCCTCATAAACTCCCAAAATGTCTTGAATCTGACAGTAAAATTATATAGTTACTCTAGACAGCTGAATTAAAAATACGAAGAAGTTCAGTATGAATTTAAACAGATATAATTTCTTGTTCTAACTACACTATTTACTATTCTTTTAATCCTTGAATAAAGCAAATCAAAAAATGTTCTGGTCAGGGCCGGCAGAGTGGTTCAGTTGGTTAAGAGCTTGCTCAAGAGTGCGAGCTGAGCTCTGAGCAACAGCAGTTTGATGCCCAGCCCGAGCTGAGCAGCCACTGAGCTGCCAACAGGTAGCAGGATGGCTCAGCTAAAAAAAAAAAAAAAAAAAAAAAAAAAATCTGGTCCAATAAGAGCTATGATTGCAAACAAAATTTAGTAAAAGTCCCACAATTTCAATTAACCATAGATAACTTCCTTTCCTTCCTTCAAGATGAACAATTGCTATGTTTAATTTTATTAGTCTTTTAGTGTTTTCCTGTGTTTCTTTCACATCTCTCTCATTGAATAAGCTTCTTCCTTGAAATTTATCAAGTCTGACATGGTGCTTATAAATCTTATCCATAATAATTTTGTTGTATTTCTAACTTATTGCAAAAAGGAAAAGAAAGAGAGAAAGAAGGGAAGAAAAGAAAAGAAAAAAAGTACATCACAAAATTTGTTGCAATATTTCATTGTGTGACTGATGGCTGAGGAGTCAATTCAAGAGTTTGTCTTTTATTTCTACATCTCTAATGAAAGAATCTTGAGAAATTAGTTTACTGCCCATAATCTCTTAACTTGTACAGTCTTATTGTGATATAAGATAGATGAAGCTGTTTCTTGAGAGAAACGTCAATTTGGAGAACATTTAAGAATGGGGAAAATGCTACATGTTTCCATGTTAAAAAAATAATAATTATAGTCGAGTTTATACCTGATCTTTTGGCTGAAGTTCATTTTTAATCAGAAAGATGTTACATGAAGTTCATTTATTAACATATTTAAACTATGTAACATATTTCTAAGAGTATATAAATGGACTGATAATACACATGCAGCAAAAGTTCTTAATGTCTCAGAGATTATATGCAGGCTATAGCCTGTAAAACTGGATGAGAAAAATGTGCATATTAAACATGTCTATTCACAATTTAAAATCCTTTTATAAATCATTAGAAAACAAGGGTGAAATGAATAAGCAATGCTGTCAAAATGCTATGGCATTAGCATCTATAGTGATACTAATAAAATGAGAGGATTAGAAAGACATTAGAAAACTAACTCACAAAGAGAATAATGAAATGCATTCTATTTTGGATATTTGTTCTTTTTTTCATGTTTATGTTCCATAGATGAATATAGATAAGATTGAATGTGATTGATGGGACTTGTGAAAGATGATAGGAATTTTAAGTGCTAAATATCTGAATGGATATGTTTAGAAGCATGTTAAAAGGAACCCAGGTGGTCACAGAATGGCATAATATGGATTGTAATTTAAAAAAAACAAATAATTGAATTTAATGACCTTTTTCATGCTCAAAAGCCTAGTAAACATTATTAGAGCAAAAATTTCAGGAAATAAGCCAACCAAAGTGAGTAGAATACCATTTATGTGCTGTGTATTGTACATAAATTCATTTCACTTAGGTCTCATGGGAATTTTATGAGTGAAGTCAAGTGCCTCCAAATGTTTTGCCTAATACATCTTACAGGTGTATTTTATTTGTCAGGAAAAATATTTTAACAACATGTTGCTAGTTATTATATTCCTTTGGTTGAGGCATTCCTTCTTCAGTTGACCACTGGCAAGCCCCTCTCTTCAAACCTTGGGTCCCCACACCTGCTTGGCCCCCAAAGGCCTTCATTGTGGTAAGCATTATTATTTTTATATAAGTGGAACAGAAACTGAGGCTCAGAGAACTTAAGTAGATTTCTCAAATTGAAACAGTGAGTACCTGGCATAGAAGGAATCCAGGTAAAGAATTCAAATTCCTTCTGTGTTCACATCTTTGTGTATGTATGTGTATACCCATCTTCACTCCTGTGGTAAGAAGTATCATGGACCTTCAAAGATGTCCATATCCGTAGAAACTGTGAACATGTTCATTTGAATGGCAAAAGGGAATTGAAATTGCAGACGAAATTAAGTTGCTAATTAGCTAAACTTATGAAAGTAGAATTGTATTATGCTGGTGGGCCAAATTTAATACCATGAGCCCAGCGAGAACCCTTCATGCTTACTCAGAAAAACAAAATAGACCAAGAAAGAGAGAATTTGTGAAAAAGAAACTATACTGTCACTTCCTACTGTTGAAGATGGAGGAAAAGAGGCTAAGAATTAGGGTGGCTTCTAGAAGCAGGGAGCAGTTGACAGCCAGAAAGATAATGAGGATTTCAGTCTTACATCCTCAAGTGACTGGTACCTGCCAACAACGCAAATAAACAGAACAAAGGATTCTGCCCTAGAACCCCCGAAGGAACAGAGGCCTGCTGGTACCTTGGTTTTAACACAGTGAGGCCTGTGCTGGATTTTGACCTACAGAACTGTAAGATAATGAACTTTTTTTGTTTAACCTGCTAATATTGTGTTAGCTTGTTATGTTCACAACAGCAAACTAATTCGACCACAAATGAAAAAGAGTATTAATCTTATTTTAGGGCACCGATTGGACCATAACTGCTAGTCACTGCATTAAAATCTTTTGCTGGCTCTCTTTCTCACTTTTTCTTTATCTGTGTGTATGTGTGTGGGGGGGGCCAGGGGGAGGTTAAAGGTGGGGAGGGGGAGCAAGACCGTTCCTATGTCTATTTTGCTCTTTATCTCACTTGGGCCTAACTATTGTAGCTATAGCCATATCCTAAGGTCAAATGGATCTGTGAGGACAAGTGAACTCTGCCTTCTCTCTTTTTGATAATGGTGTGTATGTGAGTGCCTGTGAGCAGGACTGCCAATTGGATGTGTAGAGGTGCGGAGCAAAAGTAGGCCACTTGTTTTTGAGATCTAAAGTTATTTAGACTTCACTATATAATACTTAGAAATCATGACATCCCTAATGACCCAAGTTCTCTGCCGTTGGTTTGGGGGCTAAAGCCATGACTAATAATACAAATGTATCTTGTTCAGCTGATTTGTGTGTGTATGTGTGTGTGTGTGTGTGTGTGTGTGTGTGCGTGCGTGTGTGTGCATGTGTGTGTGTGTTCAACTTAGCTATAGAACCTTGTGGTTGCCTTGTCTGATGCAGACTTTGAATATTTCTGGGTTCCTTCACCCTTATTTTGATTTCTAACAGATTTGGACTTAGGCATTTCCGGGTCTCCCATCCCATGCTTATTCCACAATACAATACAATACGACCTAGCCACCTCCCCACCCCGTGAAAAATGAACAAATTGGATAATTACCATTCACTGCTCAATGCTCTGAATATAATATGGCTATTGAAGAAATAGGTGATCTTTCATAGAGCCACAGAAAACAGTGTATAAAGGCAGATTTATTTCTAGATTCCACTAACATGGTGAGAACTTGTTAGGGTTTAACAAGAAAACATCTAAATCACACTACCTAATAATACATCCCGATTTTATTTTATAGTGATTATCTCAAAGCAAATACCATTTTCTAATAATAAAAAAGCAATTAACAATTTAACCTTAATACAATCTTATGCTAAGTGGTTTTGTTGCTATAGGCAAATTTTCTGCTCCAGTGAACATGTGAAGATAGAGGGAATCTGGCAAGGCTGTGGTGCCATGTTTCCAACCCTTTAAGGACCTGAAATTCTGCATTAGAGAGGGGAAGGCATTTCCTGTAGGTGGGTTCTGCTTCCACAGTAAACTAAAGCTAATCAGCTGGAGGGAAGGTGGGATATCTGAACAGGTCCTTGAGAAGATGTGATGGTGTTTGTCCCCAGATGTGCTGTCATTTGTGCCTGACATTTCAGCAGCCTTTCTAAAGACTCCTTTGTATTTATAGTCTCTATTTAAAAATATACTAACTAAAATTGAAGTGCAGCTTGATAAACACAATTACCCATTTCAAATGTCACTGAACCCACAGACACATTTGATGATAACACTGAAGTTCTTAAAGTAAGCCAGGGGGCAACCAAGAAGGGACCCTCCCAACTCAGGCTGCATGGGGTCAATCAACCCTGAACAGAGAGCTGTGAGTTTGAATTTATTGTCATCACCATTGTTGATAATAGACTAATCTAGGAATACTTAACTATATTGAGTCCCCACTGTGCACCATGGAATAAAACATTTTTTTTGCATTTATTGTGTTTTTAATTATTTTTAGCAAATCAATATTAGAGGCACTATCATCCTTATTTTCAAGGGAATAAAACTAAGATACAGTGAAACTACAAGACTTAACTTTCAAGGTTATCTAGATAATGCCAGTTTGAGCTTTAAACCTGAATGCCTGTCACTTAATTCTATTTTTTTTAAAGTACAACCCAATTAAAAAATGGGCAGAGGACCTGAACAGACACTTCTCCCAAGAAGACATACAAATGGCCAACAGATACATGAAAAAATGTTCAACTCCACTAGCTATTAGGGAAATACAAATCAAAACCACAATGAGATACCACCTCACACCTGTTAGAATGGCTGTTATCAACAAGGCAAGCAATAACAAGTGTTGCAGAGGTTGTGGAAAAATAGGAACCCTCATACACTGCTGGTGGGAATGTAAATTGGTACAGCCACTATGGAAAACAGTATGGAATTTCCTCAAAAAATTAAGAATAGAATTACTATACGACCCAGAAATCCCTCTTCTGTGTATCTACCCAAAAAAATATGAAAATATTTATCCCTAAAGATATATGTACCCCTATGTTCAAGAACCAAAATGTCCTTCGATAGATGATTGGGTAAAGAAGAAGCAGTATGTATTCACAATGGAACATTTCTCTGCCACAAGAAAAGATGGAACACTGCCATTTGTGACAACATGGATGGATCTTGAGATTATTATGCTAAGCGAAATAAATCAGGTAGAAAAAGTCGAGAACCATATGACTTCACTCATATGTGGGATATAAAACTGAAAGCAACAAACGAACAGGACAAACAAATGAAACCTCATAGGCATAGACTATAGTTTAGTGGGTACCAGAGGGTCAGGGGGGAGGGGGTGGTAGAGGAAGGTAAATAGCATTAAACGAATGGTGATGGAAGGAGAACTGACTCTAAGTGGTGAACACACAATGCAATATATAATGATATGTTACAGAAATATATGCTTGAAATCCATATAATTTTACTAGCCAATATCAATATATATGTAAAACAAAAAAACTATTTCACAGATCCTAAGAAGGAAAAAAAAATTAGTACACAATATGATGAATGTATGGCATTAACTATATTATTTACAAGGAAGTCTTCTGGAAAAAAATGTGACCCACATTGTCCTGTATGCACAATGTAAAAGGAAAAGATACAATTGTAATATTGGCAAACAAATCACTCTAATCAAATCTGTATATTTATCTGCTTTATTTTTTAAATTTTTTTCTATGTTTAATCTTCAAGGGATTAGCCTTCTATATTGGGGATAATCTCATATGTGGAAATATTTTTAAAAGATATCCCAAAAAAATTTCTCTTACAGAACTTAAAGTGACAATTGAAACATCATTATGCTGCATTCCAAGTTGTGAAAGAAACACGCTTTCTCTCTCTGCACTTAGATTAGTCGAGCTGTCCCTGCTCTGGGCTGTCCCTGTGTGCAATGGATGGATTATAACCTGCCTATCTGCCAGTCCTCCTCATGAGATCGTAAGATTTTGGGGACAGACTCTATGTGTTTCTTAACATTACAGGAATCATTAAGTGTTCAAAACTATTTGTTGGAAGATGAAATTAATTTCAGTGATGCAAGGCCCTCAGCTGACATAAGTCCACCTCAAAGATGTCAGAGACCTAAACATTTCTCAGCGATAAAGGGTAAAGGACTTAACACCAAACCAATGAAGGAAAATGGATCTTCTTTATTTTTTCCAACTTTCTAATGTCAAGGTAATGTTCTTTTTAACTGGTTTCTGCATTTCCAGGATATTTTTATGGAAATGAATGAGAAATAGGAGTTTTCAAGGGCTTATTCTTTTCAGTACATTAAGGTTGTTTTCCCGTCCTCTGTCATATTTTTCTGAGACCTTTAATAAAATATCTGACCTATAGATATATTCCCTTCTACTTCCCTTTCACTTTTGCTACCAGCCCCAACCCATCAAGAAACAAATCTCTCTCTCTGTCTCTCTTTTCCCCCTTTACTCGCCCTCTGTCCTCCCCCTTGCTTCTCACTTGCTTCTCACTCTTTCTATCTGACACAAACATATATATACACACACTTTTATGTTTATTTCCATGTTTATTTTCCAGTGAGTGTGACCATATGTACAGTGGTAAAAAAAAAAGTAAGATAAGAGAAGCTGGGTTGTCTGAGCTTGAAATTTTTGACAAAAGAATTGGTGATTTTAGCAGAAAGATAGGGAAATTTTCAGGGGATAAGCACTTGAGAAAGAGAAACAAGGGGGTAGAACAAGAGCCAAATCTAAGATCTCTAAAAAGCCATATGTCTGAAAAAGCCACTTTATCAATAGTGTAAAGTGAATTAAGTTTTCCCAAGAGTTTAAAGTGAATCAAGTTTTCCATACTTTTATTTTGCTAAAACTCAAGAAAAATATACATGATATACAGCCTGTCTAAAAAGTGGGTTTTTTTTCCAGTTAACCACAAAAAGTGTACACCTGCATTCTATGATACTGACTGTGATTTTGCTGTAGTTAATTTTACATATGCATTACACCTCTATCTCCCTAAAGGTAATATTTAGTACAGCATTAAAATGCATAATTTGATAGAAAACATAAACAGTAAACAATTAGCTGATTTACAATCTGCTTTAGATAACACCTTCAATTATTAAAATAATTACTGTAGTTCATTTTCTTTGATAGGCTGTGTTCCTTTATAAAAGATTTGCAAGAACTCAGTGTATCCCTGTTTTTTGGACTCCTCTGAAAGACATGTGTAATTTATCTTCTTTTTTTGTGTTAAAAGAAAACATTAAAATCTACCTATTTCTTATTTAGGTAATACGATAGCTTTAAAATACAGACAACACTCCTCTTAAGATAAATGATTATAAACATCGAAGAAAATCTGATCACCTTCTGAAATGGTGTCCAAATTGCTATTATTTCTCAACATGAGCTTTGACCATTAACATGGGGTTTTATATAATACGCATACTTAGGATTTATGGTATAAATGCATTAGTAGTGGGACTATTTCTCCCTCTCAAGAAAGTCAATTTAACATAATTTTATGTGCTCAAAAAAAGAGGACAAAAATATTTCACATTTCTTTTTCTCAAACATAATCATACTTTTCTCTAAGAAAATTTTTTTAGAATCTATGTGGTCTCTGTAATGGTCAGAAACTTTGTCATTGAATACCAATAAGTCCTGTAGGAAAAATGTGTTGAGTAGAGAATACTTCTTACCACGCACAGCCTAAAATGTGTAAGCTTGGGGAAAATAGACTTGGAGCAGGCACCCACAGCCACCTGCTCTGTCTTATTTACACTTATGTATTTCATTCTAGTTCATTTTTTTCAAACAAAAACAAGCATGTTTTGTATCATAAAATGAAAGAAAATCAATAATAGATCTTTTGTTCTTGTCTTTTATAAACTCTCACTTTCCTACCTGAAATGTCTCATAACCCCAAGGAGAATTAGGTTTCTGCATCCTTAAGGGATTACCAGAATTCTTGTATGTTAAGGTCAAAGGCAGAATTAATTTTGGCTGCCTTCGCTCCACTTAAAACCTTATATCCAAACTCTTGACACAAAGACTCTCGAACCATCTGTTGGTAACAGAAGGTTATAATTTTCTCTAGTAACAGTCATAGCAGACAAGCCCAGGGTAGATTCTTGTAGCCCATAGGCTCCTATTCCATGAGAAACTGGAACCTACCTATGAGAGGTCCATGATATACCCATGGCAAATACAGTATGAACTACAGGTAAAACTGAAGCTACTATAAATGACATCTACTCTTCTTCTTCCTTCCTAGTCAAATTGTATTTTGTGTGACCAAATGTAATTTTCATTTGTTTGTTTGTTTGTTTGTTTATTTTGGCACTGCACATAAATTAGACAAGGAGTCTTATCTTGTCTCTTTGGTGATGGAGTCTGCATTTCTTCGATCAACCACCTTGTAAAAATTCCAATGTTTGTATCAATTAAAATTTGCGATTATTCATAGGAATACAGAAATTACCCATCAGAGTGACTTCTTTGTTTTACTGGATCTTGTAGTCTAAATCCAACAAAGCCCCAAGGAGAGAGTCATTCATTCGAGGACAAAGTTATTTTCCTAGTAGAGGTCTCATGTTCAGGTTTATCCAAGACTCTTATAACCTTATATTCAAATACTTATCTTTCTAAAATGTATGTGTGTTTTCATCCAGCAATACCTAACAGCTTGTTGAAGTAAAGCAAATAAACTGGGATACATCCTGACTACATGCTGCTACTGTATCAGAGTTTTAAATTTAGGTCAATTTAACACTTTTATTAGGTGCCATCTATGCTACAGTTTCTATGTCAGGAGCCATGGAAAAATAGCTGTCTAAGACACATTACCCACACACCCAAAAACTCAGGCAGGTAGGGTAGATACTTAAATAGATTATATTACACGGAGATAAGTACAATAACACAAAATGTTGCACAGAATCAATCGTAAGTGTAGAAGTTAACTTCCAATAAATTGAATTAAAGCACTCCTTATTTATTGTTTAATACTCACTGATCATAGGGTGAAAAAACCCTGTTGCTTTGAGTAACAGTGGCTTTTTACTTACTATGGAACTCCTTTAAAGGATCTACTCTGCCAAGGCAAACAGGATAGGAAGTCTTCATAAAATATTACTGGCCCTCTTCCGCATTTCTTTTGGATCTCTTACCATTGGTTCTACTTGCCCTTTTTAATAATTTGGACATGGTTTTCTGACTTGATTCTTGGCCCATCATCTTATGAACACTTTTTTTTTTTTTTTGCTCCTGTTGTTCCTAGTTCTCTGTCTCACAGTTGCAGATAAAAATCCTTTCTTTTTCACATTGATATTGCAGAGTACATGGAAGGGAGCAGTGCTCTCAATAGTGTGTTGTTATATATTAAACATCCAGCCCTCTGGGAAAATAAAACAAACCTGAGCTGTGGTATTTGTTGATTTCCATGCTGTAGAAACTTTCACTGTGGATGATATCAACCCACCAGGATGATGTCAGTGAATACAGCACTAGGCAGTTCTCAATTCTCAGGAGCCAGAAAAAGCCAACTCTAGCACGCCACTGAGTATTCCCTTCATGATGCAATTTTGATGTGGTTCTTAAGTATATGTGTCGAGTACATAACTGAAGACTAAGAATTTGTGACACATAGTAGTGAAAGTTAAAAGAGATCTACTAGGATAAAGGAAGCAACAAAGTAAGATGCACAAAAGGAACTGCCACTATTGGGCAATAAATGATGAATTGGTAGAATTCAGGATCTACTACATCAAAGGCTGTTCTGATTTCACCTGATGAATAATGAGTAAACTTACTCCTCTTTCATGAAATAAACTTGTTGAACTTATGTAATATGTAATGTGAGCATTATAACATTCACCAATATCTTTTTTTCTCTTCATGAAAGTATTCAAAAGGATGGCAATTCTGTCCTCCTGATGTTAAGTGTGACTTAATAAAATGTAAACGGAAGTGATGTGTGTCACATCCGGTGGAAGGATTTAAGTGGGAGTGTTGGACTTTCTACTCCATGCTGTGGTGATTATAGGGCATACTGTTGATATGGTCATGCAATCAGAAATTTGGATGCATGGAAGTTGGCGGCCCTAGAAACTGGCCTGGACACGCAGCACAAGTCTCCTCACCTCAGTGAAAACAAAACTTTCTTGTGTTAAACCAACGGGATTTTGTGTATTTATTAACCCAACCTATCTTATCCTAGCTAATAAAATATATGTACCTACGTTCAAAACTACCGCTAAAAACAAAGTTCCTGTTCCCCAATTTAAGTCCAATCCTCCATAAATGTCCTTACGGAATTTATAAAACTTTGAGTTAAAGGACTCTTTCCAGAAGTGTGCATCAAATGACTCCTTGTGATTTCTCTCAGGAAGATGACATTGGAGATGTAGAATGTGGCAATTTGTGATTCTTTCCTAAAATAGAATGTTGAATATGGGGAGATTCTGTGACTTTTATATTTAAAAAGCTTTTCTAATATTTTAAATATATTAAATTACTTTTTATAGACTTTCTGTTATTTTATACATTTGAATCATGTGGTCTCTCAGTTTTCATCTTTCCATGAGGTGTTCCCCATATTCAATCCACACTGCACTGTGCCTTGATATTTGCATATTTTGAAGTTGGCATTACTAATTATTATCTCATTGCACTGTAACACAACCCTATCAATTAATTTACAAAAGCTATTCACAATTAATTGATCCATTCAGATTCAGGCATATTACTTAGCTGCTCAAAGATCACAATAATATTCCCAAGGTTTCCTGATTCTTCATTGTTCTTTCCATAAGTCTATGGTGGCCACAGGATAATGCTCAGATAAATGAAAGATGGACATATGAAACCTCCCTTAACTGTAAATTTAAGAGTATATGATACTCAGCAACAACTACATACTAATAGCAAATATATCATTCCTACCACAGTGCCTATAATCAGTCTGGAAATTGCACAGCCACATAGCAATGGAACAGGCATATCTTTCTTTGCTAGCAAAAACTGCATTTTTGTGTTGGATTGGTTTTTCGATTTTGGTAAAAAAGATAAAGTATAGATTATAAAATCTATTGTTTTCAAATCTGGTATATTTTAGGTTGGCATGTGTGATGGTTGTCCACATTTGGTGGCTATAGATTCAGACAATTTGCTGTCAAGTAGATATTTCAATCTATTATGCTTCATGTGAGTCCTGCTGACATGTAACATTCAATGTATAACCAGATTGGGGAATCCTTCAACATAGCTCAAGTGCCTTCATCTCTCTGAGAGTCACTGATTCACTCCCTTCTTACTGAGAATAGAAAGCTCACCTCTTTTCTGCTCCCATACAACCTCACACATGTCTGTTGGAGCACTTTCTACCCGACATTGAAATTGTCTTTATGCGTATCAGTCCTGCTCCATTATCTTGCAATGCCTTGAGCAGGGTATATAAATATATTTTTAATTGTCATCTAATATTGTCTTTGGTATATAGTGGTGTTAATGTCCATAATTTAATTGAAATGTAGAACGAATAATTACTGAAGTAATGGGATCAAGAGAAATAGGACCTGCAAACCACATATCCCTTTCTTTATGTGTTAAGCTCATCCTGCCTGTGCAAAATCCAGGGAACCACCTCTAATCCACATTCCCAGTTTAAAGCTGGTGTCCACTGGCTTGGCTGTGTAACCCTATCAGTTAAAACACAGCCTCCATAAAGATAGGATTCATCCCCATAGCCAGAAAATACCTGCTGTCATATTTAAAACAGCCTGACATTTTATAGCCAGAGAGCTGCCTATGCAGCACAATTGATGACACAGAGAATACTGCCAAAGTCAGAAAATTCTTCTTTACCTAACCAGCAAAATAACATTACAGTAAAATGAAATAAGTGCAAAGGCTACCTGAACTAATGGTATTTTTAAAGATTCATATTAAAGCATAGCTAACATACAATATTATATTAGTTTCAGGTGTACACCATAGGTATTCAACATTTATATACCTAAAGAGTGGTCACCATGATAAATCCAGAGAATATCTGACACCATACAGTCCTATCACAATATTTTTGACTACATTCCCTGTGCTGTGCATGACATCCCCATGACTTACTTGTTTTATACCTGGAGGTTTGAAATTCTTATTCCCCTTCACCTTTTCCCACCTTTTACAAAAATTTTTCAATTATAGTTGACATTCAATATTATTATTATTTTTTTAATTGTTATTATTATTATTATTATTTTAGCTGAGCCATCCTACCACCTGTTGGCAACTCAGTGGCAGCTCAACTCAGGCTGAGCATCGAACTGCTGTTGCTTAGAGCTCACCATATTATTTTATATCAGTTTCAGGTGTACAGCATAGTGGTTAGACAATTACACAATTTAAGAAATGATCCCCCTGACTATTCACCATCTGGCACTATGCATAGTTATTATAATATTATTGACTATATTCCCCATGGGGGTATTTTATACCCCCATGACAACTTTGGAACTACCAATTTGTACTTAATCCCACACCCCCTTCCATCTGGCAATCATCAGTTTATCCCTGCATATGAGTCTGTTTCTGTTTTGTCTGTTCATTTATTTTGTTCTTTACATCTCACGTATAGTTAAGATCATATGGTATTTGTCTTTCTCTGTCTGATGTATTGCACCTAGCATAATACCTCTAGGTCTATCCACATTGTCACAAGTATAAGATTCCATTCTTTTATATGGCCTAGTAATATTCCCTTGTATATATGTACCATATCTTCTTTATCCAGTTGTCTATTAATGGGTATTAGGTTGCTTCCATACCTTGACTATTGTAAATAATGCTGCAGTGAATATAGGGTGCATATATCTTTTCTAATTAGTGTTTTAGATATCTTCAGGTAACTATCCAGAAGTGAAATTGCTCACTCATAAGGTAGCTCTATTTTTAATTTTTTGAGGAACCTCCATACTGTTTTTCATAATGGCTGCACCACCTTGCAGTCTCACCAACAGTGCAGTGCATGAGGGTTCCCTTTTCTCCCCATCCTGACCTCACTTTTGCTGATTTATTGATGATGGTCTTCCTGAGAGGTGTGAGATAGTATCTCATTGTGGTTTCAATGTGCATTTCACTGATGATTAGTGATGTTGAGCATCTTTTCATATGTTTGTTGGCCATCAGTATATTCTCTTTGGAGACATGTCTATTCAGGTCCTCTGCTCATTTTTTAATTGGATTGTTAGTTATTTTGGTGTTAAGTTGTGTGAGTTCTTTATAAATTTTGGATAATAACCCCTTATCAGATGTATCATTGGCTAATACCTTCTCCCATTTAGTAGGAAGTCTTTTCGTTTCATTGATGATTTCCTTTGTTATGCAAATTTATTTTTTTTTAGTTTGATGCAGTCCTATTTGTTTAATTTTTTCTTTTGTTTCTCTTTACCAGGGAGATATATCACTAAAAAAAAATATTTTTAAGAACAATGGCAGAGGGTTTACTGCCTATGTTTTTTCCTAGAACCTTTATGGTTTCAGGTCTTACATTTAAGTCTTGAATCTATTTTGAGTTTATTCTTGTATATGGTACAAGAAGGTGGTCCAGTTTCACCATTTTTGCATGTATCTGTCCAGTTTTCCCAACAGTATGTATTAAAGAAGCTGTCTTTATCTCATTGTATACCCTTGCCTCCTTTGTCATAGATCAGTTGACCATATCAGCATTAATTTATTTCTGGACTCTCTATTCTGTTTCATTGATCTATTTGTTTGTTTTTATGCCAGTATCATGCTGTTTTGATTACTATAAACTTGTGGTATTGTTTGGTATCAGGTATGATATCTCCCACTATGTTCTTCTTTCTCAAGATTACTGTGACTATTTGGGGTCTTTTATGATTTCATATAATTTTTAGGATTATTTGTTCTAGCTCTGTAAAAAATACCATTGGTATTTTATCAGGGATTGCATTGAATCTATAGATTATTTGAGTAGCATAGATATCTTAACAATGTTAATTCTTCCTATCTGTGAGCAAATTATATGCTTCAGTTTTATTTGTTTATTTATTTATTTATTTATTTACTTACTTATTTTTCAGTTCCTTTCTTGAATGTCTTATAAGTTTCCAAGTAAAAGTCTTTTACCTCTTTGGTTAAATTTATTACTAGTTTTTTTTTTGTTTTTTTTTTAATACAAGTGCAAATGGGAGCATTTTTTAATTTCTCTTTCTGACAGTTCATTATTGGTATATAAAAATACAAATCATTTCTGAATATTAATTTTGTATCCTGCTCCTTTACTGAATGTATTTATCAGTCCTGATAGTTTTGTGATAGACTCTTTAGGATCCTCTATATATAACATCATGTCATCTGCTAATAATGACAATTTTACTTCTTCCTTTCCAATTCAGGTGGCTTTTGATTCTTTTTCTTGTCTGATTGCTGTGGCTAGGACTTCTAATACTACATTGAATAAAAATAATGCAAGTGGGCATCCTTGTCTTGTTCCTGATCTTAAGAAATTACTTTTAGCTTTTCCCTGTTCAGTATGATGTTAACTATGAGTTTGTCATATATGGCCTTTATTATGTTGAGGTATGTTCCCTCTATTCTCACTTTGCTAAGATTTTATCATAAATGGATGCTAGATTTTGTCAAACCCTTTTTGTGCATCCATTGATATGATCGTATGATTTTTATTCTTCATTTGTTTATGTGGTGTATCACATTAATAGATTTGCAGATATTAAATCAAACTTGCATCCCAGGAATGAATCCCACTTTATCATGGTACATGATCTTTTTAATATATTGCCCAATGGTATTTATTTGATGACAATATTTGGTGAATAAAAATATTCAAAATTTTGATAAGATGATGCTTCCCTGATGGGAGAGATATGAAAATCTAGTCCTAATAAAAGTCACATCACTAGGATAAAAACAATGAGCTCCAATGAGAGCTTGCTTT
Organism: Aselliscus stoliczkanus; assembly: GCA_033961575.1. Classification (NCBI taxonomy): domain Eukaryota; kingdom Metazoa; phylum Chordata; class Mammalia; order Chiroptera; family Hipposideridae; genus Aselliscus; species Aselliscus stoliczkanus. The sequence continues at coordinate 126,859,029 of CM066730.1, read as the reverse complement.
GAAAATTGTACTTTTAGCATAGCATGGTGCATACTTGTCTATTCAAATATCACAATAGTATCAAATTTTCCTTTGGGACACAGGAAACAAACTCTAAAGTGTCATTCTTCTCTATCTCTGGACAGAGCCCTACCTCAAGGAGAAACAGTGTTAGTAAATACAATATAATTTGAAAGATGTTGCCAATAATATTCCCCTACCTATATATTCCTTCTCACCTCCGCGCATAGGCAAAAGATAAGGACTCTAACAATTGCCTTGTTGGGGATGAATAGCTATAGAATTCTAAGGCATAGACATGACCTTACAAGGTAATAAACAAATGCCCCCAAAATAACCAATTTTGATTTTTATAAGCCTTTGTCTGAGAAGGAAGGACACATACTTCTCTTTTCAAATTAGAGTAAATGTGAATATTATTACGAATGTTTATATTTCTCCTTAACACAGTAGGATTTAATGGCTTGTAGTCAAGAGGTTAAATTTACTTGACCTTATTCCTACTGCTTTAGTTTAAATGGCTTTAAGATAAATTGTTTCAAAATGCATATAAATTAGACCCTAGTTGGAAAGCACAGAGCTATGAGATTCATGCTTTGATTACTGTTTCACAAGAATTAATCTGCATTTTTTTTCTCTGGGCCTCTGTAGTGGTGTACATATGGTGTGGAGGGTTGCCCACTGATTGGAGACCCCCTGTGATATAATGGGCAGCTGAAAGATGGCATTTTAGGATGCTGTTGATATAATCCAGGTTCTAAGTATCATTCTTGTGGCATTGATTTATTTATTTGATTTATTTTCTTGGCATTTTAACAAGATGCATCAATAGCAATTGCCCCAGGGATTGCTTGATTCAGCATTCAATAAGAATGCATGATAAATGGGGAGATGGATTCAGGAATTAGATTTCTCTAAAGAAAAATAAGATACATAATTGCTGGGGTAAAATGCTAAAGTGACAACCAAAGAAAGTAATTTTATTTTGGTATTGTTAAACATGCATTAACATGTGTCTATGCTTATGCTCTTGGTAGTAGGACAATCCAAAGTTTTTATCATAAAAGTTTTCTCATTATTATTTTTATTAATTTTTGCAAAAGTAGTTGGAGAGCAAACTTAGTTGGGAGAGAAAAACAAAAATTTGCTGCATGGCTATCAAAGTACAAACACAAGTTTAATAATAACCATAAGGAAAATTAAGATTACAGTTAAGCATTTATTTTGCTTAATAAATAAATACCCCACATCCAGTACCCATGGATGTCAACAGTTGCATATAGTGAATCAAATCTATCCTTTATGCCATATTTTGTTTCTCTACCATGCATTCATGATAGCCTTCTAACTCCACTTTCACACATACTCTGTCTTCATTCTTTAATTCACTCCTCCACAGATAACCCTTAATAAAACACATACACACACACACACACACACACACACACGAAAGAAGGCCTATATTCAGATAACCATATAGATCAATACACAGATAAACGTGAACTTGCAAGAGAAACTTGTACATAAAAAATGACATATGGACACATTTTCAGAATCAGGTATATCGATCAGACATATAGCTTCATTTACAAACATATAATCATAAGCCCAGTGAACAGATTAAGTAACATAATGTGGAAGAAGAAAATTGAGGTGAGTGAACAGGAAGATTGATTAGAGAATAAGAAATAGGGCTGTTTAAAAAACTCAAATATGCTGTGTGTGAGAGAAATAAAAGGAGGGTGGAACAATAGCTTAGTGGCCCATGAAGAAAATAGGAACTATTGGTACTATGATTTTAAAATGATAGCAGCAAAATATTAGTGCAACATTTTGCTTATGCCAGGGACAATTCAGGCAAAGGAATGCATTCTTGAGGTTATTAAATTGGAAATGGAGAAAGTAGAAATTCTATATGCTAACATATTCATTAAAGTTTTATCTGTTCCAACTAATATTTGAGGTCTCAATGGGAACAACATGAAAAGAAATTCTCCCTGTTCTCAAGATTACATTTAAAATGTATCTTAGATTTTACACATTGCCACTGGTGATTGGAGACAGGGGTGACACACATCGTATATCCACTGGATTGGACTTCGGAAGGGGGTGATATTCTGGCTCTTAATATCCTATGATATACAAAAGATAAAAACACAATGTATTTAAATTATGGTATTATTAGTCAAAGTCATTGACTTGCTTATTAAAGGTATACATATATTCTTTGACTTCCTGGAAAGGAGGAATGCAGTCTTCCTTAATAGTCTCTTTTTTTTTTTCAATTTAAATTTATTTTATTAGAAGTAATACTGTCTAATTTTCATGTTTATATGACATTTATATGTCATATATATGTGTGTGTCCTTTGTCCATGTTTTTATTTAATGTATTGGGATAACATTGGTTAATAATTAGACTTTGGGTGGTGAGCATGCAATAGAGTACACAGGTTTCAAATTATAATCTTATACACCTTAAAATCGTATCCATTTTTTAAACCTAAATTGTCCTACCTGCCTAATCTAATAGCCTAATGCATTTTTGCGGGTTTTCCTTTGCCTTTCTATTTCTTTAACTTGAATCGTAATATTTGAACTAACCTCCCCTAATTTAATATTAAAGCATCATAAAGATCAACCCAAATAAATGGAAAAGTACCACGTGTTTACGTTTATGATAACGTATAGATAATTATTTAGTCAAAAGTACAGCGCACCAACAAGGAAGAGAGTTGTTTTTTTTGAAAGATGCTGTTCATTCGATTTTGCCTTTTTCGGGTGTATTTGTTGCTGCCAAATCCTGACTGTGTTTATCCTGAGCCGGTGTGCATTCGGTCCTTGCCTTAAAGGCCTCCAGATCCGATTATTATAATACCCTTGGTAGCACTTTGCCAAGAAAGCTCATGTGAGAATCTAAATCTCCTTTAACAGGAAATGGTTCTAAGAGGTGAACAAAACACTGTCCTGGTCACAATGGAGTTGAGCCTCTGCCATCACCTGCCTGCGAGTCCATGCCATCTCCACAATGCTTCATTTACCTTAGCAGGGCCTCCTATTCTCAGTGCCAATATTTGCTCCAGAAAATGTGATCAGGCGGATTGACTATCCCCACAGAGTCTCCTTTTGTAGTCACCCAAACAAAGCAGGAGTCTCTTTTTTTTTCCGATTTCACTTCATATCTTTCTGGTTCTCTTCCTATAGAGATCTTTATTCATGCTATTAAGAATTGAAAGCAATTAAACTACTTTCTATTTCCCAATATTATGTTGATTGTTCCCATGGCAATTTTTTTTCTCTCCCTTCATTTATTTATCTTTCTGTTTTAATTATCGTTTGGTCAAATGTTTTGTTGACACTTTAGAAATAATTTTGCAAAAACAGTTTTTAAAACTCCATACATAGACATATCCCAAAATAGGTTTCAAAAAAATCCTCTTGTGCCTGTTTTTTTCCTGCATTAAATGTATTTTTAGCCAACTAATTAATACCAGGAAGATAGAATTATCTTCTCATTTAATATGAAATATTTATAACTCTGAGTCTTTAATAGTACAAAATATCTTATAGAATTAAAAAGCAGGGCATTAATTTATTCAGTGATAAAATATGAAGCTTCTAACTAAAGAATCTTTACTGTCCTCTTAAAAAGTAGATATTATCAGAGATCTCCACCCAGATATCTAATATGTAGAGTTATGACTATAAACCTAACTGTTTTACATATGAATTTAAAGTCAAAGGGAAAAATAGGCTGAAAGAGAACCTTTAGTAAATGACTGTATGTACAATCCAAAAAAAATGGATGCATTTCTGGTCTGTAAATAACTTATCCCCAAATAATTTATCTAACTTCTTATTTAAAAATTTCAGTACACTTATAACACAAATCAAACAGGTAAGAACACATAGGTTATCAGTCAAATCACCAGGCTCAGCTCTGTAATTTTTCAAAATGTCTTTCATTATTACTTTTGTTCTGGAATACAAAATATGGTTTGAACTTTCTTTTACTCTTTCTCTCATTCTTTCTCCATATCTCCCTGTCCCTCCCCCCTCACTCTCACCAGATCATTTGTAAATATTTATCTTTCTTTAGAAATTTGCTATTATACTAGGTTACAGTCAGAAATTAAATACAGTTATACAACACAGAAACATTTCTGTTATAGAGGTTCTATAAAAGTAAGACATCTTTCCTTACCAATTTGCTGCTGCTGTTTATTTTTCTCTTACTCAGGTGTTACCACAGACCTTCACATTTGTTTTATATCTGGATCATTGCATACATTTTGCTTGGATTCAATTGTACCATAATTTAGAAAAAAAAAAAGATATATATATATATATATATATATATATATATATCTGTAAATATGTAAAAAAAGAAAAGAACATATAAATGAAGGAACAAAGGAAGGATGGAAGGGAGGGAGAGTGGGATGGAGGGAGGGAGGGAGGGAGAGAGGGAGGGAGGGAGGGAGGGAGGGAAGAAGGAAAGAAGGAAGGAAGGAAAAAGGAAAAGAAATGTGTTGTAAATAGTCTTTAAACAAAATAATTGGTCAGTGTATAAATATCAGTTCTTCAAGTGGAGATGATATTGTTTGCTTGAGTACAGGTTACTGATCAGTGCAATACTTGACTTGAGAATGAATGAGCACAGTGTTGCTCTGGTATAACAGAGCAAGACATAGGAGACTGATCTATGGTCTTAATTGGACCAAGATTCTGGGGCAAAATCTCCCAGATTTCATACCTGAAAATACTAATACCTGTACTTGTATTGGTAGAGTGTGTCTAAGAAACCCATGGATCTCATCTTTTAAAATATGCTGCCTTATTACCAATATAAGCTCACCACTTACCTGAGGGTGGACTCACAAACAAGTTCATGTCAGCCATATTTTGCTACTTTTCTCCTACTTTTTCGAGGGGCAACTTAGTCTTTTCCAATAGACCCTGAGCATAACATGTTTGTGTTTATGGCTATTGCTGGTCAGCAGGCCAATGAATACTGTTGCTGGGTTTCTGGGTGCTCAGCCCCCAGCACACACGGACTCTACTCTGTGGTTCCTACATCAGGCACCTCTTACTCCTGCTACACCAGCCAGCATTTCCTCACTGAGGGCTGCACAATACAATGAGCAAGTGCTTACTGGTACTGATTTGTTGAGTCTCTTAATGGCAAAGCTATAAGGTAACCTGTGACTGAGGGCATCTGGGGGATATAATCAAAGAAACATTCTATCCTGATAGATAAATGTTGCAATGCTAATTGTATAGTAATATGTTTCACAGTTCAGTGAAATAGCTCATTCAGTATTTTAGGAAAATATTTATTACAGACTATCCCTACATTTCATAGGCCTCAGAAATTATAATAGTATAATGGAGACCAAAGAGAAATGTAAATTTTACAAACCGATTCGATTTTATGCCCAGAACTGCCACTTTATGACTTAGACAGTGGTACCAAGTTAATATTTTTATACCTAGTTCTCTCTTATTCTAAAACTTATGTTTTCCTAAGCAGCTAATTCTTTCTACTGCTAATGGGTTTCTCTTAAATAGTCCCATCAGTTTTGTGCATATAACCACAGTGTCTTAATCCCCAAAATAGGCCCAGTTTATATTATTCCTCAGAAAGTTCCTGCATCCCATGGACAATTAGAATTCAATTAGGAATTGTTATACATTTCACCAGATGTCTTTAGACCATCCATCACTTAGCAGTAGACCAAGGATAAGCTGACATTAGTGCTCCACCGCAAATAAAAGGCAGATGAGAAACAAAACTTACTAAGGTCTACCACAAGTTTCTAACAGTAATTATTTCTCAACTATAGCGTTGTTCATGAGGTTTTATTTCCTTTTTTTCCTATGTCTTTATCTGTATTTTTCAAGAGAGTTACATTGAGGATATATGAGGTCTTAAAACAACAAAAAGTTGTGAATGACATTTTCTGGTTCCTACCAGGATGCAGAAGTAGCAGGATGGCTGGATCCCAGCCCAAAGAGAAATCCCAGAGAAACCGCACATGGAAAACATTAAGAAAAGGAAAAAAAGTGATAAGAAATCCCTGGGTGATGTGTGGCTGCTTTGAAACTGCTGAGTAAGGCTAACAGGAGGAGTAAGAGCTACTGTAAAAGGAAAAACTTAGGGAAAAAGCCTGTAGGATTCTCCCCTTATTTTTCCATCATCATTGTGTTGGGATGAACTGTCAGCCTCCCCACTTGTGGGGATTCTGCCTCTGGCCCAAGTGCCCTTGAATGTAAAACCAGGCTAGCAGAGAAGACCTGAGTTTATCAGGGTTTGAGATAAATAATATGGAAACTAACTAACTTCTGTCTATGGCTTCCCAACCATTTAGGAAGTCTCTTCAACTTTTCCTTGGGGCGTAATGAATGAGGAATTGTTCTATGGAGTGAGGTGGACTTGGACACCAGGTTTCCTCTACCTCAGGGCTCAATCTACCCTCAACCCTTGATCTCACAGGGTTTGGTGTTCACCTGAGGTCTTGCATGTGCTCATAGACTGACTGTGCTGAGAAAACATATTGGGTTGCACGCTACTGTTTTACAAGTCTGGCCCTTGAATGGTGGTGTCTGGGAACTTGGCTTCTGAAATATTCCTCTCATAATAATAATAGCATCATGTGCCTGATACCATATTGTTTGTACAAACAATGTGATTCATGACAAAAAACCTGATTTTCTTTTGAGATCCTGAAATTTTCATAGTTGCTAGACAAAGAATGCCTATATGGCCAGCCCCCACCCGTTAAAATGCTTAATGTCTGAGTCTCTATCAGGTTTACCACAGCAGAAACATCACACAGGTGTCACTGGTGTTTAGCTGCTGGAGAGTGGGTACACCCTGTGACCCTTTACAGGAGAGGAAGATATTGGGAAACCTACACATAGACTCCTCTAGACTCTGCCTGTTTCTTTTTCCTAGTTAATCCCTGCTGTGTCCCTATAATAAATGTCAGCAGTGAGTACAACCGTATGCTAAGTTCCTTGGGTCTTTCTAGTGAATCATGAAATGTGTAGGCAGTCTGGGGCCACTGGAAACATTCTCAAAGTAACTAATAGCCCCGGGAGATCTGAGGTCAAATGACAAATTAACAATACCCTTGAGGAGCACAGTTATCTCCAAAGGAGAACAAATATTGGATTACCACTTGCATCACAAGTAAAATGTTAGAACACATGGACCAAGAATTAAGAATTATCTTTATACACAGTCGAAGAGAGATGAGATATAAACAATAGGACAAAAAGCATGAAGTATCTTCTAAACTGTTTTCAATCAATCTACATATCATGAGATAGCTCACTACTTTCCAGATGTTTTAATGGGTATTTTAGCTATGTTGGTATTTGACAGTATTTCACATTTCTATCTTCCCTGTGTTCTTGTATATTTACAGGAAATTCAGAAAGGTTGCTAGCTTCCATTTTAGGCAGAAATTTATTTGCTCCTTCTCTTCAAATATGTTTCTGCTTCTCAACCTTCTTCATGAGTCAAAATAATAGTTTTCCTTCACGGTCCAGTTTAAATTTCACAATCTGTGTAAACCATCTTACTGCTCAATTCTCTTATTACCAATTCTGGGCCACACTGTATCAGAAGATTTTTTTTTTTCTCATCACTTATTTGCAAGGCCTTTACAGTAGTTTGGACCACTGTGTGCCATCCACTATTCAACAATATTTTCTGTAATAAGACTACATCATATTTAGGTACTGTATAGCACTTTGCAAGGATGTATTGAATGACATTGTGTTAGTGTAACAGAAGAGATATAATGAAAATAACAACTGCAATTGCTAGCATTTACTGAGCACTGATGTGTCATTAAAATTTAAAATTCTACTTCTATTAACTCATTCAATCCTCAAAAGAATTTATAAATTAAGACCTCTTATTTTTCCCATTTTTAGAGAGGAAGTAACTGAAGCACATGGGGAATAAAATAAGTAGATAAGCTGAAATGATGCAGTCCAGTATCAGAGGCCAAACTGTTTTAATACTATGTGAAACTGCTTTTCATAAACTCAGATTAATATGAGGGTTGCCTGTTTTAGGGGAAAAAATACCCAAGTGAATTTAAATTTCAGATAAACAACAAATTATTGTTATTTATAAAGATGTCTCAAATATTATATGGGACATACTTAAATTAAAATGCATTTGTTGTTTATCTGGAATTCCATTTTAACTGTGTGTCTTGTATTTTATCTGTTAATCCTATACATACTCATAATGATATACATCAAAATAGAATTATGCCAGCTTGTGTAATAAATAGAGAGAAACACCCCCTGGATAAACACTAAGACTTAACTTTCTTTCCAGCTTGGAGTGCAGTGTGAGCAGACAGCCTGCAGCTGTCAGCTCCTCAGGGCCTGTGGAGTTTCTGAGAGCTCCCATGTATATCTAATCATGCCCTTTCTAGGGCAGCTGACATCCATTGACTGTGGAGAATGCATATAAAGGCCCAGCCATTTAAATTCAATTTCAGACAGCTCTGAAAGGCAATAGTCACTCTAGAGCTCCTGTAGTTTGTTCACAGCACTTGGGGGTGTGTAATATATTGGGTTGTTGGAAACGTCATGACGTATTTTTTCTATGGTTTTCGTTGCAAAAATGCATCATGACTTTTCCGACAACCCAATAGTTTGACTTCTTCCCACTGCCTCCTCCCCTTTCCTTTCACAGGTGTTCATTCTTAATAAAATCTCATACCCCAACCTTTGTCTTAGTGTTTGCTTCTAGAGAACCCAACCTGTGAATACTTACACATAACCAAATAACAGGACCAGAAGAACCACCTTTGCCCTACAAAGAACTTCTATTAACAGAAAAACAACTTCTATTTCACTGCTGAAATCACAGCAATACACCTTGAGTCAATCAGGGTTTCAGCAGGAAACATAGGCACACTGAAATGTGATAATGAAAACAACTTAATTAAGATATCGTTTACAGTGATGTGGACTGAAGGGTATAGGAACGAAGAAGTTTATTCACAAGAAGAACTTGTTACCAAGAGCAAAAGTTGACATGGAGACTATAAAAAATCTAACTAGCAATGCAGGAAGTGATCACTACTCCTAGGCCTTAAACAATAAACGTAAAGAATCATTACTATAGTCCAGCTAAACATGGAGATAGAGCTGGAGCAGAAGAGCTTCATCACAGACACTGGAAAAGTACAGCCATTGATCAACCATGACTTGGAATGTAGGGAGCTGGAGGAAATTCAGACACATAACTCTCATTCCTTCCAGGGTCCCAGGTATTGCTGGTCTCTCCCATTGACTGAGCCCAACAAGAAGCCAAAGGACCAGATAAAGGACAGCTCCCACACACAGGAATAAGACAGGACAAGGGCAAAGAGGGAAACTGACCAGCAAATAGAAGGTATTCAAAAATACTATAGTCCAAAGTCAAGAATGGCATGCTGATCCATGAAATAAAGTAAATGCAGCACACCAGAGAGAGTACTGTATCAGAAATTCTAAGAGCTGACTTATAATGCTTTTCACATTCCTGACTAGCTTTGGTATTGCAAGCAGTCACTCTATCTCTCTGGACCTATTTTATCTTCTGTTAAAAGAGTTCCATGAACTTGATAGTTTCTTCAGGCTTCAACAATCTATAACTGTTCATATCTAAATTTCTTATACAACGCATATGAAGAGAATGAGATTGGGAAATGAGATTCAGAATTATTTAAAGCAGGATAATTATCATGTAGCAATGCCCTGCTTAAAACAAATTAAGAGGGCAGCAGGAAAAGTCATCTGTAGGGTTTGGTAATAACAATGGATTATTAAAAAGAAAAAAATGTTGGCACACAAGATGATATGAAAATAAGAGAGAACACAAAGGAAATCCAGATGAATTACAGAATTCTTCAAATGGGCCCAGATTGATATGATATAATCATAACAGACATAAAGTTCTTATCAATGTAAACATTATTTTTTTTTTTAATTTGGAAATAAGAGCAGTATGGGTTAATCATAAGAACAGGTGAATTTAAGATCAAAGTTCATGAGCTCAAATTTTCATAGAGTACTTAGGAAGAATAAATGAAGTATTTATTTGAAAGTGCTTTGAAAGCTTTAAATTGCCACTCAAATACTATTGACCTTTTTGCAGGGATCAATCTATTGGAATCTTAATGGATTTTTTCAAATGGAAAAGTGCTTGGATTTTTCTAAGCACATATTTTTGAAAGGAGAATCAAGGGTCATGTCAAAAAATTGATGTGGATAAAATACAGTTCATTAGTATGTTAGATTATGTTACTCTACCAAATATTCTAGTTTCTGTCCCAGCAGTGCCCCTTCATGTGAGAGGATGATGCCCTGGCGACCTTTATAGCAGCTTTGAGACTTGCTTTGACTGATGAAATATAAGGAGAATAGGCATGTGTCACTTTGGGGCAGAAGTGTATGAACTAGCATGTCTCTTTTCCCTATGTCATAATGAGTACCAATGTACTGGGTAGAGAGGCTGCCCTATCATCTCAGGTCCCAGAGTGACTATGACATGAAACAAAGCCACAGTCAACCCAAGATGGTCATATAATGTCAAAAAGAAATAAACTTTTGTCACTATAAATGACTGAGATTTTGGTGCCAGTTGTGTCAAAGGAAAATCAGAATGACAAAGCTATAGCATAACTTAGCCTGTCTTAATGGATAAAATTGGTTTTTCATTATATTTATACAATGCATGGTATATATTTCCAAAGTGGAAGATAATTGCTGCAGCTGTGGCCTGTGAGTTTTAGGGTAAAAATACCTTACCTGCCTCCTTCACTTTTAGGTGGATACTGAACTCAAGATCTGCGGTTTAAGACTAGAGAAAACTAAGGAATTGCTTGTTGTGTTAACCCCATGCCTCAGTCAGTCTGGGTTTTTCTTCTTGAGGTCAAAGAGAGTGTTGTTATTTCTGCACTGATGTATTTCTTGGCTACTTATCTTTGAAATGATTTGTTTGATTCATTTCTTTGGAACTTTTTTCATCAGACTCAAGTTTAATATTTTTATGTTTTCAATACTGTAATTTTTCACTGGATAGCCATTTAAGTTGACATTAAATGCTGAGTCCATTATGGACAATTAAAAGAAATCTGTTAAATAGGCCATATGCTCACAGAGATGGTAGTGTGTGTGCAAGTATATTCCTAACCCTAGCCAATACCCTAAACATACATATGAAAAGAGAAAAAGTAGAGAAAAGAGTAGATGAGGTAAGACTAAGCAAAGAAGAAGGTGAGACAGAAGTATCTTACAGAAAACGAAGTACAAATAAATTGCCTTGGTAGCTCAGGGCAGGGAGAGATTACATCTTCTGCAAAGAAATAATGGTGGTTAAACTGTAATTTGCAAGCTGTTTAAAACTCAGATCACAAATGTGTAGCACTTATAAATTATGTAAGAACCAGGTTTGATATGAAATGAATGAAGCTTAAGCTTGAGGATTCTAATATCATAAAATTGTGACCAAATACCTGGACATTTCTGCAATTTGGTTTCTTACCCTGCTCCAGTGACTAGGCCATTTTGCAGTTTAAACTCTGACTCTGTCTAACCTACAAACTGCATTCTTTGCATTGTCTGTCTCATAACATAACTTGTTTTACTGGTTTATTTAACAGACTCCATGAGAAACTGAGGCATTGGGCCATGCCTTATAAACCCCTCTCCTCTGCTGACCATGTGTTATGTCTCCAATTGTTGGCCATATCCAGTGCCTCTACCTACTGACCCAGAAGTCACTGGAAATTACCCATTGTTCTTATCTCTCAGTCCCACTTGCTGACCACAGTCAGCTGACTCTTGAAAGTCTGGTTGCCCTAACCAATCAGAAAATGAATGATGTCAGTTTATAGTCTTGTTTCCCTGGCAATACATCCCTTTGATCAGCAACTTCTTGAAATTCTTGCATTTAAAACCCTTGCCTTATTCTTCCCACCTCAGAGTATTTCTTCAATTTACGCTGAAGGCAATGCTCTCTGATTTGCAAATCATATCAAAATAAAACTCTCTTTTATCTATTAGAGGAGTCCTGTGGAACTTGTAAACAAGCTTAAGCATGAGCCCTAACTTGCACTGAATCTTCCAAAGCTCAGGAAGGAGAGGTTTTTGCAAAACAGTATGTTCACATGATAAAATCTTTCTGTAATGCAATTTTTGAACTGCTGTGAGAAAACTACTGTTTTCTCTTCTCAGCCTGATTTCCCTTTGTCACAATTCTTCTCATTTCATGCAGTGTTGGAGTGAACATGAACATACTTGGAATCTGGTTAAGGGAAAGTTGAATTGGGAATATATTTATTAGAAGTTAAATGATATAACTGTGTGGTTCAGTCAGTTTTGTGTACATTTATTAGTAACTTTACTGATATAGAAATATATTCCAGGAATATTTCTTCCTGACCCTAATGTGCAGATAATTACCTTGCATTAGGATATAAAAATGCAGGGTCATTAGTTTTAGCGATATTGATACTTCCTAAACACTGACCACTGCACCTATGTGGTGAGTGTAGGGGCAATAGGATATGTGGCTACGATACAGTCTATGGAAACTGCTTCTAATTATCAAATTTGTGTGAACATAGTTCTAAGTGGAAGATAATAGTCTACCTCAGTGCACAGTTAGAATGGGCTTTATATCCTGTCAAGAAACTAATTAATAATGTAGTATATACAATGATATAAAAAACAAACTGTTTTTTTTTTCCTTGTATTTATGAGATTTACATAAAATAAAAATTTTCAGAATTCCTCTGTTTGAAGTACCAAAGTTTCAGCAGCAGTGTAAATAAAAATACATCAGTTTGCGGTGCTGCATATTAAACTGTGAAACTAGACTTTTAATAAAAATTTTTAAAAAATCTGTCAGTCATTCTAAAAGAAATATTTAATATTATAATTTCTCCAAAGAAAATGGTATTGCAAAAATGTTGTTATATGAAGAGATGATCAATGAGTAGATATCCAAGAAAGGTAAAATATAAAAAATATAATATGTCAAGCAACTAATTAAGAAAAAAATAATATGTCAACATTCTGGACCTTGTGATGCTTATAGTGTTTGTCAGCTTTTAAAATTTCTATTATGTTGCTCTTTCTTTTCTCATTCTAAATAAATATCTATATTCATAACTATTTTTTATTTACAACTTTGTAGTATTTATTTTTTAAAAATAGGCCTCAATTTATAAAAGCTTCAGGACCCCGAAAACCTGAATCTCTATATATATGAGTAATTGAAAAAAGGTATTAGTATCAGGATTACAATATGAGGAAAGGTATAGAAGTGCCAAATCGAATAGCATTTATGAGAGAGAAGAATATGAGTATGCACAAATTAGGTTAGAGTTATGAAATACCATTTAAATAATTTTGTGAATCTCTGAAGGCTTTTATTGGACTTATAATCATGTCTGTAATTCAGTACTTATAGCCTGACAGCACTGATGATGAAAGAGAATGATGATGAAGAGTCTTATTAAGAGGAAATTAACTAAAGGTGCTAGCAAGAGAGGTAAACATATATTCAAGACAGAAATATATGTGTTAAATTACCAAGAGTAGAAAACGCATTCCATATAGGAGTAAAGAATATTAAGGTTCCTAGAAAGATGACAGTGATACTAATAGACATTCGTAATAAATTTTAAAGAAATAAGGTTAGCAGAGGAATATGTCTTGGGGTTAAATTAAAAAAAAAAAAGTCACCCACTCTCTCATTTCTCTTCAAAACCAACTTCCCTAGCTCTCTTTCCTATTAACAGACCAACTTCTCAGAGTTTTCAATATTCATGGCCTCCATTTCTGGTACTATCAATCACTCACCAACCTGCTCAAATTTGAATTTCAGGTCCTGTCCTCCCCTAAAATTGGTCTTTCAAGGAGTACCAGCAATCTCAATATTTCAAAACACCCACTGATATTTTCCAGCCCTTCTTTTACTATATATTTCACTAGCATTTGAAAAAATATTTATCACATCTTCTTAAAACACTTTTTTTTTTTTTTAATTGGGGAATTGGGAGAGGGTAACAGTGTTAGGGAACCGGGAAAGAGGAACAGACAAGTGTCTGTCCTTTTGTTCTTCAGTCTAGTTGTGGAGAACGTTGCTTCACTGGCCATGTTGGTATCATCATTGCACTCTTCTCGGGTGAGGCAGAGGGGTTGCCGGCCTCTGGACAGCTGCTCACAGTGGCTCTTGGCATCTCCCTCCGGCTGCCAACAGCTCACGCTGGCTGCCGGCCACTCACTGTAGCCTATGGCAGCCCACTGCAGCAGGGGCTGCAGCTATGCCATCTCAGGGACTCACAGCAGCCCAGCTCCAGATGGAGCTGTTGTTCACCATCTTAGCTGTAGAGGGTAGTGTCACTGGCCCTCATATGTGGAATCCGAACTGGGGCCGCTGGCGTCCCAAGCCAGCTCTTAACCAACGCGCCACTTGGCCGGCCCTTAAAACACTCTTTTCTTTTTTAACACTCTTGGGTTTTCTTCCCACATTATAACTACTCTTTCTATGTCTAGTTTGTAGCTCATCCTCCTTTACATAACTATTTGAATGTCAAAGTTCTATGTGAATTTTAGATCCTTGACTTTTGCCATTATATCCTTTCTCTCTAGAAGATGTCACTCAAATCTTTAATTCTTCAGTTACCACATGTATATATCTGTGACTGACAAATGCATATCTCCAGTTCAGGACTTTTGTCTGCTCTCCAGGTGCTTGCAAGCTCGTTTCTCTCTCTCTCTCTCTCTCTCTCTCTCTCTCTCTCTCTCTCTCTCTCTCTCTCTCTTTCTGAATACATATATCCTTATATTCTGTATACATAAAACTATATATATATATATAAAATCTAGAATATATAAATGATATATACATATATGAATGATATATACATGTATGTCAAAGTTATACATAAATGGTATATACATATACATATATTATTGTCCTTCAGTATCTGAAAGTAACTAAAAACTCTTAGAATAAAATGAAATTGAGGGTTTTCCTCAATCATCCTCTTCTTTCTGGGTTTCCTAATGGGACGACTGGATCTGCCATCTATCCATGTGAAAAGCATGCGCTCTTTCTTTGGGTTTCCAAGAAGCAGGTTCAGAAACAAACAAAATAATCCTGGAAAATAGTTTATTTGGAAGGTGCAGTGAACACCAGCAGAAAAGTAGGGAAGTTATACCTTAAAAGCAAGTCAGACATTAATGTTGAGTTACTAAAACAAATGTAGAGAGTGACCAGAACTTGATCCTGTAGGGAAATGTAAAATGGTGTAAAACGGAACACAATTATCTCATTTGAAGGGACATTTACATACCAACTCCTGCAAGTCATTGGTTAAGGGCTCTTCTGGAAGGGTTTTTATTTTTTGGTATTTTTGGCAGATGGAGGATAAGTGACTTCCATGGTTCAAAAACAACAACAATGGGCTGGCCGAGTAGCTCAATTGGTTAAGAGCTTGCTCAAGAGTGCGAGCTGAGCTCTGAGCAACAGCAGTTCGCAGGATGGCTCAGCTAAAAATAAAAAACAAAAAACAACAATAAAAAAAACCTCTCTGACACTGAGATGCAGATATTGACAATTGGAATTGCACAAGGATGTATGCAGGAAACTCAGTGACTGCTACAGCCACCCTTTGTGCTGTTCAGATTCATTTGCTCCCCACATCAAACTCACTTCATCCTGTCACTGCGTATTCATAATATATATATATATTTTTTTAATAAAACCAAAAGTCTTATGGCAGGGGAATAATGGGACAAGTCAAACTAGTGGGACAAGTTGTTTCAATTAGTCTCAAGAACACAGCTGGTATTCATTGTCTCATTCTGCTACCATCCATTCTAATATTCTTTCACCTCAGCTTTATATCTGAGGTTCTGAACCCCAGTATAACATGTTTTTGTCAAATCATAGTTGCTGCAATCATCGGTTTACAGGTATTACACTGGAAAGTATCAAGCAATGCTGCAGTTAACCACCTGGGTCCTAGATATACCCTTTGCCCCCATTTTATTATGTAGTTGAAATTTCAAAGCCTAATGATAATCATGGAAAATTATCCTTGTCAACATAGTTACTCTTGTCTTTGCCTGCTATTGTACTGGCATAACAAACCCAACACCACCAACCAAAAGATGTGACTTAACTTTTAGAGGAACTCTTATTTGTCTGCAAGTAAAATGTGCCTCCCTTGGGAACAGGGTCTCTATTTTTAACAGAACCTAAATTTGTGGAGACAGAAAGTACAACATGCTTGAGTGGATCATTGAGAGTAATGTTGATAAAAGTCATTCAGTCTTTCTTTTCCTTCTTGGTTTCCTTCTTTTCCTTCCTGGCCAATATATCAGTATGCAGTATTTCATAATGTCCATTGGTTTAAAGTATACCATCCGATAGCCCTCTTACTGAGCAGGGAGTAATTTCCAAGAATATATCTCAGCTGTGATGTATAAGAATAATTCCTATAATCTATCAGGACAACCACTCCTGGTTTATGTACAATAGTATATGGTAGGATCAGTGGATACTATTATAATGTGTGCATGGTCACATCTTACTTTCTGTGAAGTGGATTTCTTTTTATTGTTATCTGGGACCCCATCATGATAAATCACTCTGTGATCCCTAGGAGTGTCAGTTTGATGGAAACTATAAATATGAATCATTGCCTACCTCCTGGATGGAAGGATTCAATTAAATCAACTGCTCGACATGGTTGGGTGATTTTCTTCAGGGGTGGTACCATATCTAGAGTTTAGTGTTGATCTTTGTTACTAAAAGGTCAGGCATTAGCTAGATTGGCCTTGATGAGAGTAAGCCAATGATGCAACCATGGCTTTGCCACCCACTGTGTAAACACTAATGTGGCCAAGAGTGAAGATTGGCTGACCTTTGCTGGGAGAATGATCCTGCCTGCCTTGTCGTTCAGTGTTCTCTGGTGGACACTAATAAGAAAAAGAAGGACACTCACACATCATAGCCACTCCCACAGATAAACCCCCAGATACCTTTGTTTTCAATCATTTAATTTTGTTCTTTCCAGGACTTCAACCAACCAGTGAATCATTTCTCCTTGCTCAGGAAAACACGCAGTTCTTACATGAGGCCGTTTCTCTTAGCACATCAAGTTTATGGGCACTCAAAACTCTGCCCATTGTGAAGATGTCACCTCCTTTCAAGACCACTTCTAAATATTAATGAAATGTGGCAAGGTTTTTAGCTATCATCAACACATCCAGACTACCTATCATGAGCTGGGCCACAAGTTTATATAAATTACATGTGCCCTATGGTCTTGCTAGGACCTTCTTTTGAGTGTATTATCTACATCATACGATGGATTTTTGCTCAGGGGTCTGACAATACACAGCTCATTATAGGCCATCTGAATACGAAAAAAAAAAAAGATTTCTATGGTTAAGTAATTCTAGGATCTAGGGACATGCTAACACAGCTTTTCAAATTCTGAACAGTTCCCTGCTGCAAACCACATGCTCTTGCTCTAGAATTCTAGAATATTCACCACAACTCTCTATTGGAGCTACCTGAAGGTTCTACATGATAACCTTATCTACTACAACAGATGCTTCTTGCAATATGGGATCACTTAGGTTATAACACACGAACAGTAGGACTGTTTAACATCTGCTGCAGTGATTGATTTTATTTTGGCCCCTCATCAAAATTGGCAGCCTTCTAAATCAACTAATAAATTAGCTGGAACAGTATTTCCAATCAATGTGCTGCCTTCATAACATGAAGGGAACTACAAAGCATTTGTTTCTATTTTCTTAGTGGTAAAGTGTGAGGTAGACTGTCTTTTTTTTTAACTTTATTATTATTATTATTATTATTATTATTATTATTATTAGTTACAGATGTACAAAACAATGCAATAGTTATCTTTTTCACCCTTACAAAGTGACTATCCCTCCTCTTCTCCTGCTATATTCCATATCCCATGACTATATATGTGTTAAATTATAGTTGACATATAATATTATTCAGCAGCAGCTTCAGATGTACAGTGCAGTGGTCAGACCACTACACCGTCCATAAAGTGGTTTCCCTGACAAGACATGAGTCCTTCTGATCCGCTAAGAAAAATATTTACAACCTTCTTGATTATATTCCCTAAACTGTCTCTTCTTAGACTATCTATTCTTTATCTTGGACGGGTACATCAGAATAGTGCTCCACTCTAATAAATCCCAAAAAAGTCCACTGATTTGGGAGACATCGGAAGCTTTTAAGGTTTTACCTGCCATCATTTGATGCATATGCGCCTCATGGGGCATCTAGAGTATGATCATTTGATGCATATGTGCCTTACTGGGGCATCTAGCATATGATCGAAATATTAGTCCCCATTGATTAACAGAGTATTATAAATATAGTTGGACCATTTAGTATTCTATAGAATGTCCAAATAATCAAAATCCTTTGTGATAAAGAAAACAAATATTATATAGTCAAAGGCCAAGGCTATGAATATGTCTTACTATTTGTCTCATGAATTTATCCCACTGTCTTTTTCATGTGAATTGCTTCATATTCTTATTTATATTGGAAATTGAAAAGACCATATTTGCCAGATCAATAGCTTCTGATGTTTGCTATAATACTATAGATCTGGCAAGTATATACTTGTCAATTTCTGTCATAATTGGTATTGTCTATTATGATCTATATTTTAGAACTTTTATTGTACTTTAAAGATACTCAGAACAGCAGTATACTTAAAACTGCCACTTAAGTGTATGGTAATCTCCCATCAAAGACAATGATTTAGCCAGTTTTGGAGAGAGACAGATTGGTAAATTAAACATTGATGTAAATATGACCATCACCCCCTACATCTTTTAAGTTTTTGAAAGTGGCACTAATTTCTCTATTATGGCTTCTGACTTGTCCTATCGAGGGCTTGTGGGGTCACCGTTATAGGGACTTCCCCTTGGTTTTTCCTACCTTGTGGATTTTATTTCACAGGTCAGATTCTTAGAAACTGTGATACTATAACAGGCTGAGAATAATCACCACTTGTCTGAGTGATTTGGGGTTGCTATAACAGAAATAGCATAGATTGTATGACTTAAATAACTCACATTAATTTCTCCCAATTCTGAAGGCAAGGAAGTTCCAGATCAAGATGCCAACAGACCTGGTGTCTGGTGAAACCCACTTCCTGGTGTGTAGACAGCTGCCTTCTTCCTATATCCTTACCTGGCCCAGACAGAAATCATCTCTATCATGTCTCTTTTATGTAATCACTAATCCCATTCATGAGGGCTTCACCCTCATGACCTAATTACTTCCTAAAGGCTCCACCTCCAAAAACCATCACACTGGGGATTAGACTTCAACCTATGGATTAGAGGTGACACAAGCATTCAGTCCATAGCACCACTCTACTTACTATAGAGCTCTTATTCTTCTCTGTCTGGCTAGTGATCAAGTTTCAGAAACATATCTTAGGAATCATTTTCTAAAACCACTTTCATTATCAACAGTTTGAATTTGGGTTCCTCAAGATGGAGACCCTGAGGTAAGGATTCAATTTTAAGTAGTTTACTTTGGAAGTGCAGGAAACATGAATAAGGAAATGGAAAACTGATGCAGGAAAGTAAAGGTATCAGTAAATTAGTTACCTCTGCTGACAGAAGCTTAATCATACTAGGAAATAATGCAAAATATATATTTTGGAATTATGTAATTGTTTGAGTATTAATATAATTTTTATTTAATTTATTAATTTTCATCAATCATTATTTGATGTCTGCTACCAAGGGATGTTAATTTTTAGTACTTCTAGCCGCTAGTGGTCCTGGGTTAAAGTGGCCATTAGTGTTTTCAGACAAAAAGAAAAGAAAAGAAAAGCTCTCAGACATTGAGATGCAGAGACTGACAACTGGAAGTTGTGGTCATCTGGCACACAAGAAAATTGAAGTCTGAGCTTTTGCTATGGGTTCACTATTAGCAATTACTCTGGGATGAAAGACCTGTGCTGGGATTGTCCTGAACAAACCAGGATATATGGCAACATCATCTTGCCTCCACTATATTGTCCCTCATTGCCATTTTTTCCCACTGAATCCAGAATAACCATCTCAAAAAACAAATCTGATTAAGTCATCTTCTTACATCAAACCCTTTAGTGGTTTACTATGACTCAAAGGATGAAGTTAAACCTGCATCACGTGGAATCATTTCTTCAGAGATGCTCATGTGTATCTTACTTGGTTGTGTTATTATTTCAGTTAAGACAAACTTATTTATTATGGAGAGCTATGGGGCTTGGTAGATTCTGTAGATTACAAAAGGAGTAAAGCATGCTCAAGATGTCTGAATAGTATAAGGCCTCTTTCTCCCATATAATCTCATGGTTCAGGTCCAGGAAGAAATAAGAAACATTTTATAATCTAAGCATTCTTAGATGTACCATTTATTTGTGGAATACAACTGATTTATTTCATCTTGGATTGAATACTGGCCTAGGATATATGCAACCTGTTATAGACTCTACATACCTAAGGTAATTGTCCCAAACTGTGGTAGTGAGATAAACATGTCTTGATTGCAGCTTGGTGCAGCTAAATATGTTTTCAATGTGATGAATGTAGTTTAAACAAAGGCATCTGGGGCTTGCTGAAGGGTGCAAAATAAAGATGTCATGCTTATATAGCAATCTAATGAGCTATCTCCTGTGCGATTTGCAGTGGGGTTCTGATGTTTCCCACTGTCAACAAGGTTTATGTCTCCTGCTCTGTGCTGCCATATTCTGCCATGTTCTGTCCAGAGCTGGCTGGATATGGACCTTCAGTATACATCAGACAGTTTTCTCCTTGGCATCCGTAGGACATTGTATTGTAGTATTGATGTCAACTACCCTGAGTTGGCACAAACTTCACAGGTTAAGGGCAAAGTCCTCCACAAAACTTACTTCACTTCAGATACCAGACATATTTTCACACGAGGGGTTCCAAGGCCACTTATGATTCTCATCAACTGTCTACAGCTTCAGGGTTCCCATTACCCTCTTAGGTTCAATAATTCATTAGAACAACACATAGAACTTAAGAAAGAGTTAAACTTACAATTACAGTTCTACTTTAAAGGATACAAATCTGAACCAGTCAAATGAAGAGTGCATAAGATGAGGTCTGACAGGGTCCCAAATACAAAGCACTCATATCCTCAGAACTTGTCACTGTCACAGCACATCAATATGTGTTGCCAACACGGAAGCTCAACCAAACTTAGATGTCCAGAGTTTTGGTAAGGTTTTATTACATAAGCTTAATTGCTGAATCATTGACAACCTGCTGGAACTCAATCTCCAGCCCTCTTCTCCTCCTTGGATTTTAGAGTGACATCACATGGCTCAAAATCCAACTCTCTTATCACATGTTAGGCTTTCTGATTGGCGAGCCCCTGTCCTTAAACTATGGATGGGCCCATCTTGAGTCTCTTCATTAGCATAAACACAGTCATGGGCCCAAGGATCCCCATGAATAACAAAAACACTTCCATCACTTGGGAAATTCCAAAGGTTTAGAAATTGTCCCAGGAATTTGGGACCAAGACCAGATAAATTCTTTTTTTTTTTTTTAAGTTTTTATTGAGGAAGAGTCATGGTCATTGGTTACACATTTCTTTTATGCTACAATGGCATAGTTGATTCTTTCAGGGAGGGCACAGCTCACAGTGGTCCATTCCGGGATCGAAGAATAACCTTGGTGTTATCAGCACCATGCTCTAACCAACTGAGCTAACTGGTCACCCCCGATAAATTCTTTTTCATACAACAGATATTCATACTATTTTCTGTATTCAGAGGTGTCACATCATTGGCAAGTCAACCCTCCACACGTCTTGTTGAACACAGTCTATGTAGAACGAAGGATAATTAAACTATTTCTGGAGTGAAATAATTGATTACTCAAATATTTTAGCAACAAGGGACAGAAGGATATAAAACTGATCTACTTCATCTTGCTGAAGATAATGTTTATTTCTATTCCACAATTCTTTTAATTAGTGCAGCATACACATTTATAGGTTAACATTTACAGATTATTTTTTTACCTGATAAATGAAGTGCAAAACAGAAATAGGTTTATCAGAAATAATTTAATGATACCTCTTTTTAGATGGCCCTTGAAAAAATGTAAAGCATTTTATACTTTATACTCTTAAACACCACAAATTTGAAAAAAAACAAAAACAAAAACAAAATGTGTCATGCATTTTCTCTGTGTGCAATTTAACTCATTGCTAAAATTATAGATTGTTTCTTTAAATAGTTACTGTAGTCTGATTAGCAAGATTATTTAACTGGTTAAAATAACTTAGTCCAGTTGTTTAAGCATTTGAATTCCAATATTCAACACACTAGCCAGTCTGATTCTTTGGTAGCAAAACTTTCAAAGGTCAATCACATTGCAAGCAGGACACAACTGTCATGGTAGGCAGAATACAGAGGGCTGCCAGGACAGATGGGATAGCAAGGGGAGAAGCAAGTAAGGAAAACAAAGGAGGAAGGAAATTAAATCATTCTTAAGAAAAGATGCAGCTACCAGACCAGACAGAACTTGATTTTAGTGGTTGATAGCAGATTCAGGGTGCCATCTTGTCCCTCAAGGTGAACTTTAGCTAATTGTAATGGATTATAACATTATTGGCATTACAAGGAGGGGAAAAATCTTCACCCAATCTGTCACCATGACAGTTCCAACCAGGGCCAAATAAAGGGAAGAAAACCCTCCTCCCCATGGGAAGGAGTGGTCAGCAAGACCCACGTGGGAACACCAATAATGCCACCCCTAAGTCTTGAATATTTTGTGCCCTCATTACAAAAATAATAAATTCCCAAACCCCAACCCTCTTTGGCGTAGTGGCTATTCTCCCAGCATGCCCTGTCCTCACCTCTTTCTTTCAATAAATTCGCCATTTGCTCAGCTTGCTTGGCTTTGTTGGCATGGCTTAATTTGCTAAGTCCTGGAATTCCTTCCCATGAGGTTTACCAAGAACCCCCCATTCTTTGGCAATGCATTCATAGTCTGAATTTCAGATTTTCCACTGTGGAAAAATAAAATAAAACCCTTTATTGTATGGAAAATGAAGTCATACTTGCTGTGAGATCTTAAACAAACAAAACCCAGTGTCCCCAAATCTTTATTATAAAGTTTCCTCATGGAGTGTTAACAGGTCACTTAAGTGTTGGAGTTATGACTTTATTTTACTTAATCGTCACATTTGGATGGACCTCAGGACTGCCTAACTATTTTAAGCCTAGTTTCTTTTTGTTTTAAATCTTCCAAATTGCCCTGGGGTTGGGAAAGGAAATAGCGATAAAATAAGCTGAAGGGAGGGTAATAATAGCAGGAATGAAACTTGCATTTGTTTTGTTAGAAATATAATTTTATAAGCCTTCCCTCATCTACTGAAAGAATATGAGCCCATTACATTCCCAATGTTATCCTGTTAAATTATTCTCCTCATTTGATATTCTTCACCACACCAAATTATGCTACATAAAATGAGTCTTAACTTTTAAAGTATTAGCATGGGATATTCTGAAACTAAATGTTTCCATCAAGTGTATGTGAATCTTGCTGGAACTCAAGACTCATACTTCAAGAAATGGATTTGCTCATACAATTAAACATAAGCAATTGCAAGTTAAGCAGATTTCTATTGCCTCTTAGCAGCCAAACTCCAGTGGAGGTAATATAGACAAAGCCTTAACCTGTAAAATTGTGGCTTTCTTCCATGCCCATATTAAAGCATCTATGGTGCGGGGGCTGGGCATGTGCGCTAATGAGAATTTAAAATTCCAAACTAAATATACTGAGGAAAATTGTTGTGGAACCTAATTAGCCATATGCAGCCTAAACCACTCAACTTTCAGAAGCATTGTGAGTACACAGTCACTTCAACGAAAGAGATGGAAGGTTAGAGCATAAATGCTGCGAAGGTTTAAGTGGGATGACTTCATTACCACTCTGGTTTAAAATGGACTATCATGTTGCAAATTGCCTTAAACATTTGCCCTGCCTCTATCTTATTTTCAATTTCCCTAGTCTCGCTTTCCCTCATGTTTTTCAAATGGCTATCTATGTTGGGTGCATTTTACAAGATTCAGAAATAATGATATATTGTTAAAAACATGCTTTTTTAAAAAAATTTATTTATTTATATATTTTTTAATTAGCTTCAGGTGTACAACAAAGTGCAATAGTTATACTTTTTACCCCTCAAAGTGACAACCCCCCTCCCCCAATTCTCCTCTCCCACTCCTCCTTTTAATGCGCCTCAATATGTAGTATTCAGGTAAAGTACCTTAATAGGTTACACCCTTTATGGACAGGTCCTTATTTACCTGTCCAGCTTGATCTTAGACTACAGTGTGATGGTCTCTCATCATGTTTTAGGAAAATCCAGTGTTGAATCACATCTATGTGCATCTTTGTATAAACAAGATGCTTAATTAAGATGCCAATTTGTATATAGAGTTAAGCTTCCTATTGCCCCTCTGCTCTTGTTATAGGAAGTCATGGGTGGGGAAGAAATATCTCAAACCAGATTGTCACATCAAGAGTGAACTCTTTATTTTTCTCTCAATATCATTGTTCCCCAAAGAAATCCTTTATTTATTTAATGAAAAGGTATATAATAATATTGATATTTAATGTATTCTCATGGCCAGCACTTGCTGACCAGATAATGTTCTTAAATATGCATTTTTATGATGCTTATATTGTTTTAGTTTTCACATTCAGATCAAAGATCTGACTTCATTAATTGAATTTGATATTGGTTCTAATTTTCTCATCTCTCAAAGTATGATAATTTAGCCACACAAGCAGATTAAGAAATTATGGACTTTCGAAGGTAAAAGTAGACTTCCATATCATTTGGCACTGAAGTATGGGGCTCCTTTAGAGTTAGTAATTGTTCATCTCTTGTGGTTTTGGTGGGTGCTTGACAGAAATAGAGTTTTTATATGGCATTGGAGTGGGAATGGAGTGGAAAACAAAGTATTAGACCAGGGATGATAAAATTTCCAAATCCCTTTCCCCTCAATAATCCTAGTTTAATATTGTGTTTATAAGTATCAAAACATAGGGCTGGCCGAGTGGGGCAGTGGTTAAGCGCTGGCTTGGGAAGCCAGCGGCCCCGGTTTGGGTCCCACGTATGAGGGCCAGTGACACTGCTCTCAAAAAAACAAAATAAAAGAATAAGTATCAAAACATAAAGCTTATGTTCTGGATTTAAATACTTTACTTCAGGTCACATAAAGTCCCACTTCCTATGGTAAATGTTATTTCCCTCATAGCCTGTGGTTTTCCTTAGAAAAACAAAAAACTATTCATTTTGTGCCATTTAATCTTTATGTACAGTGTTTTAAGCTATTAAAAATATAAACCATATTTCAGCCCCAGAGTTTAAAATATATTGTAATTAAAAGGAGTAACAAAATAATTGTTAACATTGGGAAGTTAGGAATCCATGAGTCCTGACGCTTATGCCACAAGGTGGAATAACTAAGAAAATATTCCTGAAGCAAGTCAATGTTGGCTGCAGTTGAAATAGTGATGCATACAGGTGTGTGTGTGTGTGTGTGTGTGTGTGTGTGTGTGTGTGTGCGCGCGCGCACATGCACGCATGAGTGCACATCATGTTGCTGGGGAACGATATGTGAAGTGATTCAATGAGAAAAAGAATTGTTCTCTTAGAGCTAGCAGAATCTAGTGCTCTGGTATTAAGAAAGTGCCTTATAAATTTTAGCCTTTGTTCCACATATTTTAAAACTATATTTTGTATAATATTAGCATACGCTGGATGGTAGACAGCCCATCAGTAATAAATGTTGAAAAACTTTTAACACCTTTTCTTACTTTTTGAAAATTCATAGAAACATTATATCACAAGTATTTGTATTAATGCATCAAAGAAATTTAGATAATGTCATTCAATTCCAAGGTTTGACTAGGAAATCTTTATTAACAGAACAACTGTTTATATTTTGAGGACATTAGCTTTTTTTGTAGAACATTATTTGAAGAATGATGCTTCAAAGTAAAGTATCCTACCTTACCTTCAGTTTCCCTATCCTGTTTTACTCTGTTTGTTAAATTATTTTATTTATTCTGCCCATTTAAATATTTTGTTATTCAACATGTCCAGAGAATTCATTCTGTTAAAATCACCTAATTAATCCATAGGCCAGAAGTATTGAATAGTATGCTTTCTACCCACTTGAAACTTTCAGTCTAGTGGAGGAAAAGATACAAAGACAGTAATAATATATCTTTCTGTGAGGGCACCACACTAAAATAAAAGAAAACAGAAAACAAAAATGAAAACCTCTCCTCTAATAACAAAAATAAATGATTATTTTAAAACTTACCTCTATAACTAAATCATGTTTTCTTAAATCTCAGAATAGGTCTACATAATTTCAATCTAGATATAAGTTGAAAAATTCATTTGTGTATATAACAATATTTATTGGCTATAATTTTTTAAGTAGCTAAAATTTGACTATAGACTAAGAACCTTTAACTTTTCTGTTTAAACCACTGTATATTATAGTATTTTATGAAAGCACCAGATATTATAGAACTGTTCTATATGCTTAGACAAAAACCCTGTCGTTTGACTACCCTAAGAATGCATCATGTCTTAGTGAAAATTTATCTCCATTAAATGAGCTTGATATTGGTTTTAATTTTGGATGTGTTATGTGTTTTCATAATATCCCTTACTACTAGGCATTATTACACACTTCTAGTAGGGGTATGTTGGAAAATTATTTGTATAATTAATCAGAAGCCAACCCAGGCCTGAATATTTCTTTGCTTATGTGTTACCAATTGTCTAATTATACCTCTTTAATTATAGTGAGTTCGACCTTCTTTTTTTATTGTGCTTGGGGGTTACTTTGGAGTATATTATCACAGAAATTGTGCTACAGTATTTTAATGAGGTTATTTGATGGCATAGGTGACGCTAATAGGGTATATAATTTATCAAAAGTTATATTGAACTGAAAAAAAATTTAAGGATGATATTCATTGCATTGTGTTTAGTTGTAGGGCAATGGATAATCATAATCAGGCTCCCATTTTAAAAGACATAAAAGTGTTTGACTCTTAAAAATAGTTTTTTACTTTGCTCAGTACTGCATGACTACAAAAAGAGAGCTACATTTAAAACTCATTTCAGATATTCTAAAGAACATTTATAAGGTAATATATTGTAATAATGACTTCAGTTTTCTGCTAGTGATCCCTGTGCCATCACCTAGAAACAAATAAGGGGTATTAATGTTACCTTTCATAGGGACTCTGTGATGATTAATTTTATGTGCTAACTTGACTGGGTCATGGAATGCCCAAATAGTTGATTAGACATTATTTTGTATGTGCCTGTGAGACTGTTCATGGATAAGATTAACACTTAACCTTGTAGACTAAGAAAGCAGATTACCCTCCCCAGGTGTATGTGGGGGGTATCCATCCAATCTGATGGGAAGCCTAAATAGAACAAAAGATGGGGTAAGGGAGAATTCACTTTTTCTATTTAAAGTTGGAACTTGGGTCTTCTCCTGCACTCACACTGAAACGTACACCATTCGCTCTCCTGGTTCTCAGGCCTTCAAACTTGTAAGAGGACTACAGCACAGGGTCTGCTCAGTATTCAGTTTGTAGTCAACAGATAGTGGGACTTCTCAGCCTCTACAGTACTATGAGCCAATTTCTTTAAATAAATCTCTTTATATAAAAAGAGAAATAGAGATAGAGATATAGAGATAGAGATATATAAATATATAGATAGATAGATATAGATGTCTCCTATTGGTTCTGTTTCTCTGGAGAACCTTAACTATTACAGGCTCTGTCTTGTCCTGTGCTATAGTAAGATTTATAACAGCGCCAACACATTCTTCATCATTCTTTGAAAAGCCAAGTAATTGTGTTTTGTATTTTAGAAATATTGTCAAAAGATGAAGAAGTTTTTTGATAGACAACCTGGAGCAAAAAAAAAAAAAAAGTAACAACGAAGGTTATAATGCAGTTACATGGCCATTCAAACTTGATGTACTCTGAGTTTTGGAAGAAAATGAGAGAAATTAATATGTTAAAAAGTTTTCTTCATGCTTGGCTTGTTTATTCCTTCTTATGAGCTATTATTGTTATGATACTGCAACTTATATTCTCAGAAAGGATGGTAAAGTTTCTCTTTATTACTGAGAGAAAGTGTATAAATGTAATTCAGTTATAAAACTCTGATTATCAGTGCAGGTTTAAAAAGTTGAAATATAGCACTCGGCATATTAATTGACTACATAATTTTATTATTTGGTGGTGTGGATAGAACTTGTAATGAGAGTGACTTCAACCTCAAGGGAATCTCTGTCCTTGGCAGAACTTTTGGATATGGGCAAAAATAGGCTTTATCCAGGAATTAAGGGTTTAGCAATCCAATTTAGGGGTTAAAGAATAGAGAAGGAACTATTTATTTATTTTTTATTTTTTTAGAATTATCTAAAACTTAATAGCAAGAAGTTTATTTTAAAAATAGAACGACATCCTGTCAAATCAGTCATATCGTGTCCACACCCTGGTAGAGGGAGATAGAAATTCTAGTAACTGCAGTGTCTAAAAAGAATGTGTATTGTTGTCTGTATACTTATGGTGAAATCATTTCACACTAGAAACCTCTTGACAAAAAAAAACAGTGCTCATTTCAATAAAACCTCCACCTTGAAATATTACTACACATAACTCTTAAACACTCCTGACAGTTGGTTCCTAGCATGCATGTAAAATAGTTAAAACAATTCCTCATATACTCAAACATTAGGCAAATAATTTAATGATACAGAACACTAGAATTACTTTAAACACAGTATTTCAAGTTATTATATTTTTGTCTGGAGTACAGATCTGAAATGGTACAAATTATACCCAAATACTGAACCATGAATTAAACACTATTTATTTTTATATGAAAGACTTTCATTGGTAATAAAAGTTTGGTATGTTAGGACATGAACATATATAAAAGGTGTTTGAAAATTCAAGGTGAATTCAGAACAATTAATATTTGATCTTTTTTAATAGAATAAGAGGTCTCAGACAGATTTTATACAGTATATGCAGAAAGTTAACTCTTACAGGAATTATTAGAGGCTCCGTTTAAATGTCAACTAGATAAAAGAGTGCAAAGAGTTAGTGTACATCAGGGATACACAGCTTTTGTGTTAGACACTGTGTAGAAAGCCTCAATATTTCCAAAGGCAATGGAGGAAAATGATTTTGAGAATGACACTGAAATTCACTGACAAAACTGGGATGATAACTATAGCATAAATAAGTCAAATAAAAACTGCCAAAATTCAATGCATTACAGTTGAAAAAGCACTCTTTTAAAAGCATATTGAAAGCATATCAAAAGCATAATTTTGAAGCAGATCTCTTATGGAAGTTAAATAAGAAATATGATTACTTGTTCTGGAATTGTACATTGACTCAGAAAAACTTGAGGTAGAATTAAGTAGACATCAATAATCTAGCTATTTTTTTTTTTTTTTTTAGAGGGCAGTGTCACTGGCCCTCATATGTGGGATCTGAGCCAGGGCCGCTGGCGTCCCAAGCCAGCTCTTAACCACCGTGCCACTCGGCCGGCCCATCTAGCTATTTATAATGTATTCTAAATAGCAGGCCAGCCATTTCTGACAGAGTTGTTCATCATAAAATATGGCCATATATTTTGTCAATAATGGTAGGTTAAGTTCTGTTGTAACACTATCAACCACTCCAGAAGGAAAACAAAAGGCACACTTTCATTTGGTGAGGAATATGGCTGTAACTGGTAAAACTTTCCCATATGTTAGATTGCAAATGTGTCTGTTAAGTACAGCTGAGTCATCACTGACTCCTGGTGACTCTATGAATGAGTGATGTCCACAGTGTCCTGTTTTCAACAGCCCTGCTCATCTCCTGGAGACTCATGCTTATGGCTTCTTTTATAGAATCAACCCATCTCATATTTGGTCTTCCTTTTTTTCTGCTACTTTCTATTTGTCCTAGCATTATTATCTTCAGTTGCCTGAAGTAAGACAGCTTCAGTTTTGTCATTTTTGCCTCCAATGATGTTTCAATCTTAATTTGCTCATGGACCCACTTGTTCATCTTTCTGGACATCCAGGATATCTATAGAGCTCTACTCCACCAACATATTTAAATATTTTCTACAAATCTTTATGGCCTTTTTACTTTTTTTCATCTTTCTTCTCTCTGTGCTTCATTCTGGAAAGTTCCTATTACTACATATTCAAATTCAGTGATCTTTATTACACCAGTGAATAATCTGCTGTCAATCCTATAGAATGTATTTTTATTCCAGATAATTTTTTTTTTCATTTATGGAAATTTTATTTGGGTTTATTTTCCATGTTCTATTACTTTCTTCCTCATACTCATGTTTTTTTCTTGTTGAGCATATGCATTTTCTCTGGATATGTGTCATTCTTCTTGCCTCTTTACATTCTAGTATTTTTAACTGGATGCAGTACATTGTAGATTTTACATTGGTCAGTGTTAGATTTTTGTTTAATATTATCACTAAGATGTAGTTGTATGTTCTCAGAATTAGTTTGTTCCTTTGGAACTTTTTTGAAACTTTGTTTTGGAAACCCTAATAGTGGGTTTACTAACCCCACTACTGAACCAATACCCTTCTAAAGACTATCTAATTCTCTGTGGTTTAAGAGGCCTTTTTCCTCTGTTTGGTAGCACCATTTTATTTTATTTATTTTTTGTCCTTAAAAAGCTCTTCCTACTCCTTTCTTCTTTCTGGTGATTCTTTTTCTGGCCTTGGGTATTTATTTTTCTCACAACACAGACTGATAAATTCTAAGCCAAAGACTGAAAGGGACAGCTCCACATACCTCCAGAGCTCTTTCCTTACACAGCTTCTGTCTTAGCAAGAGTTGTGCTCCCCAAAGTCTGCTCACTGTCCTTTCAGAACTCTGGACTCTGTCTCATCAGGACTTCTGGTTTCTATTTGGGTTCTTTCCTCTTTTATATGCTGGAAATCCTTACCAGTCAATAAAGTGGGGCAATCATTTATTTCACTTGTTTACCTTCTCTTAGGTATCAGTGTCTTGAACTGCCTGTCATCCAATATCTCAAAACTGTTTTCTTACATATTTTGTTTAATTTTATAGGTGTTTAAAGTAGGAGGGTAAATTCTGTCCAGGCCATTTCATCACAGACATAAAGGGGAGTTTTGATTCCTTAGATTTCTGATAAATGTACTTAAGCCTACTCAGCCAGCACCTTGCAGGGTGCTGAAACTGATAGACAGGTGAAGCCACATAGTAGCTGATAATCTAGGCTGGAGCTAGGGGCAATCTACAAAAGTTAGAGGTGGCTTTCCAGATCAAACCATGGCCTGGTTACAATGGGATGTCTGGTGAGGCTGGGGGTTTCAGAAAAATATGATAGATGGAATATACTTAAAGGCAAACACTGTGTAAAACCCAGAGTACTACATTGATTATATGAGGACATTTATATTTAGAGTTCAACTTAGTCCATTATTGACTCTGGGTCTAAGCAGTCTATTTGGATTTTCTAGATAAATATTATATCTATGTAGATCCCTAAGTTTACTTTGTTTGAGTGTATATCCTCTACTCTTATGAAATTATAACATTTAAAAAATGTATTTTACTCTTTCCTACAGAGAGCAATGACTGCAAGCTAAATATACAATATAATTTATCTGGGAAAAGTAATAACAGTTGGGAAAAGATGAGAGATGCTAACATTTCTCTTTAGGTCTAAAATTGTTACTATATATTACTATATATATATAGTAATAATGTATGTAATATTATATATTATATCTATATCTCTATATCTATCTATACTATTAATACTTTGTATGGCAACCAGTTCCTTCATATATATTTATATACACAAGCATCAGGGCCTGTGTGCAAGAGAATCATGAGGCAATGGACGCAGGGAGAAGAGAAAAGATGGCAAAAATCTCTGCTCTATGGAGCTTGAGGAAATTCAGACTGTAATAAAAAATAAACAAATAAAGTATGCCATATAATCTGGCTTATGGTCAAAATGGAGTGATTGAAAGTGGAGTGATGCTGTTAGTGTAAATTATTTTAAGCAAAACTGGAAAACATCAAAATATCACTGTGATTATTGATAGAAAAGAATAAATGGAGTAAATCCTACAATATGCTGACTTTCTGCTTGGAAGCATTTTCAAAACCTCAGTGTAATGTTAGTGTCAACCCAGATCATAGAGCCTGGCTCAGTTGACCAGACAGAGCTCTAAATTCAGAGAAGTAGAGGTGGCTTTAATTTGTGAGACAGGCTACTTGAAACAACACAGTGAGGTAGAGGAGGAACTCCAGAAATCTGCATGGGAATCCTCTTAATCTGTTGTTGAAACTTAAACCAACCATGTGTAGGTAGAAATATCATACCACCAGGTATAAAATGACTTGGCAGATATAAGAAAGTTTCCAGAGTGCATACAAGGTTGAAAGACATTTGAGATTCAATCGTCAAGAGTGGAGAACTCTTCCCGAAATCTTTCAGAAATGGAAGACATTGAGAAACACCAAATGGTATTTCTAGAAAAAAAAAATAAAACAGTAAAGTATGAAAAACCATTAACTCATTTGACTTACTAACAAATTAAATATTGCTAAAGATTGAGATCATAATACTTGAAGTAAAAGGAATAGAAACCATCTAAACAAAAACTAGACAAAGAATAAACAGAACTTTATTGAAAACATAGGACAATATCAAGTTTAACAATAATCTTAAAGAAAATTGTTGAAAATTATCAACTTTCAGATGTAAGTAGTCCAGTGAATTCTTAAAGAAAATAAATAGTCCCAGGCAGATTGTAAATTGCTAGAAAACATGAAAAACACGAGAAAAAAGTAAGGAGGGGGTAAAAAAGGACATACTATCGGCAGAGAAGCAAAGAGACAACAATATAGTTCTCATTAAAAATCATGCAAGAAGACAATGGAACAACATCTTTAAAGCTATTATATATATATATATATATATATATATAATATATATATTATATATATATAAAATATATATATAATATATATATATTTATATATATATATATAGATATATATATATATATATATATATATTTAAATCTGTCAATATAGTTTTACAAACTAACAGAGATATTATTAAAAAAATAATGTAAATTAAAGGCATTTTTAGGAAAAAAATGATAAAATCATCAAATATATATAAGAAATGTTAAAGCATTTTTTTCAGGCAGAATACCAGATAGAAATTTGAATTTATAAACAAGGGTGCTGAAAATTACAAAAGGTAAATATATAAATACAAAAATTATATATCCCACTTTTTTAAAAATGTGTAATATATGTTAGCTTTTAAAGGAAAAATAATGATGTTATTACAATGTTATTTTAATGCCAGATGATTTTATTATATTTATATAATATAAATGACATTTATATTGTCTTACATATTTAAATATATATAATACATGTATATATGACAAAAATAGCATAAATAGAATGGGAAGATAGATTTTGAAATGTGCCATTTTAACAGTCTCAGATTTTATGACATTATATAATATTATTCATTTGAACTAGGGTAAGTTAAAGATATACATTTTGAGCAGAAAAAATATTGCTTATAATCCAGTTAAAACATAAAATGGAATCCTTAAAAACACTCAATTCTGTCAAACAGGGGCAGAAAAAATGGGAAATACCAAATGAAAATTAAATGGGAAATTAAAAAAATACAAGATAGGCCGGCCGAGTGGCTCAGTTGGTTAAGAGCTCACTCAAGAGTGTGAGCTGAGCTCTGAGCAACAGCTGTTCAAGGCCAGCCCGAGCTGAGTTGCCGTTGAGCTGCCAACAGGTGGCAGGATGGCTCAGCTAAAAAACAAACAAACAAACAAACAAACAAAAAAATACAAGATAAATTTAAGGCAAACCATATAAATAATTACATTATATGTAAATGTTCTAAATCCTGAAATTACAAAGCAAAGATTTCTAACCATGTTAAGAGAACAGAACTGACTTTATTCTGTCTACAAATTCCCATTTAAAATATTTAAAAAATAAAAGATTAAAAGAAAAGGATAAAAAAAAAAAACATATCATGCAAACATTAATCATGAAAGCTGGAGTAGCTATACTAATATCCAGCAAATATATCTCCAGACCAAAGAAAATCACCAAAAATGAGGGATGTTTCATAATAATAAATTGTTCTTTTTATCTTGAAGATATAGCCATATAAATGTTTATGAATCTTATATTATGTGCCAGAACAAAATTGAAAGAACAAAATAGACCCACAATTATAAAGACATAAAAAAAACCTTCTCTCAGTGATGATGTTAAATGTAGACAGAAAACCAGAAAGTTTATAGAATATTTTAAGAAATGCATACTCCACAGAACAATAAAACACATATTTTTGAAATGTGTAGAGTACTTTTAATAAATAGAGAAGTATCAACCCTAAAGGTCTAAACAACTCAAAAGTTTTAAATAATACAGAGGATATTATTTTTACCATAATAGAAGTAAATTAGAAATAAATTAGAAATACATGGGGAAAAACATTTTGAAATTAACAACATACAGTTGAAATACAAAAGTCACAGAAGAAATAATATAGTGTTTTGAACTGAATAAAAATAAAATGTCATTGATAGACACTGTTATGAAAACAAAAAGATGTCACAATCTTGAAGGAAATATTTGCAATAGATATGACTTTTATTCAGATATATTAAAAACTCCAACATCTCAATAATTAAAAAATCAACAAAAAATTAACAAAATGGGCAAAATAGTTGGATAGGCATCTCACAAAATAATGTGAAAAGTTATAATTAACTATGAAAAATGCTCAATATTTTTAGCCATCAGGCAAATGCAAATAAAAATCATAAGAGATGTTACATATATACATTAAAATGGCTAAAACTAAGAAGTCTTGCAAAAACACTTGTTTTATATATTTGTGTTATATTTAATAAAATCTAAATTTTGAAACTTTACAAAAGAAGAACCAAAAGAGAACAAATGGACAAGTTTTTCTGTATATGGAAGCTGAGAAATGGGGCAGCAACTAGAGAAATTTGTAGGGTTAAGAAAAGTTTTCAACTGTTTTTAATGGGCAAAATAAAGCATTCATATTCTGATAGGAATAATCCAGCTGAAAGTAAAAATTGATGATGCTGAAGAAGTGGGAGAATTACTGGATGTATATTCTTAAATAGGTATCAGAAGACAGATTCTAGTGCACATATAGAGGGTTTGGCGTTAGTTAGGATCAAGGGCAATTTATCTCTAATAAGAGGAACATACTTAGATAGTGAGCATAGATTTAAGTAAGTAGGTAAAGTGTAGATGGAAACTTTTGAAACTCTATTCTAACATCATTTCTAACTTCAATAGTCTGACTCCATTTTCCGACTTGAATACACAAGGTCATCAAATGATTTTGAGGTTTCAGGAGGAAGGGTTTCAGCTTTGATGAAACTGGAGAACTTAAGAAAATTTAAGCCTAAGAGAGTGGGAGACAGACTGAAATAGAGAAATGAAATACGATTGGTCACATCATTAAAGACCCACTTGAGGTTTGTGGTTATGATTTCAAAGTGAGAACAGTCAGCATAATTATGTCTTGTTAGAGTTATGGTTTAGAATAAGAAGTATAATGGCAAAAAAGGCTAAGGGAACTGAGGTTTTTTGGAAGAACGTAATTATAATATTAATTTTGCTTCAAGCTAGAAAAGAGGGAAATAAAAAGATGAGAGGGGACCAGCTGAGTGGTGCATTGGTTAAGTGTTGGCTTGGGATGCCAGCTCTGCACGGCGGGGCCCCGGTTTGGATCCCACATGGGCCAATGATGCTGCGCCCTCTACAGCTAAGATGGTGAACAACAGCTCGACCTGGAGCTGGGCTGCCCTGAGTCACTGGCAACTGAGTAGGCTGCAGTGGGTCTTGCCGGCAGCTGGAGTGCTCTTTTGTGAGCTGCTGTCAGCTGCCATACATGGCCATCCAATGGCCGGCAAATGATCTGCCTCAGTTGGGAAGAGCATAATATCCACATGGGCCAGTGAAGTGGCGTCCTCCACAAATAGACCGAAGGACAAAAGGACAGCAACTTGCCTGTACCCGTTCCCCACTCTCCAATAAAATCTTTAAAAAAAAAGAAAAAAAGAAAGATGAGAGAGTTGAAAGGCAATTTATAAATATGTGTGATGTAAAAGAAATATTGGAGTTAAAGTACTTGGGAGAGTGAGTTATTAACAAATTGTGGTCATAAATTAAGGGACTTGAAATGGAGATTACAGGAAGGGTGAGACTGAAGTACTTCTATGGTATGTATATAGGAATGAATTGCTAAGGAAGACTGGTAGAGAGGATCACTGAAGGCACAGATCAAAGTAATTGAAATGTGAAAGCACTGGAAATATAATCTAACTGTGTTGGGATTACTAACAATTATGTTAGGAGGAAATATGGAGAGTGGCAGTAAGCCAGAATTCAGACTCTTCAAGAAATCAGAAATTATACTGAAGGGGTCTTTGGAGGATTGCTAAGTGGAATAGGTTGTTTTAATTTGATTTAAAAAAAAAAAAAAAAAAGAAAGACTTAAAAGACTTGAGATGGGGCCGGCCAAGTGGCGTGGTGGTGAAGCACTGGCTTGGAAAGCCAGCGGCCCCAGTTTGAGTCCCACATATGAGGGCCAGTGACACTGCCCTCAAAAACAAAAAAAAACAAAATAACAAAACAAAACAGAAAAGACTTGAGATGTTGAGGGAAGAACAAGGGAAAAAGGGAAAAAGGTCTGAATGTAATAATGAGCAACAAGAAAGGCACCTCTGTTACCTTAGGCCTCATAGTATGGAGGGCAGGGTGCAAATAAGCCAATGAATTTTAGTTGGAGCATGAAGATGTCAAAGAAGACATTGAGTTAGAAGGTTCAAGATTTTACTGCTGATTAATCAAGAGTTCCAGAAAGTACATTGGAAGGATATGGGAAGTTAAAGGGTGCCAATAGATGGGGTCTGAACCAATGGAGATAGACAAAGGGGATATGTAGAACACGTTGGTAATCCTGGGTATTGATGGAATTGACATAAGAATGATCAAATGATTGAAATTATTTTTATAGATGGTGTTATAGGTGTTTAGATTGTTTGGGAGAAGGATTGGTGTGTGCCTTGTTAGAAGCATGCAGAGCTCTTGGACTCCTTTTTCACTTGTTCCAATAGTGACGTGGGATCTAGGAAACTGGAGATCTCACCCAAGTCATCTGCATGTGTGGAACTCTCTCCTGCTCTAGGAGCACACCAGAGGTTCAGGGATGAAGGCCTTGAGACCAAATAAGAAGCAGTCCTCCCTGGAGCATCTGGAATTCAGTGGTCTTTTCTTAATGTCTTTCAGTGGAAGCAATGAATATGGAGTATATCAACCACATTTAAGGAGATTTGTACACAACAAACATTCTCTAAGCCACAGAATCCCAAACTAAATTATTGTCACATTCTTTTTCACTTCTGTTTCTAACATACAAGTCTGTTAGCTCTTTTAAAAATATAGACTACACCCTTACAGATAAGATTCGTATTTAATAGTCAAAAAATGAATTTTTTTATTTATCCCCATTGACCTTGTGAAAATTCCAATTGAGGCAATACATTCCTTTGTGCACTAGTGTGTCTGAGCTCCTCTGAAGAATACTTCTCATTTTGTGAGCATAGCACTCTGATTGAAAGGTCTAAGAAAATGTAGTTGTCAGTCATAAGTCTGCTGATGTTTTTTTGAAAAGTATTTCTTTTTCCTTTCTTATGCTTTAAGTGTTTTACTAGGCCCCAATGATAAAAATGAAGAAAGATGATTGTCTTTACAGGCAATAATATTTATTCAATAACTATTCTGTGCCATGAATTGTGATAAATTCTGATGACACAACAACAAAAATAGACCTCAGCCTTTAATGCTTACATTTATTATCTATAATGAAGCTGATGTGGAAGCAAATTGCAACAAAACATTATCATTCAATCATGCAGAGATGAAAATGCCATGATGGAAAAAAAGTTGTATGATTAAAAGTATACCTAGTTTATTTATTTACTAACATTTGTTTGAAATGTATAATTTGAAAACTTGTTATCACTAATAAAAGCTTCATTAATGAGTGTTAAGGTTATTAGCCTATTGTAATCTTTTTTATTAGCATTCAAAACATGTCAGGTATTTTACATACGTGATCCTCAGAATAATCCTACAAAATAATTACTGTTAATTCCACTGTACTGATGTAATTAAAAAGTTCAGAGAGATTGTGGTGCTTGCTAAAACAACCAAGAAACACAAATGGATTATTGACAAAGGATTTCAGATGGCAAGGTCAATATGATTTCAGCTATGCCATAACTTATCCAGCAATATTTGTAGAAATGTGAGCTGATACAGTTCTTTCTCTTCTTGGTGTAGATCCTCGATAATTCCCTCGGATGTTTTAAGAAATGGAAAATACATGAGCCATTTGTAATTATAGATCTGCTTCCTGGAAAAAGAGCTGATGATTTAACTTATGCAAACAAGCTCATAAGTAATTTAATGCAGCACTTTCTCATCATTAACAAAGTCAATATAAATTTAAAGCATAACATTCTATTAGGATGTGAGAGAAACTTTGCAAACGTCTTCTTGTCCAAACGTGTTTGCCAATAAAGCAGTTTTAAGCTCCTACTGAAAACTGTGCAAGGCTGTTGTCATCTTCATCCTGAAATTAAACATTTCATGCAAAAAAAAA
Organism: Aselliscus stoliczkanus; assembly: GCA_033961575.1. Taxonomy (NCBI): domain Eukaryota; kingdom Metazoa; phylum Chordata; class Mammalia; order Chiroptera; family Hipposideridae; genus Aselliscus; species Aselliscus stoliczkanus. The sequence goes on along the minus strand of CM066730.1, from coordinate 126,820,045 downwards.
ATCAGGTTACCAAATGTGCTCCCCATGTGATACAAGGACAGTACTCACTTGTATACATATATTGCCAAAAAGGCCAGACAGCACAATATTTTTATAGCGTTTCGCAAGCATGTATTTTACTACCATATAAATCGACAACTTTTCAAGGCAAACTTTACTCTCGCTATCAAAGATGCAAAATGCATAACAAAGCTCTAATAATATATAGAGACTTTGGCCCTTCCAAAACTAATTTTTGATGTGCTCTATATAAATATTCTGGTTTAATGAGTTCCAAACCTTAATCTCTTACATGTCTAAATTAAATTATTATGTGTAAATGTAAAAACAAACTGTTTATGCTTTCTTTGTATTAGGAAAAAAACTTATTACAATGAAAATGAAGGTGATCATTATAAGATATTGGGGTACTTTTATAAAAGCAAATAAAAATAGTAATATAGTGGGCCGGCCGAGTGGCGCGGTGGTTAAGCGCTGGCTTGGGAAGCCAGCGGCCCGGGTTTGGGTCCCACATATGAGGGCCAGTGACACTGCTCTCAAAAAAAAAAAAAAGAAAGGACCTCACACATGGTCTCACAACTGACTGGATTAAGAAACTGTGGTATATTTATACAATGGAGTATTACTCCCCTATAAAGAAGAATGAAATCGTGCCATTTGCAATGATATGGATGGACCTAGAGACTATAATGTTGAGTGAAATAAGTCAGTCAGAGAAGGACAAATACCATATGATCTCACTTATATGTGGAATATGAAAAACTGTATGAATGAGCAAAGTAAACAGAAACTGTCTCATAGATATAGAGGAAAAATCAGGGTTGCTAATTTGGAGAGGAATGGGGATGAGGGAGAAGGGGAAGGGATTAGACAGCAAAAATAGGCAACTACAATATTGCCACTGGGATAGGAAAAACAGTTTGGGGAATATAATTAATAATGTTGTAAATATTCTGTGGAATGTCAGATGATCATAGGTCTTGTTAGGGAGACCATTTCATGGATGGAGTAGAGGTTTGATCACTGCACTGTATTACTAAAGTGGAGGTGGTATACCTACTGTAATTGAATATATATAGATAGTCACGGGATGTGGATTATACTGTGGAAGAGAGTCAGAGGAAGAGTAATAGATATATATGATATGGGGGGGGAGTGGGGTGGTGTATTGGGGGTGGGGGGTTGTCACTTTGAGGGGTAAAATGTATAACTATTGCACTGTGTTGTACACCTGAAACTAATTAAAAATAAAATAAAATTAAATTAAATTAAAAAAAAATTTTAAAAAAAATAAAAAAAAAATAGTAATATAGTAAAAAGAACTATTTAGACTGTTTAGACTGTCATGTTATTGAACATGTGTGAGTCAAATCATATTTCTGTGTATATAATAAGGTATAATATGATTTCCTCCTAACATGCAAGCCCATTAATATGTATGGAGCTGTTATGAAATAAATATTCAGTGTGATTCATCACTATTATAGTACAAACTAATACAGCTTTCTGATCTTTGAAAGCAAAAGCATTACTGAATCATTCTTCAAATTGACTTTTATTCACCGATTTATAACTTTCAAAGAACAACTAGCAAATTCTTTTTTCATATGAATCACACTGGGCTTCTCTAAATGAGGGGCTCATTAAATCTCAAAAACAAATATAGAAACAAATAGTATATCAATTTGCACATTTTGTTTGATCATAGTTGATGCATCATTGTGAAAGTTTTAGTTACTGAGGATCAGGGGTATCCATAAGCTACTACTATATTGTGTCTTGTCATGTATCACTTTCAAAAGATGATCACAAAAGCAACAAATAAGGAAAAAAAAAATCATAGATTTAATTCAATCAATACTTCCTATATTGATCGAACACTTCCTATATTCCTGAAAATTCTGGACTGAAGTAAAAGGACAAATAAGCATGGTTTCTATTTCCTAAGTCTTTAATGTTTACCAGAACAGAAAGATACATATGTGAATTAAAATGTTTTATGAAATGAGACATAGAAAACGGTGGACAGGACTAATCATACATGTAATTTTTTTTTTTTACAAAATGGACTTTTCCTAAAGTTTTCCAATTCCATATTTGATCTCATCAAAATCATGCTTGGAAACTGATAAGTTGGGTAAATATGTTAATATTTATTAATGTGTTACCATGCCAGATGAAATTACCTAGTTTTCACTTTTTCAGCCAATGTTTCTCTCTTTCATTGTGTATAGGTGCTCATACCAAAAGAAAAAAAAAAAGTTAACTTGAGATTAAATATATCCCTCCCCTACTCCCTACCCCCCCACACCAAGACTTCATACTGAGAGTCTTTGTATAAGGTTTAACCTGTTTGTAATAGATTAAATCTTTGAGGATCCTGGGATCCTAAATTTTTCTATATTCACACATTTCTGAGAATATAAGTTGCTAGAGATTCTGAATTTCTAACAGCCCCTAAGTGATGATAACTCTGATGGTCCGTGTACTTTGAGTAGCTAAAGGTATAGAATAGTCTTCCTGGTGACAGTGAGAAGAAAAAAATGGGTTAGAACAGGTCAACAAAATAAAGAATTCATTTAGAAGGAATGTGGTAGAAGTATGTGACCTAAGAGGTTCTGAATTATTGAAGTGACATTGAAAAGAAGTATACATAGAAAATTTATAGCATTCGATGATGAAGTGTGTATGTAGCATGACGGGAAGTCTTGGGAATAAATATTCTATTCTGGTGAGGATATATGTTTACTTGAGGAACTATTGCACAGATGAAATTACATTATTATTATATTCTTACATTACGGAATTTGAATTAATGACCAAACTATGTTCTATAGCAAGGAGGTGGTGTCTCATCTAAAAGGAAAAGACCTTCTTTATTGGGACATTTACTGAAAGAAAAAAATACTTCTCTTAGACCTGGAGATGAATTGGATAAAGAGATTAATATGTGGAGTAAGTTATCAACTTACCTACCTTGGTATTCTCATCAAGTTAGGCTAGAAATTAGAACTTAACAAGTACTGAGTAAGGGAGGCAATGTTATGTAAAGCACTTAGTGAAATGACCCAAGAACTCTAATTACTTGGAGCAAGAAAATTATGGCAGAATCAGATGGCTACAATTTATGAGCCAGGCTAGGTACATTCTATCAAAACAGACAATATAAATAGAAAAATAAAGAAATCAAGACATAAAACAGAAATAATTGGTAACAATTAGTACACATTTTTTAGTATCAGGTTCTGTGCTAGTTAACACATACAATTGTACAAATGTGTGTATGTGTGTGTATATGACAGTGCGTGTGTGTGGAGATGATTTAATACTCAAAACAAATTTAAGAGATGAGTCATGAAATGTACCATCATACCTTTGAGAAAACTGAGGCTCAGAGAAGTTAAATCACTTCTCCAAACTCTTGTAAATTGTGACAGGGATATGATTTGAAAAGTATCATTCCCAGGCAATTAGGACTCCTTCCTTGGACTCTACATCAGGGGTCACAAGTTTGAAGAGCCTTTCTTGAAATTTCAAAAGCACTCTATTGTGTCAAGGACAAGTGGCATCTGGCAGGGGAAGGAGGGCCATGGATCTTTGCAACTCTGGGATTTGAGTTGATGGGTTCCATGCTCGTACCTGTGTGGCCCTGCTTCCAGAAGGGCAAGCTGGCTGATAAGCTCTTTGTTTCCATAATCATGGCATAGGACAAAAATTGTGATTTTAGAATAATGTTGACATTTTGATTGGGGTGACTTATATTCACATCGGACACAGGATGAAGAACCTTCACCTATCCTGATGAGACAATAAAAAAACACATACATACTTCCTTCTACCGTTATTTTACATTTTTATCAACATATCACTAAATGTATACAACCCATGAACTGCATAATACTTTTTTATGGATTTATTGAGGTATCATTGATATAAAATAAAGCACATACTTGAAGTGTACATTCTAATGAGTTTTGACATATGGATACACCTGTGAAGTCGTCATCAAAACAAAATGGCGATCATACCCATCGCACCCGAAGTTTGTCTTCTGCCCATTTGTAATCCATCTCTTTCCTCCTTCACAACTGTCCATAAAACACTACCTTTTATACATTGATGTCTAACTGTGGGGAGAGTGAATATTTCTGACTGTCCTTTGAATTATAGTCAAAGGAGCTTGATGTAATTGAGAGTAAAAGTAAAAAAAAAAAAAAAAAAGTAATAATTAATGCCTTCTAAAACTACCCCTTATCTCAATTCCCATTCTGCCTTCACAATGATTTTTTCTAGCATATACATTGAAACTTGTCACTTCTTTGCTTCAAAGCTTTCAGTGAATTCCCACTATGGCTAACACCTTTCAAATTTTAGGATAGAATTTTATGCTTATCACAACTGGCTTTTGTCAACATTTTCAGCCCTACCAATCTCTCACATTCAAACAAATCACACTAAAAATAACATCATTTCCTATATATGCTATATATATTTTTATGAACCTGTTTTTTCACATTTTGATTTAACATCCCCCTATTCAATTGGAAAAATCATTTCCATGTCTCATTGAAGGTATTTTTTTCCATATATTACTTCCTCTCTAAAACATTTGTATGCTACTTTTCCCCAACACAGAATTACCTACTCTATTTTCTCTGCTCCTAAGCATTCTACTTATACCATTTATGCAACTGTATACATATTTAGTGTCATTTTGTAAGCCATGAACTACTTGGGAGCATGAGCTCTGTAATATTTTCTTTACTTCCTAGTAATTAAAAATATTTATTTGTTATTTGTTGTATGTCTTTACTTGGTGTTAGAGATGCAGTAGAAATATTTGTATCTGTACTTAAAACAATAAATGATATATAACAAGAATCAGTATATGTTGAATGAAGACATGAATGACAAGCACTCAAGGAAATTGCTTTGAGACAATTATTTTCAGAAGTGATGGGGAATGGGGAATTATTTATTAGTTGCTTCTGATTGTTTCCCAATTGTGAATTTCTATTTGAAAGTTTAAACTTCCAGAAGTTGCGGCACTTTTATCCATTTCAGGGTTAATTTAGAAGTTCATTTCATCATTTTAAACATAATTATTAGAATAAATACATGTACATAAAATGATGCCTTTACCAACAATGAAAATTAGATTGATCATGGAAGCCAGTAGTTATTTTATATGTGGTTTGCTGTTTTCCCAGAATATGTGTAGTTTCTGCCTTAAATTTCCAACTGAGTATATTAGATTGACACCTTTTGTATTCATTCGACACTGTTAAAGATAAGTACTATATAACATCTTTTACAATTTCACTGTGAATAATTATTTTTAGTAAAACCATCTATTCAAATCTCAGTAGAAGTCATTTAGTCTTCCCATGAATTCCCCACATTTTTCTTTAAGTGTTCCTACTAAACAATCATTAAATTTTTGTGTCACAGTTTAGGTAACAATACCCATTATGAATGCTCTATGATGACTTGCTGTCAAGACTGAAAATCCAGTCAAATTCAAAAAAATGAATGGTGTCACTGTTGTAATGTTACTTAATACGGGTGGAAGCATTTACATCCTTACACTTATTATAGACAAGGATTTTTTTTCAAGGGAGAAGACTTGAGACTAAAAGCTGCATGGCAGTTAAGTGAGGGATTTGGTGAGGGAGAATGCATTTCTTTGGAAGGCTGCTTTTCTCCAAGATAAATAGAGGGAAGTTGTAGCTATAAGTACCTACTTTCTTGCACTGTAGTACAACCAATACGAAGATAACCAACACCTCTTTATATTTAATGTCACTCACTGGGTTTTCCGTTTTTTCAAGAGTGAAATTCAGTGTATGATCCTGGGGTTCCTGAGATTTCCCAAACTGATTTCTGAGGGTCAGTGAAGTCCAAAATTTTCCATAGCAAGATTCAAATTCTCTTGTCTATTTAACTCTCATTCTTTTGTAAGTGTATAGTAGAAGTTTTGAAAGTCTACAGATTGTGTATATTACAACAGATTGAGAGTATGAAAATGCAGCTTTCTTCTATTAAGCCAGACATTAATGAGATTGGAACCGTGTAATACAATGTCAGACATCACTATTAAAAATTATATAGTTATTTTTTCATAAAATTATGTTAAGGGTAATGGGATTGGCACTATTATGTTAAATAAGATAATTAAAATATTTGAAAGATTTTTTTGTTCTAATGTCTAATATTAATAAATATAACTCACAAGGCCAAGGTTGAGGACAATTTTGTGATCCTCAAATATTTTTGGGCTGGCACAGTGGCTCAGTTGGTTAAGAGCTAGCTCAAGAGTGCAAGCTGAACTCTGAGCAACAGCAGTTCGACGCCCAGCCAGAGCTGAGCAGCCACTGAGCTGCCAAAGGTGGCAGGATGACTCAGCTAAATAAATAAATAAGTAAATAAATAAATACATAAATAAAATGGCCATTGCCTATTTAAAAAAAAAAAAAAAAAAGGAAGAAAAAGAGCCGGCCAAGTGGCGTGGTGGTTAAGCGCTAGCTTGGGAAGCCAGTGGCCCCGGTTCGGTCCCACATGTGAGGGCCAGTGACACTGCCCTTAAAAAAAAAAAAAAATGTGTACATATTTTTAAGAGTGAAAAGAAGTCTTGAGATCAAAAAGTTTGAGAACCAATGCTCTAAGGAATTTGACTTGTTTTGAATTTTTCCTGGGACTTTGTAGTGGTCTTCCACTTTTTGCACAGCTAATTCTATGCCTTATCACATAAACATGATGTATAGGTCCTTGAAGTATTCTCCTACCTACACTACTTCTCTTTTCATGACACCTATTACACTTATTGGAATTATTTGTTTATTTTCTGCCTCTCCCATAGCTCAGGTTAACAGTAGGTAATGAATGAAAAGTTGATTGTGGTATGATAATTTAATGAGGTATTAATATTGTTTTAATATCTGTTTACCCGCCCACTTACCTATACACCTATTTGTTCAGGTATATCACCCACAAACATTTCTAGGTTTTTTTGTACTCCTTTATCCTAGGAGAAATTTTGTGTCTTAGTCCTTTAGGGTTGCTATAACAAAATACCATGTGCTGGGTGGTTTATAAACAGCAGAAATTATCTCTCACAGTTCCAGATTCTTAAGTCCAAGATCAGGGTGCTAGCATGGTTGGTTAAGAGCTTTCCTCTGGGTCACAGACCTTCAACTGCAAACAATAAGAAAAGAAGTATAAAATACAAAATTTTATGAAAAAATGTGAATAAAGGCTTCTGAGAGCTATTAAGGTAACTGGGGTTTGAGAGGCTAAAAACTCAGAGGAAGGGAAGCTCAGAGAGTCAGTCAAATATTCATTATTGATTTTCCCCTTGAGAAATTTGCTAGCTTGTAAGAAATAGCTAAGTGACTAAGAAACTCAACAGTAAATGGTGGTTAAAGGCTGGGAAACAGCAGAATTTTCAACAGTAATAAAACATCGGAATCCAGAGGCAGCTAAGAAGCAGCTCTGGAAAAGAGCCCAGATCTCACTAAGATCCCCTAAAAACTGACTCCTTTGGAGTAGGTATGAACTGGACACATATACCGGTTCAAAAGATAGAACTTAAGTTTAAATAAGGGCAAACACACACTGAATCAGGGTGGATTCTCAATTTATCAGAAGCAAAAGTAAATCTGCTGAAAGATAACATCATTCAGGTCCTTTACACTTTGTAACATAAAATGGTAAACATTTAATACAAATTTACCAAGGATACCAGCAAAATGAATAAGAATAAAAACTTAAACATAATAACATTGACTTCTCGAACTGCATAAACCTCAGGGGATTATAGAAGCTGAGTGTTCCTACTGCAGCACATAAAAAAACAGAAAATTTGCAAATATATTTAAAAAGCACTGAAATACTACAGAAGCAATAAAGACTAGATAAACTAAAATTTCAGTGAGGAAAAATCCCCTTCCAGTGAGGAAAATGCTGACAGAGAGCTAGACATCATCTACTCAAAAGTGGTTATTGTTGAGGATTATGCAAAGACCAACCACTGTGACTTTACTTTATTGAGGGAAAGAGAAACCAGCAGAGATTTAGCTGATCTGTGACCTGAGTCCAACACAATTGATTGAAAACTAGAAGAACTCCAAATGTGACACCATTTTTGCCCAAGAGATTTCTGGTGTGATGTAGGTGTGAGCAAAAATGAGAACAAAAGCTAAAAGATAGAGTACATTTTCTCTGCTACCTTGGTGCTAGATAGCCTACTACAAATAAAAACACAGCTGTCCTCAGAACACTAACCATAATGTACACTTGTATGAACCAGGAAGATAAAGAGCTAAGCTCCAATCCTCTAAAGAACAGTGCTTTAGAGCTCAGGAGCCAAAGATCTGCCAAGCTCTCAATCAAAAACCAAGAAAGAACAGGGCCAAACTAAAAATAAAGCAGAGGTGGAATGAAACTGCAAATAAATTCCAACTCAACTCAATCCCTGAATGGATTGAGATGATAGAAACTTTTTTTATTTATACTGACAGGGAAAATGGAGAATCCTCTCTGGTGGAAGATAACATGTAAAATTTACATAGTCTTTTATATGTAATGCTGAACAAAAAAAAATTTTTTTTAATTATTAGATAGGCAAAGAGGCAGAAAGTGTGACAAATGATAAAATCCAACTCATGTATATTTCAGATATTGAAACAATAAAGCTTCCAGGAGAAAATATCAGAATATGCTCATGACTTGGAGACAAGTAAAGGTTTCACAGTTCATAGAGAGAAATAGCAATAAAAGAAAAAAAAAGGTAACTGATAAATTAGATTTAGCTATAAATTAAATTTCTGTTCATTACAACCTAATGCTATGAAAATAAATATTTAAGGCACAGACTGGAAGAAAATATTTGCAAAGCATACATCAGACAAAAGTATGATGCACATGGCATGTAAAGGCCTTTTACAGCCCAGTAAAACACAAAACAAAATAAAAGCAATAAAATGGAAAAAAAAGTTGAACATGCACTTAACAAAATAAAATATATATCAATGATCAATATTTCATTAAATGTTCTCAACATCATTAATCAGTAAGGAATTATAAATTAAAACCAAAATGAAATACTGATAAACACCCACCACAATGTCTAAATTAAACAGAATGACATCATCAAATGTTGGTGATGATTTACATCAATATTGCTAGTGCGACTGTAAAATTATAGAGCTAAATTGGAAAAAGTCTGACAACTTCTAACATATTGAAACAAGCCAGAAGTCCTCTGACAATGTCTTATAAAATTAAATACCCTAAAACTGGCACTTTTATTCCTAGTCAAGGTTTACTGAAAAGAAATCAAAACATATTGTTCATAAAAACAACAGTACAAAAGTGTTCATTACAGCTTTGTTGCTGATAACTCCAAACTACAAACACCAGGAGTGTCAACAGCACAATGAACAAACTGTCTTACATTTGTACAAAAGAATAATGCTGCAAATATAAGAATAAGCTACTAGTACGCCAAACAACAGGGATAGGTCTCAGACACACTAAGCTGAATGAAAGAAGCATTGTATTAATATAAAAGAGTACAAGCCACATGATTCCATTTATTCAAAATTCTAGAACAGGAATAATTAAGCCGGGTTTCTGGTTTCTAGTTTTGCATTATGGAGCTTAGTAGTCTCCCTCCATCCTAAGAGGAAATAAAAACCTGAACAGAATGAAAAATCAACAACTCTTCTTGGATCCATACGATAGGGGAAGACACAGGGGGGAACTACTACCCCCAATACTGGAGACACAGTATGTAGAAGGAGTCTACCAGGGCAGAGACTCATGGGTGGAACTGCAGTGGGAACCAGTGTCAGAGTAGGAAAACTGGAACAGTAATTGACAGACTGCCGGAGGCTCAGTGTGGAAAAGTCTAAGAGTTAAAAACTCCAAGGGGACCTAGTCATGGAGTGGTTGGGGTTAATACTGTGAGAATTGCCTTCAGAAGCTCAACCAGATTCTCATAGTAGATACATAAGAAAGGTTTCTTCATACTTACAGGAGTAGTTGAGGAAAAGGAACTATTTTGAAATACACCAGAGCCAGAGCTCTCTGTTCTTCTCATCAAGGCCTGGCCTCATGGGAAACTACTTAACCAGAACCTAACCTGCTAGGATATTATCAGAGCCTAACTGACATGGGGGAAAGGAAATGCCCAACTTCAGCCCACTCCAGCCTTCCAAGAGGGAGAAAAGAAGTACCCCATTCCAGGGTGCTCTAGCCATGTTCCACCTAAGGGAAAAGAAAAAAATACTGAGAAACGTTTGTGAAGTTCACAGTCCATTGTTAAGGGCTCACTAGAAGACTGAGACCTAATCATAGGACTGTAGAATGCTACCACCACTATATTACTAAAGGCCTATTTACAAAAGTTTCTTTTACCAATATATTATTTCTGGCTATCAAAAACATTATGAGGCATACAAAGCCAAAAAAAAAAATAAGCAAACAAACAATTTGAAGAGGTAAAGCAAACATCAGAAACAGACTCAGAAGTGATGTTAGGATTATCAGACTTGAAATTTCAAACTATTATGATTCATATGCAAAGTGTTCTAAAAAATAAATTAGAAAAAATAAATTAGACAGCATGAATAACAGGTGTAAGCAGAGAGATGAAAATCATAATAAAGAACCAAAGAAAAATGCTATAGATCAAAAGAACTGTAGCAATAATAAACAGCCTTTGATGTGCTTATTTTATAGACTAAGCATGGTTGAGAAAAGAACTCTGAACTTGAGGCTATCTCAATAGAAACTTCTAAAATTAAAAAGTAGATAGAACAAAGACTGAAAAAAGCAACAAACAACACAACAACAAAAGAGAATAACCAAACTGTGGGACAACTACAAAAGGTATAGCAAACCCATAATGAGAATAATAGGAGGAGTGAGAAAGGAACAGAAGAAATATTTGAAACAATAATGACTGGAAATTTTCCCAAATTAATGTCAGGCACCAAACTACAAACCTGGGAAACTCAGATAACAGTAAGCAAGATAAATGCTGAAAAATAGTCCTGTATCTTAGCACAACATTTTCAAATTTCAGAATCAAAAATAAAGAAAAAAAATCTGAAAGAAGCCAGGGAAAAGAAAACATCTTATCTACACAGGAACGATTGTAAAAATTACATCTTACTTCTTTTCAGAAACCATGCAAAGAAGAATAGAGTGAAAGCTTTGAAGCATCAAGAGAAAACCCACCAACCTTTATTTTATACTCTGAAAAAGTATCCACCAAAAGTGAAGGAGCAGCAAAAACTTTTTCAGACAAACAACAATTAAGAGGATTTGTTGCCACTAGATCTGCCTTACAAGAAATGTTTTTAAAATGTTCTTTAAGAAGGAAAATAAAGTAAAATCAAATCAGGTACTTTCCTGTATAAAGGAGCACATCAAGAATAAGTGAAGGCAAAATAAAAACTTTCATTTTTTCAATTTGTAACAGATAATAGTTTGTTCAAAATAATAATACTAACAATATATTTTATTATGTAGGTGTGTATATCATATATAGTTATGTATGCTTATATATAAGTAAAATGAATGACAGCCATATACAAGGGACAAAGGGGAGGAATTGGAATATTTTGTGATTACATGATGTATTACCCATAAAGTAGTATAGTGCTATTTAAAAGTGAAATTTGGAATTAAAAACACCATACCTTTAATATTAGCATGCCGAAAAACAAAATATCTATGCATAAATATAACAAAATACTTATTACTCTTATTACTCTTATGAGGAAAACTACAAAATTCTAATAAAAGAAATCAAAGATGAACTAAATAAATGTAGAGCTATTTCATGTTCATAGATAAGAAATTTCAATATTGTCAAGATTTCAATTCTTCCCTTTTGATCTACAGATTTAATGCAAGGCCAACTAAAATTCCATCAAGTTATTTGTGGATATTGACAAGTGATTCTAAAGTTTGGAGAGGAAAAAGACCCAGAACAAAGGATCAGAACAAAGCTTGAACAACTGACACTCCTGAAAATCAAGACTTGCTATAAAGCTACAGCAATCAAGACATTGTGGTATCAATGAAAGAATAAACAAATAGATAAATGGAACAGAATAGAAAGCCCAGAAATAGACTCACATAAATGTAGTCAAAGGAGCAAAGGCAAAAGAATGGAGCAAAATGGCTTTTTTATTCAATGGTGTTGAAAGAACCAAACATCCATACATTAAAAAAAAAAAAAAAAAAGACATAGACTTTACACCCTTTACAAAAATACAGCTCCAAATGGATCATATGCCTAAATGTAAAATGGAACTATAATCATTGCATCGTAATGTGCGTAAAAACATTGGAGAATACCTTGACTTTGGGTAAGATGATGACTTTTTAGATACAATACCAAATGTACAATCCACAAAAGAAAGAACTGATGAGCTGGACCTCATTAAAACGAAAAACCTCTATTCTGTGACAATGTCAGAAAAAAGAAAAATGAGTAGACAATCGATTTCCTGAGAGAAAGTATTTTCAGAACACACATCTTATAGAGGACTGTTATCCAAAATATACAAAGATCTCTTAAAACGCAACAATAAGCAAACAACCCAATTAAAAATGGGCAAAGACCTTAACGGACACCCACCAAAGATAGACAGATGGCAAATAAGCATAGAAAAAGACACTCCTCACCATATGTCATCAGGAAAATGCAAATTAAGCAACAATGAGATAACACTACTTAGGGCCTAAATCCAGAACACTGATAACATCAAATGTTGGTGAGTATGTTTAGTAATGAGAACTCGGATTCATCGCTGGTGGGAATGCAAAGTGGCATAGACAGTTTAGTAGCTTCTTACAAAAACCAGCCATCACTCTTCTTGGTGTTTATCAAAAGGGTTTGAAAACTTTTGCCTCCATGAAAACATGGACATGGATGTTTATAATAGACACATTTATAATTGTCAAAACTTTGAAGCAATCAAGATGTCCTTCGTTATTAGGTAAACAGATAAGTAAATGATGGTACATTCAGATAATGGAATATCATTCAGCTGTTAAAAGGAAACACACTACGAAGGCATAAAGAGACATGAAGGAGCTTAAATATATATTAAAAGTGAGAGATGTCTGTCTGAAAAGTTTACATACTGCATGTTTCCAACTATGTGATATTCTGGAAAAGAAGAAACTCTGGAGACAGTAAAAAAAAAAAAAAATGCAGTGATTGCCTGGGGTTGGAGTGGGGGCAGGGATCACAGAGGACACGATACTATTATGAGGGATCCATATCTTTATACATTTGCCCAAACTCCTACGTTGTTGAACTCCAAGTGTGAAGCATGTGGACTTTGGGTGAGAATGATGTTATGTATGAATTGTTATCAATTGTAACAAATGTGCCACCCTGGTGGTGGATGTTGGTAATGGGGGAGGCTATGCATATGTGGGGGTCAGGAATGCATGAGGAATTTCGGTACCTTACTGTTAATTTTGCTGGGAACAAGTATGGTGTATTAGCAAAAATAAATAAACTATTGTTTAAAAAAAAAGAAAAATGTTACTTGTGTTTAGAGGATTGATATTGGGAAAGGGCATGAGAAAATGTAATGGGATGGTGAGAATATTTTGCATGCTTATAGGTATTTGTACTTGTATTTATATGGCTTTAGCATAATTATACTTATATTTACTCTATATTTATAGGATTATGCAGGTATATGCATTCATCAAAACTCAGCAAATTGCACTTAAGATGTGATATATAGATGATGTATTACAGAATTGTACACTTGAAATCTATGTAACTTTACTAATCATTGTCATCTTAATAAACTTTAATTAAAAAAAAAAAGATGTTTGGATTCTACTGTATGTACAGGGTACCAAAGTGGTGTAGAAATCTCCAAAGGTTAATGGACAAAGTCAGCATAGCATGGCCTGTATAATGTAAAGTGTACCTTAAAGTCAAGGACTTTTCAAATCAGATGGAGGAAAACCAACAGAAGTTTGTGAAATGTAACTGAAAATCTTACAATATATAAAGAAAAGAAGCATTTCACTTGAAAAATCTGATAGAAGAAACTGACAATCTGTATCCAGCACACCAGTGAATACATTCATGCCTGTGCTTGGTATATTGCTGTTATGGAGTCAGCAATATGGAGCCAGATGCAACAGCCCTTTATCCTATTATACCATAAAAACCAAGAATCAGAGACAGCCTCCTGGCTGATGGTGTGCTCACCAAAGAAGAATAAATATGGCTTATCATGAATATTTCCAATTCAGTCTCCGACATTTATCTTTACAGTGCAAATTAATTAATTGAAAGAGAAAATATGTGTGTCATTCTTCTGTGAGTGGGATTATTGTAAGTCAGTTTTTCTGAATTCACTCAAATTCACATTAACTATAGAAAATGGATAAAAATTATTTTTTGGATGTGGAAAGAAAGAAAAAAAAGACACCTAACCAGAGTAAATTAATAAAATAGATTAATTAAAGTAAAATTTTGTTGACTGCTTTAGTTATATACTTTCTATCATTATTGCTTTTCAAAATTTGTTATTAAAAGATTTCATTGCCTATTTTAAAGCTATAAAAAGTAAAATAAAATAATATACCCTCAATAGTACAGAAATAAAAGAGGGAACAGTTAATTCAGCCTGAAATGTAATAAAAGAGGTTTTAATGAATGTACTCAGTAAGTTAATATTTGAACTATAATATTTTTTAAGTTATTCAAATCTCATTGTACATATGTCACACAAAATAACTGATTGTATCTGATTTAAAAGCAAAAGCCTGTTTAGAAGTGTTGTAAATGAATGAAATGAGACGATCTTTCTAGAAATGTTGCTATTTCTTTTGTGTGTATGTAGATAGGTATGAATGTATCTATGTATGTATTTACCCTACTTATATGTATGTATATAACCTGTAATTTAGATTAAGAAATGGCTTAAGATACCTTACATGTATGAGCAATCAAATCTCCAAATATTTTATTTACACACCAAATAATTCATTGGTCAGGCACTATGTATTCATTGTTATACACATGATCAAGTACAGTCTTTGCATATGTTGCTCAGAAAAAATATTTATTGATTGATGATGTTAGAATATTTTCACTAGGTTTGACAGAACTTACTGATAAACACATCTTTTGTGTGAGATTTTCTATCAAATACATAACAGTATGTTTAAGAAAATGAAATGTATTCAAATGACATAACACTTTCAAACTGTGTTAATTTCATTAAGTACTTCCTTTTTGGGGTAGAGTAATATGAATGTAGCAATATACAAAAGTTTATCTTTTAAATACATTTATTTTATATGATATAATGACACTAACAAAATACTTTTCTTGAAACATGAATCCTTATTATGAAAAATATTTTGTCTACCACAGTGCTCTTTATTTTAAAAATGATGGAATCCTGGTTATAGGGAATTGTGATTTCCTGTCTTTTTTTTTTTTTGAGTACTTTAGAATTTTACGTTATGCTGTGGCCAAAAATATCTAGACATCTAAAGAGATTTCTAATTTTTCTAAAACAAAATTCACCATATAAATTAGTAATGCTATTATAATTTGCTTTAATGTATTTACTCTTGTTCCTATTATTTTGTGTAATGAATTATCAGTAGTGACAATAGATTTAGACACTATAAGAAGACTTTTTTTAGCCAGTATGAAATGACTATATTTATAATGGATATCAGTGTCTCACAGTGAGAAGAACTCAGAAATTTCAAAAACATATTTGAGTATTGGCTCCAACTCTAACTTGCAATATTACTTATACCGGGGTGCCAAAAAAATGTATACACATGACTTGTATTCATCTTTTGTTATTGGTATATATTGAGTATTACAACTTTAATACAGTTTTTTTTTTCTTTCTTAAAATATGTATACATTTTTGTGGCACCCTCTGTATTACATTGATGAGTCATTATGAGGATCACTGTCCTATTCTCTAAAATGGATAAGTGTGAGTCATAGACAACAATATTAAAAAGAAAAATAGAATGTTTCACAAATTTCTAGCTATAAAATATATGTGGAAAACATATCATTATATATAAAATTTTTGTACATTGAATTTTTACTAATTCATCATATTACATTAGTCATTGTTAGCCTAGCTTATAGATTTTTTTTATAATGAGGGCTATGATGACTTATTTTTGTATTTTAATTTCTTTGGACAACCATAGATTATAGTTACTAAATGTATTATATTGATAAAAATATTTTTGCCTACCCTATATGATTTTTCTCCTTAAGCTTAATTTTGGTCATAATTATGGATCTTTACATTATTAAATAAGCTTTCGCTTGTTTCTTGAATAAATAAATTATGAGTGACTTCAATGTAATTGACATGTGCTAGATAGTGAAGACACAGTGATTCATAAGAGACCCTTAAAATGTTTTTTAATAAAGATCAGGGAATAAAAAATATTAGATAAAATACTGCATTTGATTATAAGCAACTTCATAGTAGATAATATGTACCACACCTATTTCTAAGCTATGAAACACTGTTTGTTGGTGAATGGATAGTTGTTAGCTGGCTGGAAGGCTACTGAAAGAAAGGAGGTAAAGCAGCTGTTTAGGATCTATCTAATCCTGCCATTCAGGTGCAGCGAGTGGGTCACCTGTGTAAATAATCTAATGATAATTGTTAAATTAGAGACTATATTTTTTTAAAAGGAAGCCCTTTGGCTAAGGATATCCTCTAATAAATAAAACTCAGGACATGTAAGTCTTGGCCCCATGGAAAATATCACTGTGTCACACAATATAGGCTATACGACAATTTGGGGTATAAAATGGCTATTTCAGAATGTAAATCTCCCTCCCATGTGAGTGATCTTGTGAACCTCAAATAAAGACCATTTCTATTATGAACCAAAGGGCCATATATGAGCCATGAAGAAATTGTGCTTTACCTCTCAGGCTTCTTTGTGCTTCATCTGAGCTATATCCTTGATGTTATTAGTAACTTTAATGCATGAGTACAATCTGACATTCTGATTCTTGGCATGGGCTCAGATATATGATGGGTTGAAGGATGGAAAGAAATTCAGTTAGCTAAATTTAGAAGCCTGTTTGAAAATAAGATGTTTACTACCTGGACAAAATTCTGACATCAACAGATAAAATGAGAGTCTTCTTGAGAAAATAGATATTGTGGCACTTTAAAATTAAAAACAATAAGCAAACAACCAGTAGCTCCATATTTGTTATTTATCTATCTTTCCTTTCTAACCTAGGTATTGGCAGTGATCCGATTCTACAGTACTAAGAATGGCATCATGGTATGTTTCCACTTACAGCCAATTTGTGCCACAGTGAAATGAGAATAAGAAAAGATATATATATATATCATCTAGAGCTCATTTCTTTTGGTAACTGAAAATATTTTGAACCCAATCTATTCTCTTTAACTTTTGGCATTGGACGATCTTAAATATATTGCTTCCAACACCTTGGTATATATTAACCATGAAAAGTATGCTTTTCTCTTTATTTTTAGATTTGTATAGACAAAACACCCTGTCAAAAATATTTGCATTACACATCATTTTCCTTTGTAGGCAACCTAGTTTCTACAAATGCCATTATGGCATTTTCTGGGTTTTTGCTGTTCTTATTACATAACTAGTAATATCTAAGAATATTAAGATATTGACATAGGTTTCTAAATATGGAATGTTTCACCTAAGTTATTGTGAAGCCTGTGTAAAAATAGCTAACTACTTTTCTTCTGTGTGTATTCTTAATCCACTCAATATCTGTAATACTTGAATAATATCAGACTTGATCCCTATTAGAATATATGCAAAAGAAAATTTTCTTGAAAATATCTTCTAATTTATAGTATAAAGTAACTTTTTTATTAGCTGTCACATCCCGCATGACAGGGCCGTAGGAGTTCGGAAGGGATGGTGGGGGTTGAGAAACAGAAAAATATAGACAAGAGACAAAGAATAGTTCAAAAGCAGTGCTAGCCAGGGGACTCAGTGCCTCTAGGACAAAGAGCTCCGAATTGGGTCGGACTGTTCCTTTTATTCTTTTACATAAGAAAGGATCAGTGTATCTTCCCAGGTCTGTGTGTCTCATACCCATGAATTAATCTCCAGGCCAAATCACCCATGTCTGCAGGCTGCCATGACTGAAAGTCCCATGATCTGTTTACATGCATCTCCCTAAGAGACAGAAACCTCTAATGCTGAAACTCACTGATAGGATTACACAGAGGACAGATGTTATCATATCAATAGGTCATTTCACAGGCCAACTGTCTGACCCTGAAGCAAAGGGTTCATGCCCTATTTCTGTCACTCCTATTGCACCCATTGGCACCCACAGGCACCCATGCGACCATGTCTGGCTTGGGTTGTCCCTCTAGTGGGATCTTACCCGTCATTGACTAACCGGCCATCCTTTGGTGCCAAACAGGAATATATACAGTAAGCATAATATTGAAGTTATGATCTGTTTTTAGGAAGAGGTGCATGGGGGCAGACAGGCAGGCTATAATGTGACAATTAGCTACTTTGAATTAAAGTTATAATTAATGTTTTTTAAAACAATCTTTCTCAGTCACTTCAAACTATTTCTCAATTAAAGACTATAGATTTCCTGTTCTGAACTCTCAGCTTGCTTTACCTTTTGTATGCTGTAGGTGGCTGTTGATCTAAGAATTGTCTAATATTATGCCAACTGTTTTAATACAAAAGAAGCATTTTAAAATGTGAATAGCTTTAGTAAAAATTATATGAAACACAGTCATTGTTAGAATAAATGTGTTTTTTCTCCGCATGAATAATTTCTGGTGCATGAGTAGAATAGGTTCAATTTTTATTGTTTGAATTTTTAGTTCCTGTTTTAAGTGTTACCTGCCTCCTATCTCTCCATACCTTTTATTAGAGGATCTCATAAATGTGAAGTGCTGCAGAAAATTGTAGTCTTATTTGTATAGGAAAGGAAATATAATTTCCCTTTAATTATGTTAAATAGAAGAAAATCTATTAGTATGGTAGGTAGTTAATTCATCTCCAAAAGAATGTTCTAGTCTTGAAATTAAAGTTTTAATTAATGGCTAAAAAATACAGCATTTTTCAGCCTAATTAAAGAAAAAAGATGTACATACAAAAGCTAAGATAATTTCAAAATTAGTAAGAATTATAGTATTCTATCACACAAAAAGATACCTGAAGTTTCATGTATCTGCATAATTGGACCCTGATATATAAGTTAACTGACATTTTTTTCTTTTTTGTAGGTAAAATATATATTCTGCTGCCCAGGCAGAAAGGCCAAGTCCTGCAGCTCCACAGCTGGCTGTGGAGGAAGCCGCAGCACCTTGCCATGCCCCAGCTCCAGCTGCTACTTCCTGAGATAAGGTATCTTACTTTCAGTCTCCCTAACTTTCTCCAATAAAATTGTTACTTGTAAAATTTCTAAGTAAGAAGTTTTATAAAATACACATACGTCTATGAAAACAGTTGTAGCTTCTAATCTATCATCAATAGTTTAATAAAAATGCCATTCAAATAATAAAATTTATTATTTTGTCATGTACTAGCTGCATTCCCTTTTACTGAGCTACTAGTTGCTCATATATGCAAATAACATTCTATTTAAATGGTTAACATTCGTTTACAATTTATAACTAGTGAAACTATAAGTCATATTAACTAACTATTGCTCCCCACCTTTGTTGATAATTAATATATGAGGACAGACAATTAAGTTTGCGAATTCATCCTAGAAAGTGCTACATACTTCATTGCTGAGTATCACTGTGGTCACCTTTGAAGTACTCCCCTTGGGAAGCTATATACAGACACCAGCACTTAGTCCACCCTTCAAAGCAATTTTGGAACTCTTTTCTGAAATAGCCATCAGAGCTCTCATTGTATTACCCTCGATGTTCTGAATGCCATCAAAATGTCTTCCTTTCAATATTTTTTTGAAAATATTTACCTTTATTTTCAGGTAAAGAAAGAAGTCACTGGAGTCCAGATCAGGTGAATAGGGAGGGTGGTCCAATAGTTATTTGTTTACTGTCTAAAAACTCCCTCACCGACAGTGCTGTGTGAGCTGGTGCATTGTCATGGTGCAAGAGCCATGAACTGTTGATGGAAGTTCTGATAGTCTAACTTTTTCATGCAGCCTTTTCAAATGTTACAAAAAGTAGACTTGGTTAACTGTTTGTCCAGTTGTTACAAATTCATAATGAATAATACCTCTGATGTAAAAAAAGGTTAGCAACATCATTGCAACAAGTTCATGAACTTAATTGTCAGACATCGTATAATAAATATATTTGTCTTTTTTATGAACATTAATTTGTTCCTTTATTCATAAATGGGATTTTTAAATATATTTTAAAAAAATGATCAATGAACTAATTTATCAATATATAAAATGCATCGGTGAAACACAAAGTTTAGCCAGTCAAACATTCTTTGACAGTTCCCAATACTTAAAATGAAAGTATACGTAAATGAGCTTGTTAGCCAATCTAATGCCCTAACTATAAAATTCTATGCTCTCTTTAGTCTAATACTGTAGGCATAGGTTGTACAAATTAAACATCAAATTGTGTACCATATTTTAATAATAAAAAACCAAAATCATGAAGAGGAAGGATTTATATGTTCAACTGAAAATTTCTAACTTAATACATATGAACATTTTAAAAGATGTTAGTTATAAATGTATTTTAGTGTATTAAATAGCTGAGTTTTTATTATAAAATTGAAGTCTGGTCCTGTGAGAGAAAGTGCATTTAAAAAGCAGCTAAAGGTGCACCTTTACTGCAAATTTTACTTTCTGTTTCTCAGAACAGGATAGTTTTTCTAAGCAATTGTTTTCCCTTAGCTGATTTAGAATGGTGTGGTAAAGATGTTATCATTTTCATATTTTTTCATACCAAAGCCAGGAGTAATTGACTCTGTTTTGTGGAAGATGATGTATTCACCGTCTCTTGTTTTGTTATCACCTTTGTCTGATAGTTTGTTTTGTGAAAAAGGCAAAGTGCAGCTGCCTCAAATGTGAATTACAGTATGGAGGGTCATAGAGAATTCATCTTGGATAAAAAATGCATTTAATAAAGTTGAATAAGATTATTTTAGCTTTCCATTTGTGTGTTGATGCCCAGGCAGATACCATATTTATAATTCTGGATGGATGGTTATTCAATATTTTTTCAGCCAGTAAATCTTATCCTAACCACGCAAAAGGTGTACATTGCTTACCTTGCATCAATTTCTTTAGAATATCAAAATTGATTTAATATAATTTTTCTCTCATTTTTTCTCTCTTACTCTTTCTGTTGGAAGGGCCAAATATTCTCAAAATTATGAATTCTCCTATTAATGTTTGCCAAAATAATTAAATGAAAATGCATTGGGAAAACATAAAAATAACTGAAATAAGAATGGAAATAAATAGTGTTATTAATTATCTCCCTGGTACAGAGACCTTATAAAAAAGTTAATTATCTATGTGATATAATCTTCTTAGCAGTTGAAAATTGATCATTTCTGTTACTTGCATCTTAAACTATGTGTTTATAAATATATATCAATATATATACAGATAAAATTTTGTTTATAAAAATAGTATGCAATATAATCTAGTATTTATATATATGTAATATTCTACAGTGTCAGTAGTTATGTTTTGTTGCTCAAAAATATACTTTGCAGTATCAAAATCAACTTTTTTTTATTAGACATAATCATAATCTCCTTGAGGACAATGACTGCATTGTCATTCAGTAGGCATATTTGGTGAACAACTGGTTTTTAGAGGTGATTTCTCTGAATGTAAATTTTCCCTCCTCCACAACCTAATGGCCTCTGCTATAGTTCAAAACCCCATCATCTCTCAACTAGAATAATGATCCAAAGTTACACTTTCCCTAAGAATATTTAACTGACATTTCTAATGACAGTAAATATAACAACATATTAAATTTGAAAATGCCACTTTGTTTATTATAGACCTTCATTGGCACATGCTCATTTTTAAGATTTAGTTCCACTCCTTATCAAAGTTCACAAGGTTCTCTGAATTTTTTCCTTTTCCTTATTCATGAACTTTTTAATAAATATGTTTCATGTGTTACATACCAAGTAATGTAACTATCTTATGCCATTTACTATATTATGGTGACATAAAAATATTTCACACATCACACACTTCTTTGTCTTTTTTTATTGAGATAAAATTCACATAATATGTCACCATTATAAAGTATATAACTCAGTGGCTTCTAGTACATTCATGATATTGTGTATCATCACTACTATCTAATATTAGAACATTTTCATTACCCCGAAAGAAAACTCATTCCCATGAAGAAGTCACTCCCCGTTTATCTCTTTCCCAGACCTTGGCAACCACCAATATGGCATCTTTATAGATTTGTCTATTCTAGATATTACATATAAATGGTATCATACAACATGTGGCTTATTGAAGCTGGCTTCTTTCACTTAATATAATATTTTCAAGGTTCATCTATGTTTTAATAGCATGTATCAGCATTTTATTGCTGAATCATATTTCATTGTAAATATATACAATATTTTGTTTATCCATTCAAGAGTTGATGAACATTTGAGTTGTTTCCACTCTTTGTCTTTCTTAATTCTCATCCAGAAACACCCTGTCCAATTTTTAAATTAGATATCTCATATATTTACAAAGATTTAGATGCAATTTTATATGTAAAATCACATGTAATTTCCCATGAAATTTTTCTTGAATCTCTGTCAATTCTACTAATTTTCACGCATTATATTTTGCTGAAGTTGTATAATTTTTCTCCAGAAATGAGTTAGAAACTTTGAAAATATGTATACTTATATTATTATTTGCATACTATGTCACACATAAATTCACAAACTGTAGATAAATGCTATATAACTGTATAAATAGAAATAGCTGTATTTAACTGTATACCTTTATACATGGTAACATAAAAGTTTGACAACATATAACATAACCACATATTTCTAGAATTAAGCAAGAAAACTTGAGTAATTAAGGGATTGATTAGCAAGGTGTGAGAGAAAAAGGAAAATGTGGCAATACAAATTTAGAATTCCACATAAAATTCTTGTAGGTCAGGAAATTATATTTAAATGACTTCTGTGATTTTTACAATGGCTAAAGTAGTGGAAGGGGGAGAGTGAGAGAGATAAAAAGGGAAAGAGAGACAGATGTTTCCTTACTATTTTATCAAGCCTAATGATAAATTAAACACAATTTTCATCACTAAAATTGCATAAATTTTCAATAAATTATTCTATATGCAAGACAGCAATAAAATATGTTTTTGGTTTTGTGCAGCAGTCATAATTTAAGATGTCATTTTCCAGGAAGTATCTGAGTGCAAAGGAGAGAGTGAAGTTAAAACAGCTCATTTCAAGATGCAACTTCAGATAACCAGTCATTGGAAAAATGCTGTCAGCAATTAAAAAGAATAGCAAATACTGACTAGGGACTATATATAATTTTAGAAAACATGGAAAAATCTAAGCATGTGTTTTCTTACTGCAACTTCAGTAGCTGTACACATAGCAAATGTAATTACAGCTAAGGAAACATGAGTTTACTAAAACATATGCAGAATTCAATATGCCATATATATGGAATACTGACATATATAAAATAATTATGTATATGGAATATATATATAATTATACATATATGGGATATTGATATATAATTATATATATGGAATACACATAATATATTTGAGACTATTCCATTGACATTCTTTGATCACTCACCAACCATTTCCAGCTTTGGAGTGTTGCCTTAAACATTTCCATTTTAAAAAAAGGAATTTGCTTTAAATCGGTATAATTTGTTTTCTGGTTATGAATTTATGCTGTTGCCATGGGGATAAACTCCTAAAAGCAACTTTTGGCTTACTTTCAACAGTGTCTGAACTTTACCTGCCATTACTGACAATAACCTATGGTACATGCAAATCTATTACAAAGGTTAATCTCAAGTACTTGGAGAGAAATGTGCATCATTTTATTTCAACTAATCTGGGTCATATGGTTTCTATAAGTAATATATCCTGCTATGATAGTGCTCATTCAGGGAATTCATTTTGCCATAGGAATTAAATGATGCTTAGTTAAAAGTATTTTGAGCCATTTCAGATTATTTGAAAGAAAACAACAAACTCTGCCAATAATTTTTTTGCAAAATTGAAGTTTTCTTTCTTAATATGCTAAGTTAATAAATACGTAACGTTTTCCAAAAGGCACTCTCTTCTTAAAACATAAATTACCAAATGTTATAATGTATAAAATAGTGTTGTAAACAATTTACTACTGATCATATTGCTTCCCTAAAAGTAAATGCATCACATAGGGTTTTAGATCTTGATATGTAATAATACAAATTTTCTTTATAAACATACTGGTAAATTAAGGGAAGAGTAGACCAAGGAGGTGAATTCTGAATGGTGATTCATTGTGTTATTGTGATCTAAGATATTAGGCACAAATTATTAAGATAAAAACTAAAGTCCATTGAAGCCAAAACCAGTTTCTTCATTCAACCAAAATTCATTAAGCACTTGTCATGCATCAGTCTGCTGCAGTGGGCCGCAGTCTGCAAGAACACTTGTAAGAGCATATGAATCTAATACTGCTTCTTTGTAATATTGCAGATATAGGGTTGTTTTTGCTAGAAAATGCAATAACATGTAGCCATTAATTCACTACCCTAGACCAGGAGTCATGAACAAAAATTTCTATGAACACTTAATTATCTCCTTAATTGGTATTTAGGAAAGTTGAGACCCTAAAAATGCCAGTTAATAAGGGGAAAGAATTCAGTTTCTAAACAGGTCTTAGTAATAACAACTTTCTTTCTTTCTTTCTTTCTTTCTTTCTTTCTTTCTTTCTTTCTTTCTTTCTTTCTTTCTTTCTTTCTTTCTTTCTTTTTCTCTCTCTCTCTCTCTCTCTCTCTCTCTCTCTCTCTCTCTCTTTCTCTCTCTCATCAATTCTTCACTTATGTTTTGACTATATTATCATTAAGGTGAATAAATGACCTTTCCCAGAAGGATCCACCTTGGTCTATATCTAAATCCTGTGATGACCAAGACAGACCTAGAAATCCTTTTGTTTTTAAGGTGTTTCTGATCTTATAGTTATTTTTTCTATTCTGTTCCAAGCAAAGTTTTTGTATCCCAATGCATGTTAGTAAACTTCATGTTGTCCCAGTCCATTAATCTTCACAAAAATTCTATTAGTTAGATCATTTATATCCATCTTTATTCCCATAAGGGAATTGGGGTTTAGAGATTTTTAATATCTTGACTATAAGTTTAGCTTTAAACAGGCAATTTAAATCAACCCCAGCTTGTTTGCTTTAGCAAGCTTTATAGCTGTCAGTATAATTACTATATCATGCATATTTCAGAAATAAACATTTCTATCTACTCTATACCAGTTATAAGCAGTGAATGCTTGCTATGTTATATATGGTCTACTAAATATTTCTATATACTTGGAGAATGTTGTATTCTATATACTTACATAGACTTGTCTTCTTATATATGTTCTTATATACTTATATATTCATTTATATATTACAATAATAGATAATTATATATTCATTTTATATATAAACATATTTATATATACAGTAATGCCTTGGTTTGCAAGCATAATTCGTTCCAGAAACAAACCACTCATATTGAAAGACATTGCTCGTTTACCAAGTTAAAATGTACTAGAAATGTTTGTGTATCCTGTGGAACACTCACAAACCAAGCTATTCGCAATCCAAGGTTTTACTGTACTTATGGTACTGCTGTGAAGTATCGCTTATTAAAACCACTGTTTAAAGATTAGCAGCCTAAGGCATAAAGGGGATAAATAATTTGTTAAATTCCTAAGAAGCAGAAAGGAACTCAGGACTATATTAAACTGGTACATATGTAACCTGAATTTAGAGTAAGTTTTATTTGTTTTCAGCCATCCTTTTTAGTGCCTGGCACTTGGTGGGCACACAAATTGGACCTATTATTCCTCATCAAGTAAATGATGTCAAGTAAATGTCAAGTAAATTGCTTAACACATAGTAGGAGGTCCCAAAGTGGTTTGAATTGAATGCTTGCTTCACTCTAAGATCTCTGTTGTAAAATATTCTACAGAAAGTACATTGATGTCATTCCTAGCTTGTGATGGTAAAAAACACTTCTTTCAAAAACAAGAATACTTTAATCTTATTTCTAAAAGGAGAAAGGATAATATCCATTTTACCAGAAGTTCGATAATTACCTGACAAAAATGGCAGTGATTCTCACCTTTACAAAATGTTTTTTGTTTATTTGTTTTGAAGGATCAAAGGGAGACAATAGTTGTGCTAAAAATACCCACCAATGTGTTCCACTAAGTTGCAACACCCATATTGTTATTTTATCTGCAGGAGCACTATTGGATAGATACTGCATTCCTTTTATTCCACCGTCTTTAAATTTGAATAAATCTTTTGTATACTATACTCTTCAAGCATTCAAATGTTATTAAATACATTTTTATATCATGTTAATGATGAAACAACTACACACATATTCTCTTCTGATATGAGATGACTTAGAAAATATTTCTCTCAATCATTTACCTTAAAACAGTTGATCCTGGTAATTTGGACAGATCATGCTTTGTTATTTTCTTCCTTTCTTTCTTTCTGCTTTTTCCTGTTTCACAAATATTCTAATTTCATATTACTGTCTCTGAACCTTCAAAGAGGAAAAAAAAAAGCTCTGCTTATCACCTGCAAATTTGTATCTGTTGTTAGCAAGTATAAGATTCAGAATATGCCAAAAATTTTGAAATTCTTTAGATGATGGTAATAAATCATTATGTCAAAAAGTTAGTGTTGCCAGGTTCAGAAAAGGATAAATTAAGTGAAATTGGCCTAAAATTATCTTTCTTTCCCTTAGTCCTACCATCCAATATTGTACTTTGTTGGTTCACATCTGAATGTCCCACACTCTCACCTGAATGGAATGTGGTGATTGTATGAGAATTCCTACTGTGGGTAATCTTGCAGACCTTAAGTGACAGTCTATTCCATCTTCCCTGTGTACCTAATTCTTTCTTACCCCAGAATCTCCCTATAGTAGTGATCATTTTCCTGGAAATTTGTGATTCTCTGGGACTCAAAAAAGAAGATTCCTGTTTCCAGGTTAACACATAACAAGACAGCTAGTTAAACATTTAATTAAAGTCTGGTATAGAAATGTAATAACCTATGGTGACAGCGTAATACTGGATTTAAGAGTGCCTACCAATAGTTAGTTTCATATTGTTCTTCCATAACAGGCAGCAGGAGCTGGATATTCTGGGATTTAAGAAATATGAAAGCCCAGATTTTATTCCCAATTTCTTACAGGCTCCAAGACCTTGTAAGAGCAAGTTAACCTCTCACATATTTAATTTCTTTCTAATATTAAGGACCTGAGCTATACGTGATCCCCAAATGCTATTCATAGGAGGCTTTGCTAAAATGAAACAAAACAATACAAAAGATTATCACTCCAAGGCTACCGAATCACACTCCTAGAAGTAAAGTGTAAAAATATCTATTATAAAAATGAAGTCCCCAAATTCTAATGAGAAACCCGATTTGGGAAACAATGTTTATCTGATGATTTCCTATTTCCCTTTCACATTTCTTTTTAGAGATCCAACTTTAATGCTGTTAATTTTAAGTACCTGATAGGCTGATTAAGATCATAGGTATTGCATACATCACAGTGTTGGAAGAATTGTCTCTGTCCACCAGAAATCTGTGTTTCAGGGATTCCTTTCATTCCAGGAAAACGATA
The DNA here is from genome assembly GCA_033961575.1 of Aselliscus stoliczkanus. Lineage (NCBI taxonomy): Eukaryota > Metazoa > Chordata > Mammalia > Chiroptera > Hipposideridae > Aselliscus > Aselliscus stoliczkanus. The sequence continues at coordinate 126,792,125 of CM066730.1, read as the reverse complement.
CATAGAATAATAAAATGAGTATAAACTTTTGGGCCAGAAATGGATTTGAATTCCAGTCTTGGAGATATATTTCAAAAGGGGCTCAGGTAACAATGATTCTCATCTCTTGACTGGCTCTCAGGCACTCAGAGTCCAGCCCTCTGGGATGTGAAGACATGTATGATACTTTCTGAGGCACAATTAGATACTGATTCATTAGGTACACATGATGGCCATAATGCTGTCAACATACACGTCCTAATATTAGCAGAAGGCCAGATCAAATACAGAGCATCAAGTTAAATCTGAATTTCAGGTCATCTGATAATCTTTAGCATAAGTATGTCACAAAATTGCATTCATGTGGGCATGTCATGCAGTATTAGAGATACTAAAAAAGTATTAGTTATTGATCCAAAAATTCAAATTTAACTGGGTATCTTGTATTTTTTTTATCTGCTAAATCTGGCAACCCTAAATATGAGGCTGTCTGATTTTTTTTTTTTTTAAGGAGACTAACAGAGTATCCAGGTAGAGATGATATTTTTCAAATAGATAAAGGAGGTCTAATACCTTAAATAGTTTAAGTGGTAATATTTTGTCTATAAAACTAAGAGAAAACAAAAACACCCCGAAACTATTGCATACATAATTTACTCCAATGGCCTAAACTTTAAACAAATGCTATTTTCTTTGTGTGTTCGTGCATGTGGGCACATATGTGTTTGTATATGTGTAATCTTAACAGGCTCACTTTTACTTTCTGAAAACAGCACTGTTCACATAGGCTAAAATAGCACTAAATGTTCAGGCCTAAAAACATTTTAAAAATCACAGCTACATCACAGCATAGAAGATATTATAAACATCTATATTTTGAGATTTTAAAATAATAATTCACAGTTTGCAATATGGAGAACTATATATAAATTATATTTCAACAACTGCTTGCAACTTCAACTTTGAAATCTTTAAAAAAAAAATTTCCATGGAAAAGAATTGTCTATTGATAGCATAATTGCCTTCAGCCTGAATATGAAAAAACTTAGAATGAAGCAGATGGGTGTCTGCAAGTAATGCCAACAAAGTATAATTTAAAATCAGTATTCAAAAATGAAAACTTGAAACTTTTCCAATATGTAATTGTCAAAAGAAACCTGTCTTACAAATTTGGGAATTAAATTTTCCAGTATTTATTTTTCATAAGTATTAAATAAACAAAACTAAATTTGTTGATACACACTAAGATTTTAATGTAAACTTTTACAAATTATAGTCTCTTAATTGACATATGTGCTATGTCAAACTCATCTTTTTACTCCCCCTTTCAATGGAAATCCTACAGAATCTTCAGTGGCATATGAATGCAACAAAGTAATCTTTCTATGCCCCATGATTAATATTCTATAATTAGTCAAATGATTAAAACAATGCTAGAATTGTCTACTGTATTACCATATACATCTTCTCATACATAGCTCGAGAATGACTTAAAGAAAAATATAATTAGAAGAGGTATTATAGATGAGTTTTACTTTGTTCTCAAGAAAAAATGATTTCTAATGAAATGGGAGCAAAAACATATCACAATGAGAAAAGTGATCAAATGGTACAAACTCCCAGTTATAAGATGAATAAGTATTAAAGATATAATGCATAATGTGATGACTATAGCTAGCACTGATGAATAATATGTAGGAAAGTTATTAAGAGAGTAGATTCTAAGATTGTGATCGCAGGGAGATTTTTTTTTCCCTTTTCCTTTTCATGTATCTGTGTGAGAAGATGGATATTAACTGAATCTATTGTGGTAATCTTTTATATGTAAATCAAATCATCGTGCTGTCAGCCTTAAACTTATGTAGTGGTGTATATCGATTATTTCTCAATAAAACTGTAAAAAAAACACATCACATTAAATCTCTTTTTCCTTTATTTTGACCAAGTGTTAGAAGGTTAATGGAAAGTGAAAAAGCTTTTCTCTTCCAATCTGTGACATTGTTATACCTGTGACAGCATCTGGAATTCAGCTACTAAATCGGGCCAACTTGACCTTTCACTGTCAGATTAGATTTCCTAGGTTTAAGTTCATGTGTTTGAACATACCTAGATTTTACTACCACATAGGGCAATAATTTACATTCTCCAGGGAATCCAGAAATAGAAAAACAACACACTTTTCCACAAAGTTCACAGTTGTCTCCGGTCAACTTAAAATGTCAGTGTTTAATCACCTAAAACCAGGGAGAATTTGAATGAATACCTTTATGAATTTTACAAAGGGGGTCATTTTAAAGTTAATTTTATTATTAAAATTTCGGCAGTGCTTTAGTGTGCTCAGTCCATTGAAATTTAAAAATAGCATGTATCAGTGTTTATTTAATGGAAACCAATTCGATTTGTCTATGGACTAATGGTTTCTTCTCAAGATGCTCAAGGAACTAACTTGTGGAATGTTAACATATTAATGTGTGGAATTCAAGTTACTAAAAATTTTGATATGTATGCAGTGTGTAAGCAATACTTCCTTCAAGCCATAGATATTTTATCACCCAGAAAGTTCTCTTTTGAGTCATTCACTGTAATCACCACTACTCATCTTCTATCACCATGTATTGTGTCTTCTATAGGCAAATGCCATATAAATAAATACAAATAGCAGACAGTCTTTTGTACCTGATTTCAATAACACTACATTGTTTTGGAGGTTCAACCATATCACTATGTGTAACAGTAGATTGTCTCTTTAATTTCAGAGTAGTGTTCCATTATATAAATAGCCTGATTTGTTTATACATTTCCCTGCTGAAGAACTTCTAGGTTATTTATATTTGGGGCCATTATGAATAAACATCCATGAAATTCAGTGTACAACTCTTTTGTGGGCATGTGTTTTGTTTCTCTTGGAGTGCTATTTCTGGGTTATAAAGTACACATACATTTAAATATAAAAAAAATCAGATATTTCCAGATATTTCCCCAAATTCCTTGTAAAATGTTTACAATGCATGAGTTTTCCAGTTATTACATATCCTCACTATAACTTAACTAAGTATTGTCAATCTTTTTTTTTTTTTTTAACACTTGCCATTTTACCATTTGTATGCTAGTATCTCATTTTGGTTTTAATTTGCATTTCCTAGCAGTTTAATAATGTTAAGCACACTTTCATTTGCTTTGAGACATTTAGAAATATTCTTTAGGGATAGTTTAGTTCAATCTTTGTGTTTCTTTATTGCATTATTTCTCTTTTTGCTGTTGATATGCAGATGTTCAAATACTCTGGATCTGAGCTCTATGGCAGATATATGTATTATAAATATTCCTTCCTTGTTTTTGTAATGATCTTTTTTGATTAAGTAAAATATATTGATTTTTTTCATGCTCTTTAGAGCATGATTTATTCAGATTTATTTTTTGACTTTAGATTTATTTTTTGAAAAACATATTTAGGAATAATTTTATCTTTACATAAAAATTTCAAAGAAAATAGAACAAGTCCTTGAATAATCCTTATCTAGTAAGAGATTGATTTTAATAAATTAATGATGATTGATAATCCCTTCTAAGAACTTCACCAACCCAGAGGTCACAACATATACTCTATATCTTATTCTGGAAACATTAATGTGTTTGCATTTTAATTTAGATCTATGATTTGTTCTGAATTCATTTTTCTATATGTATGGTTTATTTTTATGCACAAATCTATTTTCCAGCATCAATTTTTAAAAATGATATCCTGGTTTGTTTGTGTTTTTTTTTTGTGTGTGTGTGTGTGTTTTATTTTTTATTTAGTTTTTTTAGCTGAGCCATCCTGCCACCTGTTGGAAGCTCAACAGCAGCTCAGCTCGGGCTGGGCATTGAACTACTGTTGCTCAGAGCTCAGCTCACACTCTTGAGTGAGCTCTTAACCAAGATATCCCTTTCTTTATTGAATTGCTTTGGGAGCTCTGAGGGATTTTGACATGGAATGGGTTTCATCAATCTAACAATTTAATGAGAATTAGCACCTTAATAATATCTTAATAATGCATTTTCTAATCCATAAACATGGTATAGTTCTCTATTTTGTGGTTTTCATTATTTCATATCTACTATATTATTTTCAGTGTTGAATTCTTACATATAATTGGTTAAATTTATTCCTAAATATTATATTTTGGTGCTATATAAATGTCTTCTAAGTCTTATTTATTGCAGTACAATTTATGTACAATAAACTGCACCCTTTTAAAAATGTACAGTTCAGCATTTTTTTTAATCTTGTTGCCTTAATCTGTTCTAGCTGCTATAACAAAAATACCACAGACTAGATGGCTTATAAAAAACAAAGTGATTATAGCTCTGGAGGTTTAGAAATCCAAGATCAGGGCACTGGCAGGTCTGGTGTCTGGTGAAGACTTGATTCCTGGTTTTTACATGGTTGTCTTCATGTTGTACCCTCCCATGGCAAAAGGGGCAAGGGATCTCTCTGGAGCCTCTTTACTAATCTCATTAATGAGGGTACCACATGCATGATATAATCACCTCTTCAAGTCCCTATCTCCAGATATCATCACATTGGAGATTAGATTTCAACATATCAACATTTGGATGACAAAAAACTCAATGTATGACATATATAAACACTTATGCAGTGATCAGCAAAATCAAGATACGCAACATTTTCATTAACCTAAATGTTTCCTGAGCCTCTTTCAAGTCAATTCCCCCCCCCACACACACACACACACACTTGTAGCACATGAAAATCATGTTATGTATAGTCACTATAGAGATCCCTATAAATGGAATTATGTAGATTATGAAAAATCTTTTGAGAATTATCCATACTATTGTATGTATCAATAGCTTACTATCTTTTATTACTGAGTAGTGTTCCATTAGATGGAAACACCATAATTTGTTCTTTAAGTGCATCAGCCATTTATATATTGGGTTGCTGGAAAAGTCGTGATGTATTTTTTCTATGTTTTTCATTGCAAAAATGCATCATGATTTTTCCAACAACCCAATATAATTTCATGACTATTTTTTACTGTGTTGCTTTTTTACTTCATTTTTAATTTTTTAAAATTTTATTCTGGTAAGAATCCTTAACATGAAATCTAGGCTCCACAATTCTTAAAGTGTACAACACATTATTGTTGACCATAGGTACAATATTGTACAGCAGACGTCTAGCTTATTTATCTTGCTTAACTGAAATTTTATGCTCATAAATAACTAATGCCCCACTCATCATTTATTTTCTGGAAGACAATTTATAGAATTGTAATATATATTGTATATCCTTTTAAAGTGTGGTAAAATTAGATAGTGAGTCATTGGACCTGAAGTATATTATGTGGAAAATTTTTTGTCTCTTAAATCTATGAATTTATTTCACTTAATAGATTTATATACATTCAGGTTATCTATTTCTTCTTAGGTGAACTTGGATTGGTTGCTGCTATTGACTAATCTTTCATAAAAAATATCTCATATATTAAAAAAAAATGTTGATAATATTTCCTTGCTATTATCATTGTCTTTAGACAATTAGTAATTATTTCTTTTTTATTCCTAATGATAGTAATGTTGTCATCTTTTAATTATTTTAATTCATTATTTCAGGAATTTTAATGAGCCTTACAAAAACCAGTTTTTTATTTCATTCATTATTCTCTTTTGTTTTTCTGCTTCACATGTCATTTTTACATTTAATATTTTATTTCATATGCTGGCTTTGGGTTTAAGTTTCTCTTATTAGCTTAGCATAGTGGGAGTTTAGATTATTGGTTCAAGACTGTTCACATGTCATATGAGCATTTACTACTACATATTTTTTGTATGTCCTGGTTTAGTTGTATCGTTCAAATTTGTGATACTGCTTTTCATTTTCATTCCTTTCAAAATATATTCTATATTTTCTATACTGATAAATATTATACTTACACTTCTTTTACAGTATATTGATAATATATTGATTTATATACTAATTATAAATATAGGAGGTCTGCAATTAAGTTCACATCCTAGAAAAAGTGCTACATACCTCACTATGATCACCTTCAAAGTCTTCCCCTTGGAACGCTATGCACTGATGCCAGTACCTAGTCTACCCTTCACAGCAATTTTGGAACTCTTTTTCTGGAATGGCCATCAGAGCTGTCATCATATTACCCCTGATGTCCTGAATGTCATCAAAATGTCTTCCTTTCAATATTTTTGTTATCTCTGGGTAAAGAAAGAAGTCATCGGGGGCCCGATCAGGTGAGTAGGAAGGGTGATCCAATACAGTGATTTGTTTACTAGCTAAAAACTTCCTCACAGACAGTGCTGTGTGAGAGGGTGCATTTTGGTGATGCGAGCCATGAATTGTTGGCAAAAAGTTCAGGTTGTTTTCGTCTAACTTTTCACATAGTCTTTTCAGCACTTCCAAATAATAAACTTGGTTGATTGTTTGCCTAGTTGGTACAAATTTATAATGAATAATTCCTCTTATATCAAAAAAGGTTAGCACCATCATTTTGACTCTTAATTTGGACTGACAAATGTTTTTGGTCGGGGAAAATTGGCTGACTTAAATTATGCACTTTGACTCTTTGTTTCAGGGTCTTATTGGTACACCCATTTTTCATCACCAGTGATAACATGGCCTAAAACATTGTCTTGCCTCTCCAAAAGGTCTTGGCAAACTTCAACTCTCCTTTGCTTTTGTTCATAAACGAGGTCCTTCGGAACCATTTTTGCACACACCTTTCTCATTCCAAGATTTTCAGTTACGATTTTCCTGTTTCTCTATTGATGTTTACTTGGTCTGCTGTGCTTCTTACAGTCAGTAAATAATTTTGACTTACAATTTGATGAATTTTTGCAATGTTTTCATCAGTTCTGCTTATTACTGGCCACCCTGACCTCTCTTCATCAGTGAAATGTTCCTTCCCTCAGAAAAATGTTTAATCCATTTGTACACTGCTGTTTTCTTCATGGCATTTTCCCCATAAACTTGGACCAATATATCCTGATTTTACTTCCACTCTTGCCATGTTTAACAAGAAATTTAATGTTTGTTCATTGCTTTAATTCAAAGCTCAGACATTCTCATGACGACACACAAAAACTCACAACAATAATGAATGCCACTTTGCGAGACACCGCCACACGTCGACACAAATACAGCTGTGAGACACTGATATACTAAGGCTAGCAAACCTTACTGAGCTGTTTGTACAGTGCTGTCAATGTAAGTGCACAGTGGCAAGTTCACAAACTTAATTGGCAGACCTCAGTACTTAAAATAAAAAGTAAGTTTAAAAATTTAAAAAAATATTCATAATATCTTGCATGAAGGTATATGTCCATGATTAACTTATGTCTTCATTTTCTATCCTTAGCCTAAGCACAGATCCTGAAACATAACATGTGTCTTTTAATGTTTGTTTGACAAATCAATGGTTTAATAGATGGAAAAATAAATGAGAACATATTTTGAATTTTTTGATTATCACTAATTTCAAAGCAGTATGGATATTTATAAGAGAATGTTTTATTTAAATAGAAAAAGAGATGCCTCACTTTTTTGATGGTTTATTTCAGTTACTTTTAGGAATCCACTGATATAGAAGAGACATGTTTTTCAGATGCCTCCTAGTGTTTGGTAAAGATGAATAATTTGGGCAGCATGATCAATAGTTTTCTCCATGGTGAAACAGGGTGGCTAAAATTTTCAGTAATTTATTTAGTATTTGTTTAATTATTTGATGTATATAGTCCCTTATTACTGATAAAATAAATAAATGATAATATAAATCAGTGTTATTTATGATTTGATATATAATGGAATTTATTTTTCCTTTTATATTGCATTTGTTACTCTTTTGTAGCAAGTATATAAACACCAATATAATTTGTGATAAAGAAAGCATTCTTCAGATGGGGCCAAACTATAATATAAAACATCTTGTATTAATTTCCATATGCAAATTTGCATTTTATAAATATAGAATTTGAATGACATTGATTTTCTATTTAGCCTTGGAGGATAAATTTGATCTAAGCTTAAATTCCATTTTTTTTTCATTTTGTTGTTCATTAACTCATTATAAATAATGCCCTGAATAATATTGCCAGACTCTTTTAAAAAGTCAGAAAACCTTTTTATTTTGGTATTTTAATTAACATTTTACTATAAATGGAATAACTGGAAAACACTGCAGTAATTTTGGCTGTGTCAGTGTTTTTAACAGCTCTCCTAATTTTGTACTCAAGAGAAAAATAATACTTTATGTTGTCCCCTTTGCATGATTAATAGAAAAAGAGTCATCCATCATTTCTTGACTGGTAATATATGATGAGGTCAAGGCCATCCATCAATATTCTTATTCTTTAATAGTGTCCGAACCTGACAGGAAGAAGTCTTCAACAAGAAGATGAAATTAGCCAGTAATGTAAGAGTTTGTTCTATATAGACAACACAAAAGCGCTAAGCTCTTTGGATAATAATTGTTCTTTTGGTATGGTGATGTTAAAGATATACTTAGATTTAAAGTGATATCCTGATCATGAATCATTCTGTTTCTCCATCTCCAGTCATCCTTCAAATACACTGCAATATTGGCAATCATCATGGCTATTTTTCATAATATCCTTTAGCACATTTCAATGTCAGATTATGTTTAACTGTGATTGACTGTTCCTGCACTATGAAAGCTTAGGAAGACAGGTTCTCCTGTGTCAGTGGGATCCAAGACATGGAGCATCTTCTACCTGTCACTTTCCGTCTATAATTTAGATTATTAAAAGGGGGGGTGAAACCAGTTTTTTTTTTTTTGTTTTTTTACTTCTTAACTGAAACTACATTCAAAAATCTTTTTTTGGCAATAAAATAACAGATTTTTAAGTGACCTATATTTGACTTATAGAGTAAATATATATAATAAAGAGAAAGTGGACTTACAAGCTATTCATATCCAATTCTAGTGAAAATAACAATGAAGTCTGTAGTACAAACAAATGCCAATTTATTTTAGGAAAATTTTGTTAGATATTAAATCAGAATTAATAACATAATCAAAATTATTTGTACTGCATATTGAATTGAATCTTAATATTCCATTCATTAAAAATGATGCCACTTTTGTTTTCTTTTACCCTCAGACTGATTCAGTGGTGAACACACAATGGGACATATAAGTGATGTATTACAGAATTGTACACCTGAAATCTACGCAACTTTACTAACAATTGTCACCCCAATAAACTTTAATTTTAAAAAAAATGATACCACTTTTTAAAACACTAGTTTCATTAAGAATGTATATCAGTTAATAGACTGTGACAATGACATACTTGGTTAATGATGCATTACAAGAGTATTCATATTATTTTGGGACATGATATATTATATATTCCATGATACAAAGGAAAATATTTCAGTTTATAAATTCAACTGAATATACATATATATATATATATATATATATATATATATATATATATATATGTCATTTTGTATCAGTATAAAATGTGTGTTTAATATCAGCTGGGTTTATAGAGACTGAATAAGACATTTCAACTAAAGAAATTCTACACGTCATTATAGAGGTATAAACTCTTCATGGAAGACGTGTTCTCTCCATTGATCTCTAAAGAAATATATGATTTAGGCATGTGAATACGAAGGACACTGATATTTAGTGAAATAATGAGTTTGGAAAATAATTTATTTTCTAAATTAATTTTGTGCAATCAATTTGAACTGAGAGGAAACAGATGTTAATAACATTTTCCCTATTTTCTTTTTGAAAACATGTTAAAAATTGTATGTCATTGCTTATTTTATTTTTATACATTGGTTTTGCCTGTGGCATTAATAATTTTTAGATTAATTTGATTTATTTAATATTTCATGATAGTACAAAACATATATACTTGCTTTTTCTTAGTTGGGTTTTATTCTAATCTTAATAAGGCAAGTCCACATATAACCAATACAAAACAGGAACACAGAGGAGTTATTTCTGTTGTTGTTGCTGTTAACTTTTTTCTACTTTATTTTTTTATTAGTTTCAGGTGTACAGACAATGCAATAGTTATACTTTTCACCTCTCACAAAGTGACAGCCCTCTTCCCCCAATCCGCCACTCCCTCACCCCTGATATCATTCATATCTACTACAATTCCATTGACTCCACTTCCCACAATATACTGCACACCCTGTGACTGTATATATATATATATATATATATATATATATACATATATATATATATATATATATATATATAATTATAGTTGACATACAATATTGTTCAATGGCAGCTTCAGATGTAGAGTGCAGTAGTCAGGCCACTACACCATCCATGAAGTGGTCTCCCTAACAAGACATGTGTCCATCTAACATCCTAAAAATTATTTACAACATTATGGATTATATTGCCCGAACTGTCTTCCCGGTGGCAATATTGCAGTTACCAATTTATGCTGTCTAATCCCTTCCCCTTCTCCCTCATGCCCACCCCCATCCCATCTAGCAACCATCAGTTTTTCCTCTATGTCTCTGAGACTATTTCTGTTTACTTTTCTCATTTATTCAGTTCTTTAGATTCCACATATAAGTGAGATCATATATTATTTGTCTTTCTCTGACTGACTTATTTCACTTAGCATAATATTCTCTAGGTCCATCTATATCATTGCAAATGGTAAGACTTCATTCTTTATTATAGCGGAGTAATACTCCATTGTATAAATGTACCACAGTTTCTTAATCCAGTCGTCTACCAATGGGCATTTAGGTTGTTTCCAAGTCTTGGCTATTGTAAATAGCGCTGCAATAAACATAGGGGTGCATATATTTTTTCAAATCAGTGTTCTTGGGTTTCTCTGGATAGACACCTAAGGTGGAATTGCTAGGTCATAAGGCAATTCCATTTTCAGTTTTTTGATATACCTCCATACGGATTTCCATAACGGCTGCACCAATCTGCAGTCCCACCAGCAGTGCACCAGAGTTCCTTTTGATCCACAACTTCGCCAGCACTTGTTGTTTGTTGATTTATTGATGACAGCCATTCTGACCAGAGTGAGGTGGTATCTCACTATGGTTTTTATTTGCATTTCTCTAATGATTAGTGAAGTTGAACATTTTTTCATATGCCTGTTGGCCATCTGTATGTCCTCCTTAGAGAAATGTCTCTTCATATCCTCTGCCCATTTTTTGATCTTTGTTTTTTTTTTTTTTTTTGAGGGCAGTGTCACTGGCCCTCCTATGTGGGACCGAACCGGGGCCGCTGGCTTCCCAAGCCAGCGCTTAACCACCGCGCCACTCGGCCAGCCCCCTCTGCCCATTTTTTAATTGGGCTGTTTGATTTTTGGTGCTGAGTTGCATGAGTGTTTTATAAATTTTGGATGTTATCCCCTTATTAGATATATTGTTGACAAATATCTTCCCCATTCAGTAAGCTTCCTTTATGTTTTATTGATGGTTTCCTTAGCTGTCAAAAATATTTAAATTTCTTGTAATCCCATGTTTATTTTTTGTTTTACTTCCCTTGCCTGAGGGAATATATCAGCAAAATAGTTGCTCATGATAATGTCTGCAAGTTTAAAGGAGTCATTTTTAAAGGCATATTATATAAAGGTAGAAAATGTTCTTTGCACCAATAAAACTAGATAAAAGATGAAAGCAAATAGTACTTATTCCTGAATAAGTTTTCAAACTAATGACAGTAGAAAGAAAGGATTCTTACTTGATAATACTAGTTATCTTTAGAAATAGAAATGATTTTGTTATTGTAAAAGAAGTATAAAGAAGTGGTAAAAGGAATAATCAAAGTTTTGAGGTATGCTCTGGGGATAATAATAAGTGACTGAAGTCATTGCAGAAACAGGAACAAGAGGTATTCTACTAGGAACTTCTATCCCATAGGAAATTCCATAAAAAATGATTAATTCACTACAACAATGTATTAGATTCCATGATGAAGAATTTATATCTTCTCTTTTCACACACTCTCCTTTGCCCCTTTTTAGTTTTATCATACTCACCTAGAACTCTGTCTTCCATTTATATCTTACCCTACATTCATTTCATTTGATGTAAATTTATCACTCCCTCTCCCTCAAAATTTCAACTCTCTTCACTGGCCTCCTAATATTTTTCTTCTATCTCACTGGTCCTTTCTCTGAGTCCTCTTTTGGTGGATTTTCTACACCTCCATTCTCTAAATATTAGAATGCCCTAGGGCTCAGTACTCATACCTATTTATTTTATTCTGTTGGCGTTCTTAGACAAATTTTCATTTCTAAATATCATGTACCTAATGATTTCAATGATTTCTAAACACATATTCCCAGTTCTGAGCGCTAAACCAATGTGGTGCATTTATAAATTCAGCCATGATGTTTATGTTGTATGCCTATACTCTCCATTATGTACGGTAATATCTAGATACACATGATTATTATGCAAATGAAATGTGGCTAGCTAGTAAAATAGAAGAACTAAATTTTTAATTAATTTAAATGCAAATTGTCATGTAGTTAGTGATTACTGGAGCAGAAAGCTACACTGTAGACTAATAATTTCTATTGTAACTGCTAAATGAACCTAATTACTTGGGTGCCTGGTATGCAAGATGGTACAACCATCACCCCTTTCTTTTTCTCAAACCCAGATCAAATATGTTAGCAAATCCTGCCACTTTTACTTTACAATTATATCCAAAATGTGATCATTTACAGCACCATCTCAACAGTATCTAATCTTAAAAAAAAAAATCCACATTTTTTTTTCACTCTATTTGAAAGAGTTGCGATAACTAGATCATAGATGCTCTACTTCCACCTGTACTGCTTGTTTAGTTTTCCTAACAGAACTGTTAGAGTAAATTTCTTTTCCATTTTTTTTTGTAAGATTTTATTGGGGAATTGGGGGAGGGGAACAGCACTGGGGAATTGGGGAAGGGAAACAGAGAAGTTGCTGTCCTTTTGTTCTTCAGTCTACCTGTGGACGACGTCACTTCACTGGCCCATGTTGGTATTATCATTGCGCTCTTCCCGGATGAGGCAGTCGCTCACTGGCCATTGGATGGCCACTCACGGCAGCTCACAATGGCTCTCAGCAGCTCACGCCGGCTGCTGGCCACTCACTGTAGCTTACGGCAGCCCACTGCAGCAGGGGTTGCAGCCTACACCGTCGCTTGCGACTCACGGCAACCCAGCTCCAGGTTGAGCTGTTGTTCACTATCTTAGCTGTAGAAGGCACAGGCCCTGATGTAGGATCTGAACCGGGGCCCTGCTGCTCAGAGCTGGTGTCCCAAGCCAACTCTTAACCAATGTGCCACTCAGCCAGTCCCTAGAATAAATTTCTGAAAATGAATTTGACCATGTCACTGTTATGCTCAAAGTTTCAAATAGATTCCCAATTGCTCACTGTAAAAGCCAATTTCATCACAATGACCTACAAAGTCCTATAGTTGTTCCCCTTCCCTTACTTCTCTGAAGTCATTGCTCGCTGCTCTCTACCTTGCTCTCTATAGTCTAGTAGCACCGACCAACTTGGGGTTCCTTAGATACCTTAGCCTCCAACCTCAAAGTCATTGCAATATTCCTTCTCTAGAATCTAGGATTTATTTATTTATTTATTTATTTATTTATTTATTTATTTATTTATTATTTATTATTTATTTTTTTTTTGAGGGCAGTGTCACTGGCCCTCATAAGTGGTACCCGAACCGGGGCCGCTGTCTTCCCAAGCCAGCGCTTAACCGCGGCGCCACTGGGCCGGCCCTAGAATCTAGGATTTAGATATATCTACATGGCTCCCTAAAGCAGCTCCCTTAGGTCTTTAGGCAAATGCCACCTTCTTCTTAGTAAATTCTTTAAAATTATAATCCACCCACCATACCTACCATATTCTCTATTTCCTCTTCCATGTTTTACTTTTTCTTCATGGATCCTAAAATTTCTAATGCTATACATATTCTTGTAATTGCAGAATGTTTTAATCACACCCCCAAATAAACCTTGAACCGCTTAGTAGTTATTCCCCCATTTTCCTTTCTCCCAAGCCCTTGAAAATCACTAATCTATTTTCTGTGTTGATAAAATTGCCTATTTTTGATATTTCATATAAATCAAATCATACAATATGTGGCCTTTGGTTTTTGGCTTATTTCAATTAAAATAATATATTTGAGTTTCATCCATGTTTTAGCATGTATCATTATTTTGTTGTTTTTATAGCTGAATTGTAATACATTTTATAAATATATTATTACATTTTGCTTATACATTTGTCCATTTATTGACATTGAGGTCATTTCCACCTTTTGGCTATTATACAATATGCTGCTATAAAAATTCATGTACAAGTTACTATTTGAACACCTGTTTTTTATTCTTTTTGGTGTATATTTAAAAGTAGAATTGCTGGGTCATATGATGCCTCTATGTTTAACATTTTGAGGAACTGCTAAACTGTTTTTCAAAATTGCTGCACCATTTTGTGTTTCCCTCCGTAATTCATGAAAGGTCTCATGTTTGCACATTCTCTCCAACACTTGTTTTTGACCATCTTTTTAAATTATCACTATGCTATTGATATGAAGAGGTATCACATTAGGGTTTTGATATGCATTTATCTAATGACTAAAGATGTTGAACGTATTTTCTTGAGCTTATTGGTCATTTGTATATCTCCTTTGAAGAAATGTCAAGTTTTTCATTTGGGCTGTCATTTTATTGCTCGGTTGTAAGAGTTCTTTATTTCATCTGGATACTAGACCTTTATCAAATATATGCTTAACAGATATTTTCTGCGGGTTGTCTTTCAATTTCTTAATGGTGTCCTTTAAAGCATAATGCTTTTACTTTTATATATTTCAATCTATTTTTTTCTTCTGTTGTTTGAGCTTTTTATATTGCATTTAATAATACTTGCTTATTGCAAGTTCATGAAAATTTGCTCCTATGTCCTCTTCTAATATCTTTAAAGTTTTAGCTCTTATGTTTAAGTCTATGAACCATTTTGAATTAATTTTTATGTGGTGTGATGGAGGACTTTGACCTTAGTTTTTGCATGTGTATATCCAACCATCCCATGTAGAAATACAATAGATTTTTGTATTTTGATAATATAGCTTTCAATCTTGCTGGACTTGTTTATTAGTTCTAAGAGTTATTTTAGTGGATTCTTAGTATTTTCTATATACAGGAACATGTCATCTGGAAACAAAGATGGTTTTACATTTTCATTTCCAAATTAGATGCCTATTATTTCATTTTTAATGCCTAACTACCCTAGTCAGAATCTCTAGTACAATGTTAAAATGAAGTCTTGTTACTTATTTTATTAGTAAGCATTCAGTCTTTCACCATTAAGTATGATATTAGCCAACAAGTTTTGCCTTTATTAGATTGAGAAAATTTGTGTCTATTTCTGGGTCATTGAGTATTTTTATCATGAATGAATGTTAGATTTGTCAAATACTTTTTCTGAATCTATTCAGATGATCATATGGTTTGTTTTTTATTCCATTTATACAGTGTACTATATTGATCAATTTTTGTTTATTAAACAAAGCTTGCATTCCTTGGTTGAATTCCACTTGGTTATAATGTATAATCCATTTGACATGGGTGGATTCAGTTCACTAATATTTATTTTAGAATTTTTGTATATATTGGCAAAAAATACTAGTCTATAATTTTCTGTGATGTCTTTCTGAGTTTATAGTATCAGAATAATACTACCCTCATAGAATGAGTTGAAAAATGTTCATATCTAATATTTGTAAGACCATGTAAAGATTAGTGTTAATTTTTCTATAAAATGGGTAGAATTCACCAGAAAAGCCATTTGGCCTGGGTTTTCCTATAGGAAGATAATTTGGTTAATAATTCAATCTCTTTCTTTGTTGCACATTAGTCAGATATTTTATTTCATCTTCTGTCAATTTCTGAATTGTTTTGTCTTTCTAGGAATTTGTCCATTTCTTTCCAATTATTTAATTTTTTGGTACATAATCATTCATTGATCATTCATTGCATTTCCTGTAATTATTTTTATTTCTGTAAATTGGGTAGTGATATCCCTTATTTTATTCTTGATTTTACTAATTGGAATGTTTCTCCTTATTCTTACTGAGTCTAGGTAAAATTTGTAACTTTATAGTCATTTTTGGGTATGTTAATGCTATCAATTATTTTTTCTCTGCTTTTCATTTATGTCTGCTGTAATGTTTATTATTTCTTTCCACTTGTTTATTTTGGGTTAATGTGTTTGTTTTTTTTCAAATTTCTTAAAATGGAAAGGTAGATTATTGATTTGAGATTGTTTTTAATAGAGGCATTTATAGTAATAAATTTCCTTCTAAACACTGTTTTAGCATTGGAATTCATAATGGAATTTAGCGCTCCATAAGTTTGGGTATGTCATGTTTTTATTTTTATATCAAAATATGTTCTAATATCTCTTGTAATTTCATCTTTGACTCATTTATTATTTAAGAATGTGTTTTTTTTAATTTTCACATATTGGTGAATTTCCCAAATTTCTGTTGTATCTAATTTAATTTCATTAGGTCAGAGAAGAAAGTTTGTATTATTGAGATTTATTGAGACCTATTTTAAATTCTAATATATAGTCTATACTGGAAATCTGTTAGGTCTAGTTAGTCTATAGCATTGTTGAAATCTTGTATTTCCTTGTTGATATTCTGCTTAGTATTTCTATTCATTATTGAAAGTGTGGTATTGAATTATTTATCTATTGTTGCTGAATTGTCTATTTTTTCCTTTATTTCTGTCAGGTTTTTTTTTATTTTGTTTTTCAAAAAAAACTGTATTTGGGGACTGTTGTTAAAGGTGCATATGTGTTTATAATTTTCATGGCTACTTTTTAATGTATTTGTGTTGTAGAATCTAAACAGTGACTCTTGCAGACATACAGTTGGATTATATTTTTATATACATCTGCCCATCTTTCCACTTTACATTGGATATTTAATTTATATTTAATGCAATACTGAAAAGATAAGATTTATGTCACTATTTTTAAAATTTGTTTTGTATATTTCTAATGTCTTATTTCACTTCTCCTTGATTACTACCTTATTTTGTGTTATATAAATATTTTCTTGTATGCTATTTAAATGTAATTGCTTCTTTTACTATATTTTTTCAGTTGTCTTCTTAGGGGTTGCCCTGAGGATTTTGATTAACATTTTAACTTAAAACAATGTGGTTCAGATTAATAAACAATTATTTTAAATAACACATTAAAATTTTGCTTCATTATGCCTCCATTTTGTCATGTTTTCTTTGTACTCTTATTGTTATATAAATAATATTTATATACATTTATGCCCATCAACTTAGCTGTATAGTTATTGTTTTATACAGTTGTTTCATTGGTGAAATAGAAAAAGAAAAGAATTATAAAGAAAAGCACATATGTACTAACTTTTATATTTACCTACATAGTTATTTTTAATAGTTCACTTTATTTCTCCATGTGGATTTGAATTATCTTTTAGTGTCATTTCTATTGAGCCTGAAGGAATCTCTTTGCTATTTCTTGTAGCTCAATTCTACTACTGATGAGGTCCCTTAGTTTTTGTTTATCAGGGAATAGTTTATTTTCTTTTTTGTATTGAATGATAGTTTTGCTAGATACAGAATTTGTAGTTGATAGATTTATTCTTCCACTGCTTGGGATATGTAATTCCACAGCCTACCAGTCTCCATGATTTCTGAGAAGTTAACTGTTAATCTTATGACTCTCTTATATATAAAGACATTTTTTCTTGCTTCTATTATGATTTAATTTTTGTCATTGAATTTCAACAGTTTGACTATAATGTGTGTAGATGTTAATCTCCTTGAATTTTTCCTAAAGTTGCTTGAGTTTCAAGGGTGTATCAATTAAGGTTTACAACAAATTTGAAAAGTTGTCAGTTATTATTTCATGAGTAAGTTGGTATGCTTGATGGTGCACCATGGGTCTCTAAGGCCTTTTTAGTCTTCTTCATTCTTTTTATTTTCTGTTCTTCAAACTGATAATGTCAATGACATGTTCTCAAGTTTGCTATTTTTTTTTTTTGCTGTTGAGACCCTTCAGTGTATTTTTCATTTTAATTATTGTACTTTACAACTTCAGAGTTTCTATTTGTTTATTTTTCAGACTATCTCTTTTTTATTCATATTATCTACTAACTGGTTCAGACATTATTTTGATCATTTAATTTAATTATTTTGCTTTGTTCCCTTTTGTTCTTTAAAGATATTTATAATAGCTGTTCAAAGCCTGATTAATTTGGACATTTGGGCTTTTTCAGGGACAGCTTTATCGACTACTTTTTTTCTATGTGCACAGAACAAACTTTTCTATTCTTGGCTTTAGTTTTTTGTTTAAAAGTGATCACTTCAAAAAGTATAATGGAATAATTCTATAAATCAAATCCCCTCCCCCTCCCTCACAAGCTTTCTTCTTCTTATTAATTGTTATACTTTTTTCTTATTGCTGTTTGTTACATACATTTCTTGGACTAATTCTGTAACATATACTTTGACATGTATATCCATTGAAGTTTCTGCTTTTTTTAACCTAGTGATCATTAAATAATTGAGCAAATATTTTCTTAAGTGCTTTTAATCAATAAGTCATTGAGTCTTTGCTGAATATCTTTGCATGTATATCTGGATAAGTTTTCATGCCCTAAAAGGCATGAAAACTCTACCTGTACCTTTACTCCCTATATTTGCATTGATTACCTCAAAATGAACCAGATTTAAGAGATTAAGCCCTTTTCAGGTTTTTTTGGGTCTTATGCACAGCACTGCACTTATGCATGGCCTTTTAAATTCCCAGGAATATTTCAGGGCTTTTAAAATCTCCCAATACTCATCCCATTGTCAGATGTTTCATTTGTTTATATATTTATTTTGGTCAGCCTCTTCTTAGTCTAAGTGGTCTAAATTTTAAATGATTCTTAATGATTTTTTTTGACAAATTCCTTGGTGATAGGACTGTTTGCACAGTGTAGGCTCAAAGTCATGTCAGATAATGACAATCCCAGAGAATGGAGCTTTTCAAGAAGCTGCCAGGTCAAATAGTGACAATTCTCTGAGAACAGGGCTTTGCAGGAACTCCAACCTCATCAGCCTTGTCCAAGTGATACTAGGAGACAAGTTTTTGTAGCTATCACATTTGTGACACTTACTTTTCAGGACTATCACAGAGTTGAGGAGAAGGAGATAGGATTAAGGCAAATTAATACAGTTTACAAACTTACTGTTCTTACCAATATTCAGCCTTTTTTTTTTTTTTAAATCCATGTTTCTTGGGATGTTGAAGTGCTGTAGCTAAGTTATAGAGTTCCAAAAGGGTTGATTTTGATCATTTTTTTTCAATGCTCTCTTTGTTTTTGTTGAAAAGCTGGCTTTCAGAGTTTCTTACTCTACCACTAGAGTAGTAGAAAAGGCTAGATTATGCTAATATAATCTAATAAAAACAAATACTTTAGAGAAGGGAAAGCTCACTTAGGCTAAGAATGAAGTATCTGAGGATGGTTTTTAAAAGTTGAAAATATTGGGCCGGCCGAGTGGCTCAGTGGTTAAGCACTGGCTTGGGATGCCAGCGGCCCTGGTTCGGATCCCACATATGAGGGCCGGTGATACTGCCCTCAAAAAAAAAAAAAAAAAAAAAATTTGGGCCGGCTGAGTGGCGCGGTGGTTAAGCGCTGGCTTGGAAAGCCAGCGGCCCCAGTTCGGTCCCACATACGAGGGCCAGTGACACTGCCCTCAAAAAAAAAAAAAAGTTGAAAATATTAAATGTAGAATGATTTGGTAAGCCTTTGTATTCACATTTTGCAATTAAGGAAAATTGGAATAAACATTTACTTTTATGGATTGCTTACTAGGTACAGACTTGTATATAGATAAAAAGGTCTTTGCACAAATTAACTCATTTAATGTTTACAAAAACTATATAAGGAAATTGAAACCCTATGAGGAAAGTCAAAAGAGAAGCTCAGAAAGGATATGGTAACAACCAAATTTCATATCTAATAAGTGAGAGAACCAGGGTTAGAATTGGGGCAGTCTGATTCTATAGCTTATGGATATATCTATTATATTTGTTTCATTTTTCTAATAAGGTATAAATCTGTAGAAATTCCCAGCCCACAGAAAGAGCCATTTGCAGGTTGCAAGCCATCTGGAAGAGCCTCACAAAAAGGATGCCACAGGGTTTTTTCATAAAGAGCTAATTGAACACAATCTTTGCCAGCTCCACAATTTTGTCATTAATTCAATCTGATATAGACTATAGTTTACCTTACTAGAATTTTAAGTGTGTAACAATTTAAGATATAAGCATAAGAATTAAGACAGCTCATTAACAAAAACAATCCCTCCAAGGCAAGTCTGCTTAAAGTAGGGACTTGAGTGGATTAACTACTTAACTAAAATAAGGCAGATGGCCTCCTTAGCATCTTATCACCTCTTTACACAAACTTATTGCAATTTCTCTTTAAACCCAAATTCTTGGTATCAACTACAGTACACAGCACTAAGCAGCCCATTTATTGAGTGACTACAATTGAAGTTCAGTGTGTTATGGACTGATAATTGCATAGTAATGAGGAGCACTAGGCTGTAGAGTTCAATGCTGAGCTCTTTCTTGAAAACTACTTTCACCATTCCAAGCCTCAAATTTCCTGATGGAAAATGAAAAGTTTAGGAAGATCCCCTTTAACATTCACTCCAATGAACACAATTTATGTCTGCCAAACAAGGAAATTTTAACCATAAATTCCTTCTAAACCTCAAATATAAATTCTTCAGTGCCTTGTTTATACATACGAATATATATAAACTTCAAAAATATAAAAGACCCAGAACCTGTTTTCAAATATGGATAACCAAAATTAAAAGATAGAAATATTCACATCAGAACAGATCAAGACTAGTTTGATGCACTCTGAAATTTTATCATTAACTATGTAGACAGTTCTCATAGTTGATGAAAATGCAGCTAAAGTGGTGTTTAATTGGAAATTTCTTGATTAGCCACTGCAACTCTAATGAATGCAAATTTCACCCATTTCAAAATTATATCCTACTGTGTGAATATCTTTTAAGCAATCAACAACAAAACGAAGTACTGATTTACTGAAAGGATCTCAAGTTATTATTTCATTGTTAATTTAATCAAATTTCACTTTCTAAAAACAAGTTTTTCCAGTTGCTTTTGTTTACATGACATTGTGGGACTCTTGAAACCTTAACTGTAAACTAGTAAAGAACAAGTAAACCAGATATTAAATATAGTTTAAACCATTTATTTCAAAGAAACAAATTATCATAAAAAATGTAATTATGCCAGTATCTCCTTTAATGTAATTAAACAATATCTATTAAGCACACAGAGCTTTGTACCAGTGGAGATTTGCTTAAGAGCCAGCCCCTCTCTTTTAACAAGCTCACAAAGATAATGCCATACTGTAAGAAAAGATGTTTAACCATCATCAGAACTGAGTAGATACTTATTTTGAAAGCATTCATTCCTTAACATAGGATAAAAGAGTTGGAAAAAGACTTAAATCTTCCACTTCAATTTTTTTTTTTTTTTACTTTATTTCACAGGATAAAACAACACCCCACCTGCTCCACACAACACATTCTTCTCCAATTTATAAGCTGTATATTTAGTGCAGAATCTGGAAGATAACCAGATTCTTGAGTGCCACTTGAATACTTTCTGTTAAACTACATTATGTTGTGAAAAGTCAATTGATTTTGCCTTAACACAGGATAAACAGAATCTTATAAAGAGCCTACTGATATAGGGGTTCTACAGTGTTAATCAGAAGTTTCACTCATTAGCCTACACAGTTATTTAAGCTTCATTGTCAAGTGCAGTTAAATATTCTGTCCTGAGCCAGAAATACACCATAAACACTAAATTTAACTAAATAATATTTGTGACATGTGTAATAATATTAAAAAGGTAATTACAAATCAATGTAATATTAATTGAAAGTCATGACTCAAGTAATTAATCCAAAGGAATTTTGATTAACACAAAATAATTTTGAAATCTGTGGTCACCGATTTGGATTTGATATGCATCCCTATATTTTTCATTTCATACTCCTGTTGGAACTCCCAGGATTTATACAAAATGTAGAAAACACCATTGATCTCTACCTCTGCGTTTACCTGCAGCCAGTGTAGATAGATAGTGTCCACCCTTAAAACTTCCAACTGCTCTTTTGTCTATGGGCTTTTTCTAGAAACATTGCAACTGGCTTGAGAAAAATCAGTGGTTAAATAGGCATAAGGCCTCCAGAGATTAGACTCCTTATTTTATGGTGGGACAATTCTTAGGCAATAGAAGATATAATATCTTGCTCATTAATACTCTATTGCCTTTTTTCCCTTCACTCTCTCCCACTGCCACACTTACTTTTGTGGTATCACCTCCAAAGACCTTTACTCATGCTTTGTAATTTACAAGAACTCAAAAAACATGGGGTGACCAAAATTCTCTATTTTTCATTATTTAAAATGTAAAAATGAATCTAATTTCTCACACTTGTAATCATAGAACTCATAACATTTTGGTAGAGGGATGAATGTGAATTATATAAAAATCACATATGTAAATTAGTTAAGTATACGTTTCCATTTTATAGAACGTTAAAATGTACAGAGCACCTTGGAATATGTAGTGGAATAGTTCAGGCCTGAATATGGAAGACATGTGAGACTAATTAGAAATTTGGTGTTCTATGTACAAGAATTGTCATGACAGTGGGATGATGATAAGAGGCCTAAGTTGCTGGCTGGGATTCTTCAAAAATGTGTACATATTTGTATCTCAAATGCAAAATCCTTCTGATAAAAATACTTTAACAGTTTATCTCTGTTTTCTTCTTATTCAACAAACTTTATATGAGGATCTGTCATAATTGTTTGATAAGACACTATGTCAGTTAAACAATGGACTTCCTATGCATAAATGTTAGACATTCCATTTCAGCAAAATAGCATTAGAAAAATATTTGGCTCAGTATCCTCTCATGTTAAAAAAGAGCAGGGTGTTTTAAATGTCAGAAAACTTTATATGAGTAGTTATTCATGATATAACAAAGAAAACAGTCTCCAACTCATTTTTTGTTGTTGTTGTTTTTATATCTCTTATATTTTTATACCTTTAGAACTAAAAGGGCTAATAAGCCCAGGAAATAAAAATGCAATTAAGAAAAGTTTAAAACGTGAAAATGTTTTCCTCATCCTAAAAATCAATGTTCCCACAATAATTGAAATTTAACTATCTTGGAAATTAACTTATAAAAGAACAGATAAAATTTTAGTTTTGTTATCCTACTCCATGTTATCTTTTACATAACTAAATACATGAAATTTCCTTTATGAGTCATATTATTTATTTATTTTATTTTTATTAAATTTATTGGGGTGATATTGGTTAATGAAATTATATATTTCAATTTTACAGTTCTAGAATACATCATCCATATAATGCATTTTGTGTTCAACAACCAAAGTCAAATTTCCTTTCCTCACCATGTATTTGACCCCCTTTATCCACTTCTACCTCCCCCCATTATTGTCTGGTAACCACTTAACTGTTGTCTATGTCTATGAGTTTTTGTTTATTTGTCTTGTTCATTTGTTGCTTTCAGTTTTATATCCCACATATTCGTGAAATAATATGGGGCAAATGAAATATTGTAATTAGGACAATAAGAGGGATAGATGATAGCTTTGGGGAAAATACAAAACGTTTTACTTAGCCCATGTTGGGTGAGTGGAGAGATAGAAATAACTTTCTCAATGAGTAGCTCATGACCCATCACCTTCCTTTACTTAATATTTAACTAGTTAACAGATGATTAATATGAAGATGGAATGGGTTTGGTAAAGTAGGAAAGGACATTCAAGTGAGAGAATGTTGAAGATAAAAAAAGCTAGATACTAGGGCCGGCCGAGTGGCTCAGTGGTTAAGCCCTGGCTTGGGAAGCCAGTGGCCCCGGTTCGGTTCCACATATGAGGGCCAGTGACACTGCCCTCAAAAACAAAACAAAAACAAAACAAAACAAAAAACAAACAAAAAAAGCTAGATACTAAAGTGGTAAGGACAGATTTTAATCAGTAATATATTACTGCAATAAGAAGAGTCCAGTGCGAACCAAACCCAACTTCAATTTGTACAGAGATGACCTGGCATGTTAAAGGGAGAATGAAGAAACAGAAAGGGGAGTGAGGTGGTTCAGTAGACTCCTAGAAGCGGAAAATAACAAAAAGTGGAAGGAAGAATTGGTACATGTGAAACCCATCTGGGTTTGTTAACTGGCACCTATTGGAGTTAAGCTCCTATTGTCTCACAGAGAATGGGAGATAGGGGCCCTATCTTCAGGTGTTACCAGCTTTGAGTTTTCTCAGGCAGGCACTTTAAGGGAAGCTAGAGTCATCCTAAGGATACAGCCTTGAGCTGTTAAAAACTATGGTAGTGTTTTGATCAAGCCTTTATAAGCCAAGCTTGGGATTAATCAAAAAGAAGTATCACAGGAGCCTTGCTAGAGGTTGGTCAGAGACAAACTTTGTCAAGAGTATTGCATATATAAAAACAGAAAGGTAGAAAAAAAAGAGGTGTTTTAAGTTTATAGAACACAGTTTTATTAGACATAATATACTAAGTTATGAGGCAGTACAAATTAATTAATAAATATGAATGACTTAACACACCAGGGTTTAATTTCTCATATATGCCAAGTCAGCTATGAATCCCATGGCTTTTGATGGCAACTCCCTACCCAGTGGCGACTCAGCGATATCATGGCTCTGCCTTATGGACAATGGCTTCCAGGTTGTTAGGCAGGAAAAGAGAACTGGAAGATCATGAAGGGCATTTTCATTGCCTAAACCCAGAAGTTGCCTTTTGTCACTTCTGCTCATAATTTTTTCAGCCAGAACTAATCACACTGTAACCGAGAGAAACCCAGTTTGAACGGGATCACACAGAAAATGCGGATTCAGTCAAAAGAAATTAGCATATTTTTTTCAGAAGTGAAAAGAAAATTAAGCATGTGAGTCTTGAAAAAAGAATAAACCAAAAATATATCTGAATATGTCCATAGAAGAAATTTACAGAACTTCTGTGATACAAAGACACCCCCAAAAACTGATAGGTGAAGGGGGGGTTGCATGCAGACATCAAATAGGAGATGCAACAAGACAGAGGATTAGCTTTAGCAAAAGCCATGATAGAACTGAATCAACAGGAAAATACTGAGAAGCCTTGCTGGAACAATAATCTCAGATTTTCTGTGCCAAAAAAATAGAGATATGTTTTTTATCAGCATAAGCACAGACCAGTTGCATCCCTCTGCAGTGGTGTGAGCTCAAGTCCCCCTGAATCTAGACATAATCCCAATACATGTAGTTAGTGGACCAGCTCCCCGAACTCACTAAATGTTAAATTGAAGTGACTAATAAATCACTGGAATTGAGCTAATTTGGCTGAAAGCATCTAGATTAACATTTCAGCTTCAGACAGACAGACTGAAGTTCCAAGTCAGATATTAAAATCAGTGCTAGAAATAAAAATTTTTAACCTTTTACATATATATATATATTTCAAATTGGAACTAAAAAGCTGAAGTGAGTGAGCATGTTAAATTTTAAAGGAATGATGCAAAGATGCTTTGAGAAGTAAGATTAATAGGTTGTTATAATAAAAAGCAGGTAAAGAAAAATTGAGGTAAAGTCCTAGACTGAGACTCTAAAATTGACTTTGTTAAGTGCAGAATACAGGTTTTGTGTATGAAAGATGGAGGTAGATGATCGCTGACAGAAAGCTGTATCAATGGTATATATATATGATGTAGATTAAAAGAGGTGATTCCAATTCACTACTCTAAGGTACTTAAATTAAAACTAAAGCATTTTATTCAGCGAGTGGCCAACAGTTAACACTTCAGGGGTAGAGTGGTTACAAGCAGATTGGGACTTACTAATTACTCGTCCTGATTGCTTGTTCTAAAAGCAAATCTATAAAATGGAGGAATGTCTGAATGGGGATTTAACATCCTTTCTACCCTCAACATCTTTTGATTTCTAAAAGCTTCTGCACAGCAAAATAAATCATCAATAAAACAAAAGAGGTAACCAATTGAATAGAAGATGTTTGCAAACAACACCTCCCTTAAGGGACTAAGATCCAAAATATATAAAAAACTCATACAACTACAGACACTTCTCCCAAGAAGACATACAAACAGCCAACAGATAAATGAAAAAATGCTCAACTTCACTAGCTATTAAGGAAATGCAAATCAAAACCACAGTGAAATATCACTCCACACCTGTTAGAATGGCTATCATCAAGAAGACAAATAGTCACAAGTGTTGGAGAGGCTGAGGAGAAGAAGGAACCCTCATACACTGCTAGTGGAAATGTATATTGACACAGTATATGGCAAACAGTATGGAGGTTTCTTAAAAAATTAAGCAATTCCTCTCCTGGGTATCTACCCAACAAATCTGAAAACATCTGTCCATTGCAATATTTGTACCCTGATGTTCATTGCAGCATTATTCACAGTGGCCAACACATGGAAACAAAAACATGTCTTTGATAGATGATTGGATAAAGAGGATACGGTATATATATATATATATATGTATATATATATATATATATACATATATATATATATATATGAATATTACTTGGCCATAAGAAAAGATGAAATAGTGACATTTGCAAAAATGGCGATGGATCTTGAGACTATCGTTCTAAGCAAAATATGTCAGAGAGAAAAAGTCAAGAATCATGTGACCTCACTAATATGTGGGACATAAAACTGAAAGCAACAAAGAAACAACACAAAGAAACAAAAACTCATAGACACAGACAACAGTTTAGTGGTTACCACAGGGTAAGGGGCCAAGGATGGTAGAAGAGGGAAAAGAGAATCAAACATATGATGATGGAAAGAGAACTGACTCTGGATGATGAACACACAATGTATTATATAAATGATATAAGAATGTACACCTGAAATATAGATAATTTTATTAACCAATGTCACCCCAATAAATTTAATAAATAAAAAAATTAAGTGTTTAGTTGCTTGTTTTTTTTTTTTTAAGCAAAGACATTCTTAATTGGATTTCTAGCTTCCAGAACTGTGAGACAATACATTTCTTTTGATTTCAGCCACCTAGTGTGTGGTATTTTGCTATGGCAGCCCTCGGAAATGAATAACTTCCAAACCTACTCTGTCTAAATAAGCCCTTATAAATAATAGCTCACATTTATGACATGCTTACTAACTGCATGCTCAGTGCTAAGCACATTATATGTATTTACACTTATTAAGAATTCAATAAAAACAAACTAAAGAAACAACCTTGGAAGTTAGGATTCAATATTTATCTATTGTCAGATTGTCAGTGAAGAAACTGAGGTTAAGATTTTGTCTTGGATCACAACTATTTTCAGAGTGTCCAGTCTGATCTAATGGGCCTGACCCTAGATCTGTACTATTAATCACTACACAGGTTTATCTGTAATCAAATCTGTAATGTTAATGTTTTGTTTTAGAAATGACAACTATAATCTTTCATGTCCACTTAATCTTCATTAAGCAAAAAGCTAGCAGTAGAAATATCCTGCGAAATAATGCAAAGGTTTTTCAAATTGCCTGGCAATCAATCAATACTTTAACTGGAATAAAAATCACTAAAGTATATGGTCAATTTAAAGAGTTAAACTCAGTTTACTTAAACGAAAAAGATTTTTTCTCTCTGTTTTTACAGGTACTCTTTTTGTGTGTTCCAATAAAGATGAATCAGTTAAAAAGTTTTCTATTGAGGCTAATACTTCCCATAAACAAAAAATAAGTAAATAAATGAAAAATAAAAAATATTGCCAAGCTCTTGGGAATTAGTGGGTTCTTGTTTTCTTCTGCTTTATCATGAAACTTTAAATCCAAAAGTATTCAGTTTGATGTCATATGGTCCTCTGTTCTTTTCATCTTTTTGCATTTTCTGAAAATAATGCATAGCAATGATAAAAAAAAAAATAAGCTGCTTATGTAATTACAACAGTATACTTAACTACTTAGTATGCTCCTCAAGTTAAGAATTATTACCACAAAGTGAATATTGGATGAAAGCCTTAAAAGGAAGTTCTATTATAATTAATAATTATTTTTATTGATTTAAAAAGCATAATAATCTAACAGAAATCAAATTAATTAGTCTTAAACTTCAACGTTTTTATGCTCGGTTTCATGAAAAAAATTGATATATATATATGTATGCATTACATACATACATACATATGTACATATCAAGATACACATATAGTTATGCATATATACACATACATTCCTTCATGTATATGTGTATACATTTCATTCCACTCTATTTTTGTTTTCATGGTTTCTGATGAGAAATCCATTGTAATTCTGACCCTTGTTTTTTTATAGTTTTGGGTTTTGTTTATTTTTCCTCCTGACTTATTTCAAGATCTTTCTCTTTTAGTTTGATGTTCTGCAATTTGAAAATATTATACACCTGAATGCTTTGTGTGTTTTGGGGTAATCATTTTCCCTGCTTGGTGTTTTCCTAGCTTCATGGATATATTTTGTATCTATCAACTTTGAAAATCTCTTAAACATTATTGCTGCAAATATCTCTTCTGTTTCATTCTCTATTTCTTCTATTTGTGGTAATCCTATTACTCATATGTTATCCATTTTGATATTGTCCCACAGTATTGCAGATTTTTTTCTGTTTCTTTCTCTTCTTTTCCTTTTTCTTTGTAATTTCAGAATTTTCTACTGATTTATCCTAAAGTACCAGGTCTATCCTCGGTTGTTTCAAGTCCACTGATAAAACCCATCAAAAGTCATTTCATTGACTGTGACTTTTATTTATAGCATTGCCTTTTTTTTTTTTTTTTTGAGGGCAGTATCACTGGCCCTCATATGTGGGACCCGAACTGGGGCCGCTGGCTTCCAAGGCCAGCGCTTAACCACCGCGTCACTCAGCCGGCCCTATAGCATTTACTTTTGATTCTTTCTTAGAATTTCTATTTTTCTGTGTACATTAACCACCTGTTTTTGCATGCTGTTTATTTTTTTATTAACATATTAATCAGTTATTTTAATTTTCCTGTCTGCTAATATCAACATTTCCATCATATATTAGACTGCTTCTGATGATTGTTGTTTGTTTTTTTTCATCAGATTGTGTTTTTATTTCTTTTTAATATGCCTTATAATTTTTGGAAAGGTGGACTTATATATCAGAAAATAAGAACTAAAGTAAAATGGCATTTAGTGTGTAGATGTATGGGTTTTTTTGGTGGGATTTGGGTTTGGGTTTATTCGCTGTGGCTGTTTACCAGAGGCTTTAAATTCTCCAGTGTCCTTGTTTTTGTCCCCCCTCTTGACTTTTGTATTTTTCCTATATACTCCTCTTCAGAGTCTGTGTCTTTCTACATTTTCAGCTTTAATACGTTGTACTAGAATCCTTTTGGTGTAAGGTGAGGTGTGGGGGAGGGAAACATTCTTCCAATTATATCTCCGTTTTTCGGTGGCCCATGTCTCTGATGATAACCCAAGTGTTTCACCAATGGTTAGATTTAACCCTCCTGCTTCCTCTGTTACTTAGTTGTATATTTCTTAATCAATTTCCTGAAGTCCTTACCCCTGATCTCTATTGACATGTTTTCGTTTTCCTGTTATGTTAGAAAGGTAAGCTGGAAGGGGAGGGAGTTATGTTTCAGAATTGTGCTTAGGCAAGGCCTTTCCTCCTGGAGGAAACCAGGAAGATGTGGCTTCCAGTTGACCACAGAGCTGGACTTGGACAATTCAAAGCTCACCACCTCGTGCCTGTCTGGAATGTGTGCTCAGTTTGCCCTCACCACTCCCAGAAGCTTCCCCAATAGCCTTGAGATAAGAATGTGGTGTTGAGATTATCTGGACTAGGTATATGACTAAATCCATCAAGGTCCCCTCTGCACATAAGTGAGCCCAGTTAAAGCCCCTATATAAATTCTAAGATTTAGTGGGTGGGTGTGGGAAATGTACTAGTCTTTCGGCCACCCAAGACAAATTTCCTACGTAAGTTCCCTTGCTTATTAAACATGCCATCTACCAATCTGGAGTGAACTGCCATTTTCTTTGGTTTCTCCCTGCCCTCCCTATATAGGGGCCAATTTTAGATTATATCCCGAAAGTGCCCAGGGAGGTAGCAAAGTAAAAAATTATCTGGAGAGTAGTCTATTGTTATGCAGAAGGCCCTGGACTTAATTTAGAATAGCTACCTTTCCCCTTCCCTTGCCAGAGCTGTTCAGGGACCTTTCTCAGATTCTCATGATGAACACATGTAAGTATGAGAGCACCTCCAAAATTGTAGACCCCAGGAATTTATCATTTTCACTCTAGTCCTCAATCAGTCTCAATTCTGCAATTTACCTCTAAGTGGTACTTCTACCAGTTTATTGCTCCAGTAACTTCTACTCCAGGTAAGAATGCTGTATCTCTCTTGATGTGCATATTTTGGTGTGACAGTTTTCCCTGCAACCTCAGTTCTCTCATGGGTTCAACAAAGTCATTGACTTTTGATTTCTCCACCTTTTTCTTATTGGAAGAATGAGAACAATGACTCCCTAGCTCTTTAAACATCAGAGCTAAAGCCCTAAATCATTTTTTAATGGGTGATTTTTTTAGGTATCCCTTTTAAAAATTTAAATGCTATTAATTATTCTGTGTATCGTACAAGGAAGAAATGCAAATTACCTTTTCTCAAATTCATTGACTCACTATTTAGAAAGTGTATTCTGTTATTCCTCATTCAGAATACAACCAAAGTAAGGGCATGTCATATTTTCTCTTTCGTTCTCTAATTTATGCACAACTTAAAGAAGAATTCCTGACTTACATTAAGTAATAATGAAATATTTGTTGATTTAATGAATATAAACAAGGGACTGTTTCTGAGCTCCTAGTCATTTGACTTACTGTTACTTTGGTTTATTGATATTTCACTATGTCAAAACCAATATTTTACAACAATAGTTTTATATTATCTTGATATTTTGTAAGATAACTCTTCTATGTAAATCTTAGAACCAGAATAAAATTCCAGGGGAAGCTCTGAGAATATGTAATTTCACCTGAAAAGCACCTATATCCTTATACAATTAAACCTTTTCTAAAAGAACCTATCTCTGATTTTATTTAGATCATTATTATGTCTTTGTTTTGTTAAAGTTGTAGATAATAGGAAACCTCTACACAGTTTTAAGCAGAATATGATTTAATGCTTACAAATGGTGGGAAGAGTTGGAAGAACAGTGTTTGGGCTTGATCTCCAGGAATGACCCCTTGGACAGAATCATGTACTGACCTGCCAATGAAGTTTAACCCTTGCCATAATCAGGAACTTGGCAGACACAAAGTCCCAGCCACTGGCTTCCTGCTCACTCACATTAGCCATTTTGCCTGGATCATGAAGGTGCTACCACAAATGTTGGCTTCAGAACACCAGCTTGACTGCCACTCTGAAATCAGAAAGCTGTTTCTAGAATTATTGGCTCTAGAGCCACACATAGAAATGTAAAAGCAAAAGTAAATGTCTTGCACATTGCCAATTTCCCAGTGTAACTTGGTTCTAAATTCAAGTCCAAGTTCAGTAGGGTACACTTGATTGGCAGAACTTAAATTTCTTCTCAGACCCAGACTACAAAGGAATGTGAGAAATGTGTTTTTCAGTTTTTTTTATTGATGCACTATAAAAAATGCATACACAGAACAAAGTTAAAAAAGTGGTGGTTGACCTAATTTATCTTCTGCCTTACTGTCAAAACTTTTTGTTATTATCTCTATGTTTTGAATATGTTTTGAATATCTTAGATTTCTTCTGATTTTTTAAAATTTTTTGTTTCTTTGTAAATTTAAGCAAAGTTAAAATAATATCTTCTAATCAATTGTAGTTTATTTTTATAGTGATTTAATATCCAAAAAATTGCATACTGTTTCTAACTTGTAATTTATAGATAAATATTAATGCAGGTAATATTTTATCTACAAATAATTACAGTTTCTACAACTTTTGTGTAATTTATTGTTTATGTATACATTTATTTAATTGTGTTTTTTTTTTTTGTACTGGTTTGTGGTTAAGAAATAAAATTAAGGCTACATATTATGTGCTGCTTTGATATCTGGTAGAATTGAAAGGGACACCAATGGCTTAACTACAATTTTCTCTCCCTACTCTGCTCTGATGG
Organism: Aselliscus stoliczkanus; assembly: GCA_033961575.1. Classification (NCBI taxonomy): domain Eukaryota; kingdom Metazoa; phylum Chordata; class Mammalia; order Chiroptera; family Hipposideridae; genus Aselliscus; species Aselliscus stoliczkanus. The sequence continues at coordinate 126,759,817 of CM066730.1, read as the reverse complement.
ATAGAGTCCTCTAGCCATATACTCCTTCTCAAAAGGAACAAACACTATTCTTGCTTAGCCCTGAATAGTGGGTTTTGGCTCCCTGCTAGTCTGTGGAATTATCCAAACAAGACAATTTCATCCTTCCCTAGGAACCAGAGAGCTCCCATCCTTTTGATACTAAAAGGCCTACCTCCCACACCTCCAGGTGGTTCAGTCTGTTCCTGAATGCAATATTCATACAGCCCTGTATGCTGTCCAGTGTCCTCTTCCCCCTATACTAAGAATATATATGACTAATCAATTTCTATCAATATCACCTGCACAGTGTTGGGTGTTGTGAATTTAACAATCTCTGTAGCCCTAGGCCAGGAATCCCTCCCTAGAAAATGAGGTGAGTGGGAGATAATCAAAACATAGTTTGACCTCCAATCCATCTTGGAAAAATAGGATTAATGTAATCCTTTCACTAAATCAACTTTTCATTTTGAATATTCCTTTTTTTCTAACCTTATTAATTTCTGTTTTATTACTTATAATTTTCTTGAATTTATGCTTTTTCTTCTTGCTTCTTAAGTTGGATATCCACAGAGGGTGCCAAAAAAGTGTATACACATTTTTAAAAAGGAAAAAACTATTAAAATGCTTATGGAAAACATTTTGAGCACCTTTTGTAGTTGCAGGAATCTAATGTGACTTGTATTCATCTTTTGGTATAGGTATATATTGAGTATTACAATTCTAATACAGTTTTTTTTTTCCTTTCTTAAAATGTGTATCTTTTTTTGGCACACTCTGTATTTTTTAAATTTCCAGTGTTTCTCATTTTCTAATATAAGAATAAATGCTGCAAATTTCATCGTATCTCACAAGTTTGATATTTACTGATTTCATTATTGTTCAATTCTAAGTATATTTAAATTTCTATTTTTATAGCTTTTCAACTCATAAGTCATATGGAAAAATACGGTGGCTTTTATCTATTCTCGTATATTTGAGTCAAGTAGAAATTCTACTATGACAAAAAACATTTTACTTATGATAATGAATATTTGAAACTTGTTGAGATTTACTTTAAGTCTTTGTATATGGTTACATTTTGTAATTGTTTGATGTAGTCCTTAAAAATGATGTTTTTTTCCAATTGTATGCAGATTCTGTATTTGCCCTTTAAATAATACACTAATCATGTTGTACAAATGTTCTAAACATTTGTCACCATTTTGTTCTTTATTGGCCAACGAAGAGATTCTTGAATTCTCCCAGCAAGATACATATTTTTCATTACAATTCTATCAATTTGTCCTTTATATCTTGAGAGTATAGTATTAACTGAACTTAGATCACTAATTATTAATATTATAGCTACCTGTATTACTTAAACTTTGTAATTACTGTGTTCATGTCTATTTCTAAGGACACTTTTCAGCTTATAGTTTATCATATGTGATATTAATATAGCTACTCTTATTTATTTTGAATATATATCTGAATTATCTTTTCAAATGTTTGTATTTCAGTCTTTAAATATTCATAATTATCAATATTTCTTCTATAAACAGAATAACTCTTATGATTATTTGTTTTATTTCTTTTTTTTTTTTTGATTTTTTTTTTTTTTTTCTTGAGAGCAGTGTCACTGGCCCTCATATATGAGACCTAACCGGGGCCGCTGGCTTCCCAGGCCAGCGCTATTTGTTTTATTTCAATATAATGATATCTTCCTTCTAACTGATGAGTTTAGTAAATGGTGAGATTAATGATGAGTTTAACTACAGATCTCTAATGTTAAGAGAAAATAACATGAATCTTAATTTTGTTATCTCTGAAATGTGGAGAGTAATCAAACATGACCATTTAAACAGTTAGGAGAGTTTAATAAGACTATACGAAAGAAAAATCAGGTTAATAGTAAGTGTTTAAAAGTGTTTTTAGGGCCGGCTGACTGGCGTGTTGGTTAAGAGCTGGCTTGGGAAGCCAGCGGCCCCAGTTCAGGTCCCACATTTGAGAGCCAGTGTCACTGCCCTCAAAAAAAAAAAAAAAAAAAAGAATGCCATAAAAGTGATTTTATAATGAGTACATTGGGCATTTACATGTAATATCACATATGATATGCTTATACGACTTATACTTGTTTATATAATATACATTTAATACTATATTTTATATTTGTATATAATCATAAGTATTTCAGCCCCTTGTTTTATGTAATATCCTTATGAGATATAATTCACATACTATGCAATCCTACCATTTAAAGTGTATAATTTGATGATTTTTAGTATGTTCACAGAGTTGTACGATCAATTTTCAAAACTTTAAATCACTCCAGAAAGAAACCCAGTATCCAGAATTGATCACTCCCCATTTTCCCCAAGCTCACTAGCCCTAGGCAAGCATTAATCTGCTTTCTGTCTCTATAAATTTTTTCTTCTGGACATTTCATATAAATGGAGTCATGCAATATCTGGTACTTTGTCCCTGGCTTCTTTTTTTTATACTACTTTCAACATTTATCCATGCTGTAGTATGTATCAGTACATTTTCCTTTTAATGGCTGAATAATATTCCATTGCATAGATATACTACATTTAAAAATTCATTCATCAGTTGATGGACATTTGTCCTTTTCCACTTTTTGGTTATTATGAATAATGATGCTATGAATAAATTTTAAGTGGATATGTTTTTATTTCCCTTAGGTATAAACTTGGTATGGAATTGCTGGGTCATTTGGTAACTCTATATTTAACTCTCTGAGGAATATTCAGACTACTTTCCAAAGTACCTGAACCATTTTTCATTAATACCAGCAACATATGAGATTTGGGCTCTGTCCACATCCTTGCCAAACTTTGATGTCATCTGTGGTTTGATTTGTATTTTCCTGAAGACTAATAATGTTGAGAATTATTTCACATGCTTATTTGCCATTTGTATATTTCATTTGGAAAAATGTCTACTCAGATTCCCCTGACCATTTTTTTAAAATTAAAGTCAAAAGTGAATTTTTTTCCCAATTTTTATTAAATTTATTGGGGTGACATTGATTAGTAAAATTATATAGTTTTAAGTGTGCGAATCTGTAGTACATGATCTATATATTACATTATATGTAAGCAATAAACAAATGAACAACCAAAAACTTCCAGTTAGTGGTTACCAGAGGGAAAGAGAAGGATGGTAGATGAGGGTAAAGGGGATCAAATATATGGTGATGGAAGGAGAACTGACTCTGTGTGTGATCCCTTGACCATTTATAATTGACTTGTCTTTTTATTATTGCTTCGTACTTGTTCTTTAAATATTCTAGCTACAAGTTTTTTATGAGATATGTGATTTATAAATATTTTGTCTCTTTCTGTTGCTTTTCCACTTTTTTGATGGTATCTTTTGAACATAAATATGTTAGCTTTGATGCAGTACAGTTTATCAATATTTTTCCTTCGTTTTTGTGTTTCTGATGTCATATCCAGGGTGATTTACCCTAACTCAAAGTTATATTTTCTTATATAGAAGTATAGAAATACTTCTATATTTTCTTTAAATGTTGTGTAATTTTTTTGGTGTTTTTTGTTTCTTTGTTTTTTCTTACATATAAGTCTATGATATGTTTTAGTTCATTTATGTGTATGGTTTGAAGAAGATGTCTGTTATGGATTGAATTGTGTCCTGCAGAAATCTATATTAAAATCCTAACACCCAATACTTTAGAATGTGTAATTTTATTTAGAATAGGGGTCATTTCAGATGTAATTGCTTAAGATAAAGTCAAACTGAAGTAGGGTGGGCCCTTAATCCAGTATTACTGGTGTCCTTATAAGAAGAGAACCTCATGTGAAGACAGAGACACACAAGGAGAACACCAGGTGATAAGAGACAGAGACTGCAGTGATACAACTTTAACTTCAGAAATGCCAGATTCTTTGTCATCAACCAGAAGATAGAAAGAATCAAGGAAGAATTTTACCCAGAATCTCAGAGGAAGCTTGGCCCTGTCAACACCTCAATTTCAGATTTCTTCCCTCTAGAACATTGAGAGAATACATGTCTATTGTTTTAAGCTAACCAGCTTATGATACTTTTTTATGGAAACCCAAGAAACTATTGTAGGATTTGGTACCAGGAATTGTGGTGCTACTGTAATAAATACTTAAAAATATGGAAGTGGCTTTGGAATGGGGTAATGGATAGAGCTGGAAGAATTTTGAGGCACTTGCTGCTAGCAAAGCCTTGATTGTCTTGATGAGATTGTTGGTAGAAATATAGATGGTAATAGTAATTTTGGCAATAGTCAGAAAGAAGTGAGGAAAGCTGTAGAGAAAACTTCTATCATCTTAAAGAATACATATATCATCGGAACAGACTGTTAGAAATATGAATGTCAAAAGTACTTCTGGAGAAGACTCAGACAGAAATGAGAAACATGTTATTAGAAACTAGAAGAAGGACTATCTTTATAAAATGGTATAGAAATAGGTAAAATTATGTTCTGCTGTTCAGTCACAGAAAGAAGACTTTGTTAAGTCAAGAGTTTAGATTTTTAGCTGAGGAGATTTTCAAGCAAAGTATAAAAGGAGTAGCATGGTTTCTTTTTTCTGCTTATAGTAAATGTGAGAGAAAAGAAAAAGAAATTGAGAAAGGAACTATCAATCAAAAAGAAATGATAACCATTTATTTAGTCTTCAATTTCTTTTAACTACATTTTATAACTTTCTATGTATATCTCACTCTTTTTTGATAAATTTATTAACTATTTTATTATTTTTAATGGTATGGTACTGAATTTTTTAATTTCACTTTTCAACTGTTCATTTCAACAATGAACATACAATTTATTTTGTGCATGTTGAATTTGTACCTTCAGAACTTGCTGAACTCATTTATTAGTTTTTTTAGTTGATTTGTTAAGATTTTTATTTATAAGTTTATGCCACCTGCAAATAGGGGTTGTGAGCCCTCTTCTTTTCATTTTATTTAATTGCCATGGCTAATTGTTGTGACTAGGAATTTTGGAAGAATGTTGAATAGAAATGTCAAGAACAGACATTTTACCTTGTTCCTGATCATAGAGGAAAATAACATAGTTTTTACTCATTAAGTATAATGTTGGTTGCTGGTTTTCTACATGTCTTATTCTATTCCTTTTTGTTGAAGGTTTTATCATGAAAGGATGTCTGGTTTTGTCTAATGCTTTTCCTACAAATATTAAGATAAACACTTGGTGTTGACACATATGGGCATGTGCTTTTATTTCTGGGAAATTTTAAAATTTTCTAATTGAATATTTAATTGTTAAAGGTTTATTCTGACTTTCTATTTCCTCTTAAGTCAGTTTCCATAGTTTGTGTCTTTCTAGAAATTTGCCTACATTATGTAATTTGTTATCTTATGATCCCTTTCATTTATGGAAGTTTAGCAGCGATGGTCTCTTTTTCATTCCTGATTTTAATAATTTATAAACTTCCATTTTGTTATAGGTCATTTCAGTTAAAGGTCTGTCATTTTGTTGATCTTTCAGATAACCCAGGTTTGGTTGTGTTGATTTTTTGTTATCAATTTCATCAAGTTCTACTCAAATTTATATCATTGTCCTTTTTTCTGCTTACTTTGGGTTTAGTATGCTCTTTGGCTCATATCTTAAAGCAGAAGGTATGACTTTTTTTTTCTGATATCTTAAATCTGTTTTAAATATAAAAGTTTACTGCTTTAAATTTCTTTTTAAGCAGTGCTTTGCCACATCCCCTAACTTCCGGGTGTTGTGTTTCAATTATTTTCATTTTGCAACACCTGTTTTGATTTTTCTTTAACTTACTATTTAACTTACTGATTTTTAATTTCCAAGTATTTGAGATTTCCCCAAATTTCTTTTTATTGGTTTCTCACATTATTTTATTATAAAGGAATTTATTTTGTGTGATTTTAATTTGTTTTTGTATTTATTGAGACTTGCTTTATTACCTAACTTGCTTTATGGTACATCATGGATAATGTCCCATATGCTCTTGAGGAAAAAGTGTATATTCGGTTGTCGCTGGGTGGATTATATACAGGTGTCTGTTAGGATAACCTGGTTGACAGAGTTGTGAGTCTTCCTCTTCCTGTTGATCTTCTGTCTAGATGTTCTATCCATTACTGAAAGTGTGGTATTGAAGTCTCTAACTCTTATTTTTGAATTTCCAATTCCTCCCCTCTCTTCTGTCAGTTTTTGTTTCATGTATCTTGGTGTTCTGTTGTTAGGTGTATATATGCTTATAATTGTCATATCATCCATTAGATTGGCCCTTTTATTATTATAAAATGCCCCTCTTTATTTCTAGTAACATTTGTTGGTTTAAATGCCTATTTTGTCTGATAATAGTTTAGGCTTCTGGTTTTGTTTTTTCTGTTTCCATGACATATCATTTCTTATCTTTTATGTCTAATCTATCTGTATCTTGTAATAAAAAAAAAATGTTTCCTGCATACAGTGTATATCAGAATTATATATCTCTATTCCATATTCTTTCTTTTTCTGCTATTTCATATATATGTATAAGAACTCAGCAATACATTTTTATAATTATATAATTTGTATAATTTTGTCATTTAAAAGAGCTAAGATAGGAAAGCCAAGGAAGAATATATATATATATATATATGAGAGAGAGAGAGAGAGAGAGAGAGAGAGAGAGAGAGAGAGAGAGAGTTTATTACATTAACCTTCATAGTTCTGTTTCTCTTCCTTTGTTCCTGTGGATTATGGTTACTATCTATTGTCATTTCCTTACTCCAATACAACTTAGCTCCCTCTTTACCTCCTTTGCACAGTTATTATCAATTACTTTAAAGCTCTGTGTGTTATAGCTCCAACAATGCAGTTATACATATTGTTTTATACATTTTTTTAAAAATCAGTTAAGAGAAGAAATATGCATTCATATTCTGCAATAACATAATTACCTTTACCAATGTATTTCATGTTTTCAAAATACTGTTTACTTGTTTTCACTCTGAAGAATATTCTTTATTATTTTTAGAAATAGATTGTTTCTCTCTTTTTTGTCTCTAATTGTCTTTATCTTGCCTTCATTTGTCCTCATATCTTCCTTTATTTCTATAAATAAGGTTCTTTTAGTTCCTCAAAAATATTTATAAAATCTGTTTGGAAGTGTTTGTTAAGTCCAACATCTGGGTCCTCTCAAAGGTGTTTTCTGTTGCCTGTACCGTTCTCCCTTTGCATATGGGTCACATTTTCTTTTTCTCCATGGGTCTCAAAATTAATAATGGAAAGCTGGACATTTTAGATAATACATTGTATCAATTTTGGATACTGACCTCTTCTCTCCAGGTCTTGTTGCAGTTGTTGTTTTCTTATTTATTTGTTTAGTGACTTGGCTGGAATATTTTTCAGTGAAGTCCATTTCCCTCATAATGTGATATCTATGAAGTTGCTCATCACAGTATACAGTCTTTAACCTATGCACAGTTACTCTAAGATGACCGTAATTTTTGGAATGTTATCCTAGACTTGCTCTTGTTTTCCCTTGATTTCTCCATTTAGCTGACTGCCTCTGTGGGGGTCCTATCTATCTGTTGGGCTCCACCAATTATTTGGGTTTCTGAATAATTTCCCTTTTGTTTTTGACAATGCCCTGGGGTATAAAGTTTTCCATAATCTGATCCAATTAAATCTGGTGCTTTTTGCAAGGGTAGTTTTTCTTTTTCAAGGGCAAAGGAAACTTTATTGCGGGGAGAATGTACTGTAAAACTCAGGAGAGCACAAGTTAATATTGAGTGCAAAAAAAGCCTCAGGAGAGCTGAAACTGCAAGGCAGCAGACTGAGCAAACCGTCCTCTCCCCTCCCCACCCATCCCCAAAGTCAGGTGGTCTTTTATAGGCTAGTCAATGTGAATCTCTTCCCTCATCCTTGGTATGGTAATTTTTGAGGCCTCTTTGTGAAGTTTGTTTAGACTCTAGGAGGCCTCTTCTTCTTCTTTTTTTTTTTTTTAATTTTGTTTTATTTATTATTTATTTATTTATTTACTTATTTTAATTAAAATTTATTGGATGCCTCTTCTTAGCTGTGTTTCTCCTGGTTCTCTCTGGTAGGCTAGCTGCCTTACTATTTAATTTGTTGTTCTCACATACCTTTCCCCCCTTTGCTTAATTGCTTACCACCAAAATCACCATTGTTTTCAAGAATACCCTTAGGCATGATCATCTCCTCTGTTTTCCAAACAAAGCAAGCTCTTTTAACTTTGTTGCTCTCTGTTCTAATGACTCTCCTTGGTGGGGAGGAGGGGGTATTCAGCTAAGGATTTGGAACCCAGGACAGGAACTTGGCCATATATCTTAGGGTGTAATATTTCTGGTGTGTAAATGGGGTGCTAGTCTATGCTCTTCTTTGTGTGCCTCTCCCAGTGTGAACTGTCCAATCCACAATTTAGTGGAAACAAGGTAATTCAGTGCTCCAGTTTTCTCAGCTTCCCAAGGCTGGAATAGAGCCTCTGCCACATGTTTTGGGATTAAGGACGAAGGGAGCCTCTGACTTCTTGCTTGTGCTTGCCTGAATTTAACTTCTCTGAAACACAGAACTGAGTGAGATGAGAAATATTGGTTGCCTGACCCTCCTATGGTTGATTCTCAGCCCTTTACTAAGAGTTAGGGAAGAAGGAAGCCCATTTCTTGGCCACACACCAATTTGGAGTGAAGCTTCTGCCACCTTGAGGTGGAGTTGAAGAAGGGACTTTTTGTTGCTCGAGTGCCACAGATCTATCTGTTCTTGCCAAGCCTTAGAATATTTTATTGAATAAATGTTTCTTCATTTGTTGTATGACCTTATGACAGTCTCCAGAGATTTTAAATAGCTGTCTTCTAAATATTTTTTGTTATGTTTTGTTTTTTACCAGTTATGGCTGTTTCACTAGGGAACAGATCCATGAAGCTTTTCATGCCAATATTCGAAGAGGAAGAATCTTCTTTAAAGTCTAAACTCTTTTTTTCAAAAGGAAAGTTGTCAAATTGAATCTTATTTAAAATTGAAATATAGAATTGCCCAAAATTCTCCCTCAGGGATTATTTATCAAAATAACGAAATCCCTTTTGAAATAGAATAGAGCTCCTACAGGCAGACCAACAATCTTATTGAGAACCACTAAACAATCTAGATAAATTTTAAAAGTGATTTGTTTAAAGGCATCAGCTTTCTGCTGAAGCATTAAGGACTAGTGTAACTAAGTTTTAAGAGATGGATGAAATAAGCAAGGTGAGCTGACGCAATTCTTTTTAAGTGGTCATTTTCAGATTCTATAGGCACAACAACAGGCTGAGAATGTGCCCTTTTTCTAGGCAGAGAAATGTTGATGAGGATCAGAGAATCGTCAGAGTATTTGGTGGTTTTCCAATGCTATACAGACAAAAACAGACAATCAAGGGGACAAACTAAAGAGACAGAGAAACAAGTCTGGCTTATAATTGCATTTCTCCCAAGAAAACTGAATTTTGAAAAATTGCAAAGGTCACACAGTGAAGAAAATAGTTTTTGAAGAAATTACTCTCAATCAATGAAATTATCTGTCTATCATCTATCTGTTATCTATCCATCTACCTTTTATCTAAAATGTTGATACATACATGACACCATAAAAACTTTAATATAAGATGCCTCCTATACATAATAGTAAAACTTAAAGCTATAAATTTTCTGAAATAAAATATGAGATAGAATATATTTGATTAGGCAAAAATATCCTGGATACAATCCTGAAAGTATTATATATGAAAGTACAAATGTATATACTGTACTTCATTAAAATTAAAAACTTCTGCTCTTTGAAAGTCACCATTAAGTGAATGTGAGAATGGAAAACCACACACTGGGAGAAAATATTTTCAAAACACATATCTCATAACAGACTTATACTCAAAGTAAAAAAGAACTCTCAAAACTCAATAAAAAGGAAAATGTGAAAATGGAAAGACACACACTGGGAGAAAATATTTTCAAAACAAATATCTCATAAAGGACTTATACTCAAAGTAAAAAAGAACTCTCAAAATTCAATAAAAAAGAAAAAAAACTAATTAAAAATAAGCAAAATGTTTGAATGAACACTTTACCATAAAGACATATGAATGTCCAATGGGCCACAATAAGATGCTCTACATCATTAATCATATGGAAATACACATTAATTAATACCAAAATGAGATACTTCTATACATATACTAAAATAGCTAAAAATAAAAAAGACTAGTGATATCCAGTGCTGATGAGGATGTGAATAAATTTGAACACTCATCCACTGTATGTAGAATGTAAAGTGGTAAATCCACTTTAGAATACCAACTTCTTATGTTTGACACAAAAAGTGATAATAAAGGAAAAAGAATAACTCAGTCTTCATTAAGTTTATGATTTATATTTACCTAAAGATATACTATACTATTAAGAGAATAAAGAAGGAAAGCCACGTAATAGAAATTATTTGCAATGCATGCATCATAAAGAAATTGTATCAAAAATATACGAAGAACTCCTACAAATCAATAAGAAGAAGGTAGATAGAAGAATAGAAAGATATGCAAGTAATTTAAATTGTAATTTTATAACAAGGACATCAAAAATCAAAAAAAGTAAAAAGGCATGAAAACATGAATTACATTATCAGCCATCATGGACATTCAAAACACAATACCGATATATACCCACCACACAATGCCAACAGTGAAAAGAAGGCAGTTAATAAAATATTTGGGGGGGAATTTGGAGCAATTAGAGCTCACATAAAATGTTGTTTGGAATTTAAATTGTCTTGTAACCCTTGGGAAAACCTGTCTGTTTTTCTTAAAGTAGAAGGTAACTTCTAAGTACATACCTATCAGTAATGCATGCATATGTTCACTGAAGTATACAAATGTCATCATAATTGTATAAAAATAGAAGCAACCCAAATGTTCAACAACAGTAGCATGGGTAAATAAATTTTGATATATTCATACAATGTAAATCATTTGAATGAATATGCAAAAATGAAACTGAATAAGTCATTGCTATATACAACTTCATAGAAGAATCTCATAAAAACACTAATAAATGAAAGAAGCCAGACACAAAAGGGTATACATCATATGATTGACTAATATAAGGTTCAAAAACAGGAAGACCTAATCTATAGTACAAGAAAGTGTTAGAATTCTAAGATGACCTGCAAGGTTCTCTTCCTCCTGTGTACATGCACTATGTAATCCCCATCCTTTGATTGAGGGTAAGACTTACAAATATGACTTGATTTCTCTCTTGTGATTAGGTTATATTACATGGTAGTACTAAAGGCATTATACAGATCCTTAATCAGTTGAGTTTGAATTAATAAAAAGGAAGATTATACTGGGTGACCTTGGCCTAATCAGGCGAGTCTTTTAAAAGAGATTCTAGGCCTTTACTGTAGATTGAAGGTAAAGAGATTCTTCTGCTGGCCTTAAAGAAGCAAGTAACCATTTTGTGAACTGACCATGGAGGGGATCATAGTACAAAGATGCAAGAAAATCTTACAGAAGGTGAGAATTATCTCCAGTTGACAGTGAGCCAGAAATCAGTGACTTTAGTCCTATTACCAAATGAAAGAGGACATTGAGTCCCAGATGAGAAATCACAGCTGGGACCAACACCTTGACTGAAGCCTGGTAAGGTCTTGGATGGTGGATCCAACTCACAATACCCAAACCCCTAACCTATCGAAAGTGTGAGGTAATACATTTATGTGATTTAATGCCAATAAAGTTATGGTTATTAGATATACAGAAAAAAACTAATAAAAAACAGGCAATTGTTTCCCCTGGTGAGTAAGAAATGATGACTGGGAATGGAATGTAGTGGAGTTTCTGGCAAGCTGGTGATGTGCTATATCTTGGCCTAAGTGTAGTATAAATGGACAAAGTCAAAATCCATCAAGCTAGATACTTATGACATATGTAATCTATAAGGTATGTTCTACTTCAATACAAACTTTATGTAAGAAAGAAAACCAAAAACAGAATGGATATAGACATCATTATGCACTGTATTATTTTATATACAAAGTCATTTTGGTGCATGAGTGACTCAAACAGCACATTCAGTTACTTCTTAAATTCAGTCATTAGCGTTCTTAACATGGTTGTATTTCTCTTAATCTTTTCCTTGGTCTTTCAGTCCTGCCATGATTTTTCTCTCTTTTTAATATTATCTTAATTTGCATTTCTTTTTTCCCAATATGTATGAGAAAAAAATAAAATAAGTGAAAAAACTACAAATAAATTGGAAAAGAATATTAACATTTCTATGTTTTAGAATACACTTTGTATTATTATTATTATTATTTTTTTTTTGTAAGCACAAATGAACACTAATTCATTTCCATCTTAATTTTGTCAACTGCATTGATGCTGTTTGGAAATAGTTCAAGGAAGCTTTACATGAAAGGGAGTTGCTTTATTTTCTTGGTTCTGATAAATTTGTCCAACCCCGTTTTGAATGCTTTATTAGCAGGACATAGATTCTCAATTTTCCACATCTCACTGGCTAAAGTCATACTTTTTGCTACTCATTGTATTAAATTCCATTTTTCCTTCTTTCTTTTTTTTTTTTTTGTATAAGATATAACACACTCAGTGCTACTGTTACTTTTCTAAAATTGAGTGTTTTTCCCTACTGCTTTCATTTATTTCAATGAAGTATGCGATATTCTGGGAGGTAATAATTTTATGACATCTATGACATGATCACATATCTGAAATTTGAATAGACATCTTTTAACCTTTGGCTTTTTCAGACAATAAAGCACATTAGCAATCAGTTGTCTATTTGGGCCCCTTTGGCTATAGCACAATTGAAATCAAACCAACGATAGGGAAGTTACCTAAACATATACTCCTCCTCCCTCTTTGATTTGGGTATTTCATCAGTTTTTACTGACAGATTTAGCATGAAGGTAGATGAAAATTTTAAAGAAAGGCCAAGTTGAGATATGTACATGCACATTAGCAAATTTTAGTTTATCAGATTACCAATAACATCTTGAATCTTCAGAATATTAGAACAAGGAAATTTAAGTAAAGATGGAAGATTAAACACAGACTCATGATTCCCCCTTCATTTCTAAAAATTAGAAGCAATCTATACAATATTAAAATACAGTTTTAAAAATATAAAGATGAGCTTGAAATTAAGGAAGAGAAAACCCAAAGTTTCAACAATGTTAAAGTCTTTGGTAGAATTTAAAGCTTGGTCCCTGGCAGTGAACCAGGACCAAACACATCTTTTTGTGCTGTAGTTTAATGTGTACACAGGAGGGGAATTATGGCAAAAGACACTTTTGCACAGCAGGGAACCCCAATAATTTGAATCTAAGAGTAAGTAAAGTACTACTTTCATTAGTAAAAACAATAAAAAATGGATAAATAATAATTTAAATTATTCCTTGAAATAAACCACTGCCCTAATCCATGAGCTTCATAGTTTCCAAATAACTAAGGTTAAAAACTCAAAACTCTTGTTTGGAGGGAATGGAGTCAATGGAATTGTAATAGATACGTGATATCTGGGGTGGGGAGGCAGTGGATGGGTGAGGGGGAGTCACTTTGTAAGGGGTGAAAAGGATAACTATTGCATTGTTTTGTATATCTGTAACTAATAATAATAATAAAAAAATAGTCATGGGGAAATACAGTACAACATAGGCAATATATTCAATAATATTGTAATAACTGTATATGTGTCAGATGAGTACTGGACATCTAGATGATCACTATGTAAGGTATATAAATGTATAATCACTATGCTGTACACCTGAAACTTATATAATATTTACTGCATGTCAACTTTAGTTGGAAAAAATAAAAGAATGTAGTAGTCAAACCACTTGAGGCCTACTCCTCTGCCACAAGAATTTCACCAAAGTTATGATGTTTCAGTGCTTCTTAAGAAGGGTTTAATTTATCACCTACTTATGTGTTATAAGACACTGATCAAACACCTTCCGCTCCCATTTAATAAACAGTAAAATTGGGAAACAGATTTTTCTGTGTTCTGAGCACCTCTCCAGACAAGAGCGCTTCTGGAAAAAAAAACAAAAAACAAAAACCCTCTTGTTTGGAAATAGGTTTTGAAAAAGAAGCAGATAAGAGAGAAAAAAGATTTCAAGTACTATCATTAACGAAGCCATTTAAATATGGGTTAGGCATAGGGGACAAATCAGTGGGCTGGAAAAGAGACCAGAAGAGCAGTTGTATGCATTTATGTTACCTTGTGGCAAAAGTAATAATGTATGTTAATGTTACTACATTATTATAAACAATACAGATATTAAGATATGGTATTGGTACACCTGGCTTTCATTTTCAAAGGAGGAGAAATTTAACTATACACTTCTTAACAATACAGAAATAAATCCCAAATGTGAATTTTTCAATAAATTAATAAAGATTGATATAAAGGAACAATGTATTTCATTACAAGTGTAGATTCAATATAACATAGGAAAGCATCTTGGTTTTGGGATAGAATTTGTGTTCTTTAAATTACATGAAGAAAAATCAAAGGAATATTAAACCATTAATTAATATTGATTAAGTTCCTACTAAGAGAGGCACAGAACTAGATACTGAAGATACATCGCTCAAAAACGTAGACCAAGTACCTGCTCTCATACTTATGTGATATTAAGGGAAAAACAAAAGTTAGTTTAAATTACTACATCATAAAATAACTTCTGCACTTAGGAAAATTAACCTCCATTCACACAATGTGACTTTTACAATGATATTTATTTCATCATTTTATTTTTTGGTAAAAGCAAGGATTGGGAATACTTAACAGATACTTCTATATCATGAAAAATTGATATGTTTGCAAAATGGAATGCTACACAGCAAATTATAAAGATATAATAAATTCTCAAAAGCCACATGGAATGACCCATAGGAATGGTATATAAATATACAAAGTTCCCATTTTTTATTAATTAATTTAAAAGTTTTAAAGACACCACAAAAATAAAAATCATTTATGGATACAAACATACATAATTAAATAACAGAACATATTATACATACCAAAATAATGAAAGTGATGATTGCCTATATGCAGATGGGAATGTGAGGGATAGGAGTTGTTAAAGTGTACCTTAGAAATATTTACAATATTTCATTTCTTATGAAAAGCCTAGAAATAAACATCATCAAAAATTAGCAACTGTTACTTCTGCAGAGTGGAAATATTTAAAAACATACATTTTTTTTTCTATGTTTTCATATCACTTTAAAAGAAATTAAAAGAAAAATCACATATCAATGTTGGTGGCTGGAGAGAATGTTGCAAAGGATGACACTCACCACTGGATCAGGACTCAGGGAGGAAGCCAACACTACTGGAAATTTAGGGTAAACTAAATTTAACTGAAGTCTCAAAGGTTATGATTTTTGGTAATCATATAGAAAACGGGTAGATTTTCGTGGAAGTGTCAGGTGTTTAATTAAAGGAACAATTGACTTTTGTATAAGGATTTAATAGCTATTGGATGCATAGAATATGGAGTGAATCAAGTATACCTAAATAATAAATTATTATATTATTATAAAGAAAAATTCATACTGAATTTCCTCTTAGCATGTTACTTGCATATATTTAGTTCAATATTTTCAAATCTTGATGCTTCATGTACATAATAGCTGAATATGCCTCTTTTGTCTTTCAATTTTGGACTCAAGTTTGAGTGTGAAGACTGATGTAAATCAGTCAGAGATTAAGCTCAATGTGTCCTAGTTTCAATGTGTCACCTTTCTAATCATGTCACACATGGTCCTTTGATAGTTATAGAGAAAAATGATGTGGGTAAAAGGGATCAAATACATGGTGATGGAAGAAGTGATTCTGGGTGGTGAGTACACGATGTGATATATAGATGATGTATTACAGAATTGTACACCTGAAATCTATGTAACTTTATAAACAATTGTCACCCCAATAAACTTTAATCAAAAAACAATAAAAACAAACAAACTATGTAAGAAGCAAAACCTAGTGACTCAATTGGAGAAATGATGGCAATAAACATGACAAAAAATTTCTTGATTCTCTTTGCTCAGGATGTTATCCAGTAGGTTCAGAATGACAAATGTAAGAAATATTGGTTATGAAGAAAGTGTTCATGGAGATCTACAAAAATCTGACCTAATTATTTGAAGTTAAATGAAATAGATGCAAATAGGGAACAGCTTAAAGAGATATTTTCATTTTCCATTCAATGTTACTTGAAAGTAGAACAAATTTTCAAGTGTTCCAATGGGCCATATGTTCTAAAAGCCAACTACACATACTATGGGACTAAGTGTAAAATAAGTACAGATACAGGCTACAGCCTCAAAAATTTTCAAGTGAGATAGTCATGGGAGGTGAAATGTGGGGTAGGAAAAAAAATCACAGCTGGCTATCAGGATCCAAAGGAAATAAATGTCTATCAGTATACAGAGTGGTTATGGAAGACTACAGAGGAGGATGAATTTGTTACTGGGAAATGGCTACCTTTGGAAAGATAAGATGGAGTCAAGAGCTGTGTCTTTTCCTGATTGTATTTTCAAGTAAAGAGCCATTTACCTATTGGTTCTCACTAGAAATGTCTTATTCATAGCATAATTTGGAAATATAGCTTCCAAGAAAAAATTTCTCATGGAAAAATTGCATTCTGCAAAATAAAGTGTTCTATTTTGCTAAGAGTTAAAAACAAAACAAACAAAAACATTGCACTGAGAATATTTTGAGGCAGTTTGTCTTATTGCTTAAAATGTAAAATCTGTGAACTGACAGAACTAGTTTTGAATCCAGGCTCTACTATTTACTAGATATAAAACACTGTATTATGTATATGATACATATTATGTATAAGTCATTATGTAATGATGTATATTAGTTTCCTTATCTGCAACATGTGATTATGTTAAGTGTTAAATGAAATAATGATGTAGAACTTTCAGTGCTGTATATGGCACATGGTAAACAATTCATAAATCTGAGTTCATGCTATTTTTCTTATTATATCAGAAGAAAAAGCCTATCTATCTCTTCTTATCGGTGCTTTGCTTAATGTTTGTACTCTTAATTATTTGGGTACTAATATCCCATGCTACAAGTATAGCATAGGTAGCACATAGTGTAAGCAGGGATTTAAGAGGAAATAGTATCAAATTCTCTATAAAACTGCTGATTAGAAGTAAGATTGGAAGATAACATTTTATATCATGATAATTAAACATTGAATTACAAAAACTTACAAATACTGAACAATATCAGTTTTTGAATTCCTTCTATCAAAAATAAAATAATTATAAGAGTGACTGTGATGCAAATAAATACCTTCCCATAAACAAAATTCCTTAGCTATTTCATCTGTTCATGATACCTAAGAACATCCAAGGGATAGAATGAAATACTGGTATTGTTTTTAAAATCTTTTTTCTAATATATTTTTTTCAATTTTAGTGGTGATAGACAATTAAATTTGACTCATTATATCAAAATCTCATTATAAGTGAATTACTTTTAGAACTTACAATATTTTTATGACATTTTTTGTGTGACCTAACTTGTTTAAGGCAGGATACCATTGTCCTATATCTAGAATTGTGCTTGGTATCTAGTAGGTGTTCAATGTTTATTTGTGAAAGAATGAAGTTTCAAAGGAAATTATACTTTGAAAGTCCTAAACTGATTAAACTGATGGGTTTTCATTTCTCCAGTGTAAACCATATTTCAGGTGACCATTCTTACATTATGGCTCTATGAAGACACAGGAGGGCAAACACTATCTCAGAAAATAGGAGATAACACATAACAGTTTCTTCTAGACAGGTAAAGAAAATCTTTCTGATTAATGAGAAATTGTAGGAAGAAAAGATGATCGGGGAAAAAAAGTGATCCAATTTTTATTTGACTAGCAGCTACACCAACTCTTCAAATCCTGAAGGGTGATGAAGAGGGAGAGATGGATTTAGACGTTAGAGAATCTTTTGCTTGGCTTTCCATTTGATAATTTTTGCCAAAGATGAGTCACAAAATTTTAGACTTTGTAGTTTCTAAATTCAACAGAATTACTTGGACATTTGTTTTAAAAAAATGGATATGTAGGTTCTATTCCTAACATACTAGATCAGAAGTTCTTATTCTTAATACTTCTATAGATTTTTCCAGTGAACTGTGTTTAGGCACAACTGGTCAACCAAGATAGTAAATGTTGTGTAAAAGGATCACTCTCTTTGAATTTTTGCTAATTAGTGCCAGTAAATAGATTATAGTCATGAATATCAGAAGCCATCATACTTCTAAACACATACCCATTGTTTTTTTGTTTAAAAAATTAATAGGACTTGAATATTTAACTTTTTGAATAATAAATGCAAAAATTGATAAATGCATATTTAGTACTTTATAATTTAGTTCTTATCACTTCATAATAGCCTACTCTAAATATCATCATCCCTTATAAATAGATCACACAGTGTAAATATAAATATTTAGTGTAAACTGTGGTCTGAAGATACCTTAGTCAGTTTAGGCTGCTTTACCAACATACCCTAGATTGAGTGGCTTAAACAGCCAATGTTTATTTCTTACAGTTCTAAAGGCTGGAAGTCAGGATGCCAGCATCATCAAGTTCTGATGAGAGCCCACTTCCTGGCTTATAAATAGCCACTTTCTCTCTATATCCCCTGGTGACCCAGGAGACATCTCTCTTGTGTCTCTATAAAGACAGTAATCCTATTCATGAGGTCTCCATCCTCATGACCTAATTACCTCCCAAAGGCTCTACCTTCAAAAATCATCACACTGGTGCTTAGCTGGTGGTTAGTCTTCAACATATGAACAGGGTGGGGACATAAATATTCAGTCCATACGATAGGGCCATGGGTGTTTAATAGATTTTGTAATAAAAAGATTCTATGGCTAAATATTTGGGGGTTATATCACAAACTCAACCCATCTTTGAGATATTCCTACTGCAAATGAGTATATCCTTCAGTTAAAAATAATTTAAAATATCGTATGGACTTCAGTTCTGCCTTGCACACTAATTAAATTCTAAGTGAACTCAAGCATTGCCCGTAACACAATTTTGAATATAATGGTTTATGCTATTATTTTTCAAACCATGTTCAAAAGAACACTGGAATTCTATGAGGTATTTCTTTGTTTCCAAGGTAGTGAGTATGATCGCAATACTTATGTTTAATTCATATCTGATTTGTCATTTTAGATATTGTCTCAATATCACCACAGAAGCTGGGTTTCTAAAGCATAAAAAATTGCCCAGCAGGGTTGCCAAATTCTGTAGTTTAAGAAGCACTAGTGCAGATGATAAAAGCTAGAAATCTGAGTTGTAATTTCAGCTCTGCCACTGACTATGCAATCTTATTTACAACTAACTTACTTTATTGATTTTTTCATATTTATAAGTAAGCTAAGAAAAAGGCCCTTTTTCCCATCGTCTTGTATATAATGCTTATTGACATTAATTTATTGCATATGTTGAAGAAATATTGACTAATAATTTATTGTAAAGGGCTTAGTAAGTAGAAATCACAATGCATACACATATTAAAGTCATTATACAGAAGGAGGAAAATGAGCATGTAAACATTATATGACAAGAAAAGGCAAGTAAAATTCTAAGTTGCTCTCATATTTTACAATTAAAGAAAAAAATATGCACTGACACCTTTATTTAAGGTTTGCCTAAGTGAAACAATAAACAACTTTTTTTAGTCATTCATTTACATAGCTTTTAGATAAAGCATATATGGCTTTCTAATGGGTAATAATGCTAACGGTAATTATATGCTACATTTATATAATATATTTATTTTGCTGTGCTAGGAGTACTTTCACAATATTGATCTCATTTTTCTTTTGATGACATTCTTATGAGTACATGTAGCTCAGTAGTAGATATAAAATATAGACTAACAGACAGTGCAGATAATCATAAGAGGGGAAAGATATTTACCAGCTCACCAAAAATGTGCTACCTGAACAACTGTCTTACTTTAAAAGCAAATGAGGAAATTCATACAAAATGTTTATAAATTTAAGTTGACAAGTATTTGCATTATGTTTCTAACATTTATTTGAGCAGTGTGCTTATTTGTTGTTCATGTATTATTTGCCCTCATACATTAATCAGACATTATAAAAATACTACAGCTCAATATTTCTCATGAGCATACATGCAAAAATCCTAATTCAATAATGTATAAAAATAATTATATATCACGACTAAGAGGGATTTATCTCAGAGGTGCAAAGCTGGTTCAACATTTGAAAATCAATTAACATAATTCATCACATCAACAGACTAAAAAAGAAAAATCACATGATCATAATAATAGATACAGAAAAATATTTTACAAGATGAAACATCCATTCATGATAAAAACTCTAAATAATCTATGAAAAGAGGGGAACTTCCTAACTTGATAAAGACTATCTATAAAAAAAAACATGTCATCAGACTTAATGATGAGAAACTTGAAGTGTTCTCAATAATAACAGGCATTAATAGAAGTTAAGAATGTCACACTCACCAATCCTTTTCATGGTACTGAAAGTCTTTGCTAATGTAATAAGGCAAGAAAAGGAAAGGAATGGGAGAGGAAGGGAGGGGAGAAAAAGGGGAGGAGGGGAGAGGAAGGGAAGGGAAGGAAGGAAAGGAAAGGAAAGGAAGGGAAGGGAAGGGAAGGGAAGGGAAGGGAAGGGAAGGGAAGGAAAAAGAAGGAAAGGAAAGGAAAGGAAAGGAAAGGAAAGGAAAGGAAAGGAAAGGAAAGGAAAGGAAAGGCATATAGATAGGAAAGAAGACATAAACTGTCTTTGCATATAACAAAATCATCTATGTAGAAAATTGTAAAGAACTGACATAAGAATTCCTGGAACTAATATGCAAATATAGCAAGATTGAAGGATACAAAATTGATATACAGAATTCAATTGATTTCCTATATATCAGCAATAAGCAAGTGAGATATACAATTAAAAACAAATTAAAATTTACATTAGCACTCCCAAAAGTGAAATGCTTAGTTATAAATCTGACAAAATATATACAAGATCTGTATTAGAAAAACTACAAAACTCCAATGAATGAAAACAAAAAACTAAATAAACAGATATCTATTCCATGCTCACAAATGGGAACAATCAATATTATGAAGATATCAGTTTTCCTCAATTTAAACTATAGATTTAATGCAATCACAATCCAAATCTCATCAAGCTATTTTTTTGTGGATATTGGCAAACTGATTCGAAAGTGTATATGGACAGGCAACAGACACACAATAGTCAGCACAATATTAAAGATGAACTAAGTTAGAGGACTGACACTACCCAAAGTCAAGAGTGAATATATAGCTACAGTCAAAAGACAGGGTGGAATTGTGGTGAAAGAATAGACAAATCTATTGATGGATGGAACAAAAGAGAGCGTGTGGAAAATTGGTCCCCAAAATACACGTAGCTAATCTTTGGCAAAGGAGAAAAGGCAAAACAATGGAGCAAAGACAATCCCTTTAACAATCAGTGTTGGAACAACTGGACATCCTCATGTCTAAAAATAAATCTAGACACAGAGTTAATACCCTTTACAAAAATTAATTCAAAATAGATCATACACCTAAATTTAAGATGCAAAATTATTAAACTCCTAAAAGATAACTTAGGAGAAACCTAGATGCCCTTGAGCACAATGATGCCTTTTTAGATGTAATACCAAAGATATGATCCATGAAAAAAATAGTTAATAAGCTGTATATAATTTAATTTAGTTTCATTTTAATTATAATATAATTATATTATTTATTTATAATTTAATTATAATTTAAAAAACATCTGCTCTGTGAAAGACAGACATCTCACTTAAAAAAATATACAGATCATAAATATGCATATGAAAAGATACTCCATCTCTTATGACAGCAGGAAAATGCAAATTAAAACAACAATGACATACTACTTCACACCTATTAGAATAGTCAAAATCCAGAACACTGACAATATCAAATGCTGGTGAATCTGTGGAGCAACAGGAACTCCCATTCATTGCTGGTGAGAATGCAAAATGGTGCAGCTACTTTGGAATACAGTCTAGTTATTTCTTACAAAATTAAACATATTTTTATTATAGGACCTAGGAATCACACTCTTTGGTATTTACTGAAGGATTGAGAGTTCATTTGCACACAAAAGCCTGCACACAGATGTGCATAGAAGTTTTATTATAATTGCCCAAACCTGGAAGCCACTAAGATGTCCTTCAGTAGGATGAATAAATTGTGGTACATCCAGAGCATAAAATATTATTCAATGTTAAAAAGAATGATTTATCAAGCCATAAAAATACACAGAGAACCTTAAATGCATATTCCTTAATGAAAGAAGCCAATCTGAGAAGACTATATATCATATGATTCCAAATATATGACATTCTGGAAAAGGCAAAGAGATGAAGATAATAAAAAGTTCAATGGTTGCAATGGGTGTGGGGACTGGGGAAGAGCACAGAGGCATTTTAGGGCAGTGAAAATATTCTGTATAATATAATGATGTATATAACTCGTAAGACATCATATGTTTATACAAACCCATAGAATATACTACACCAAGAGTGAATTCTAACAGCTAAACAATAAACTTTGCATGATTATTATGTCAGTGTAGGTTCATCTTTGGTAAAAAAAAAAAAACACAAAAAACTGGTGAGTTATGTTGACAAAGGGGGAGACTATCCATGTGCACGAGCAGGGTATTTATGGAAAATCTGTTTCTGCCTCTTAATGTCATCATAAAACTGAAATTGCTCTATAATATAAGTTCCTTTCAAAATGTATACTCAGGGGCTGGCCGAGTGGTGTGGTGGTTAAGAGCTGGTTTTGGGAAGCCAGCGGCCCTGGTTCGGATCCCACATATGAGGGCCAGTGACATTGCCCTGTAAAAAAAAAAAAAAAAATGTATACTCTGCCCAGAATTTCACATTCAATTAACCCTGCTTTTTCTAACCACTTCCCAAAGTCTATATCCTTTCTATCATAATGTATTTTATTGTATTCATATGATCTCTTTTATCTCCAACCTCCACCCAGTAAGTAAAAAACTCCAGGAATGCAGTCGGTTTACAGTTTATCCTTCTTCCATCCTCTCCTTTCTTCCCTCCCTTTCTCCCTCCTTCCCTCCTTCCCTCCCTCCCTTTCTCCTTTCCTCCCTCCCTTCATTTCTTTCTCCCTTTCTTTCCTTCCTTTCTCCTTCTCTCTCTCACTCTTTCAATTTTGTTTATTAGTGGCTACATGAAGGCAAAGCATGGAGTGAGTGCTCCATAGTTATTTAGCTTGCTAAGATTAAAATGTAGGTGGTTTTTGAAAAATATCAAATCATTTTTATGCTTCCGATTATATAATTTCTTCTTTAATTTATTAATATTAAATTTATACTAATAAATTATGTCTGCTGTCACCTTACATTCTTTGGAAAAATCCTAAATGACTTGTTATATTCATTTTTTTTGTCTTTGTTTTTATTGTTTTCTTTTTAATGGACATTTTACACAGAAATAAACTTATGCAATTAAAGCACAGGGGGAAAGAAGACTGGAAAAAAAAAAGATTAATGAAAAGCATAGCTTCTGTGAACCGAGGGAAAATATCATTACACACACATGCTCACGCACATTTGGAATCCCAGAAAGAGAGAAAGAAGAGAAATAGAAACAAAATTGAAGGAAAAAAAAAATGACTAAAATCTTTCCAAGTTTGTCTGAAACTATAAACAAACAAATCCAAGCATCTCAAGGATATCTTCTGTGTTCTCTCCTGAATATCTACTGGCTTCCCCGAGGTCTCTTTGGCCTTTGGGAATTTGGATGATTCAAGGCCCTCTTGAGTTGTTTTTGCCTGGCCTCCTGAATTTTTATTCTGTGCATGTGCACATTGGTATTCAGCCAAGGCTCTAGGGACCCCTTGGCAGATTTCTAGAGCTCTTTCTCTGTCTCTGTACGATTCCTTGGAATAGTCTGACCTACAAAATCTAGCTCCCTCCATCTTTCCAAGCCCTGTTCTGCATCTCCTCAAATCAACAAAATATCCAGGCTTTTTTTACCTTCTCTTCCCTTCACTGTGGTCCCAGTAATTGCCTCTAGGCAAAGAGCTGGTGAGATTGTAGAGCGCTCTCTTCCTTTATCTCAAGAATCATAGTTCTGTTGTGCCTATTGCCTAGTATTTGAAACCACTTGTTTAATATATTTATACTTTGTCCAATTTTTTTACAGTGGGAGGTAATTCTGGACTATTTTACTTCCTCATATGGGGAACTTATTTCAAATGTAACTTTCAAATATATATATATATATATATATATATATATATATATATATATATATATATATTTTAATTATCTTCATAAGTAAAATAAATCTAATGAAATCATAATTCATAACTATTGCAGTTTTCACTAAAACATTGAATGGAAGAATACATTTTCTTTAGTATAAAATCATTAAATTGCAATTAACTTTGTAAACACATGTTTTCTGCTAACACTGAACAAATACAGTCACGCAGACCCAGATCTATCTAGATTATACCTTCCAAAGCCAATATACAGGAATGATACTGATCACAAACATGAGATATACTGAAGGTTTCAAATTTTATCATTTTAAACTTTTAATTTTAATTGTAAATAATTAAAATGAAAGTTAAAATATAATTTTATATGGCATCTGCATCACCTGTTGATGATCAACTGAGTTTTATTTTATAGTATTCTGGGAAGTGTGCCTAATACAACATAGCCTATAATGATGTGTCTTTTTCCTTAAAATATGCATGAATAATAAAACATTATGCAGGCATTCTAGTTCAAATCCACCCAGCAACTGGGCATTGCAACTATCAATGCAGTTATGCTTGAAAAATTTCCTGGAAGGATTTTAAAGAGACACTATTATTGTAGGTTTAGAGTAGAGTTCCATTGATCTGTGAGATGGTCAATCATAATTTTGTCCCTTCTGTGATCTTTCCAAGCTATTGCCAGGTGGCTCATTCAACTGATACACTATCAGCAGAATTGAAGCTAAAAATGTTAAAAGGACTCATAAGATTCAATGATAGATTAGATGCAGGACTTGTGGAGTAGGAAAGAAACGCAAAATGAAGGTAAGATTTCTTACTAAAATGTCAGCTTCCTGGAAATTAATGCTATTATTAATGCTCATAGTTGGGGGCAAGAAGATAATACTAACATCTGCTGAGCCTTACTATGTCATAAATGCCATTATAAGTAATATATATATATACACATACATACATATAGCAACCCATTTATTCTTTGCAACAACCCTATTAGCAAGACATTATTATCTCCATTTACACTGTGGAAACTGAAGAACTGAGATGTTAAGTAACTGCCAAACAGCTCACAGCTGGTAAGTGCCAGAGCCATAAATTGAACCCCACAACTTAACAGCTATGCTCTAGTAAAAGCATAATTGAGGCCCTATTACCCATTGTCACAGATTCTTAAACCTGTCTGCTCAACTCTCTGCAGTTACATATGGGAGCATATAAGCAACCCAGAGTTCTGTAAGACTGTCCCACTATCAGCATTCTCAGAGGACAGCTGGAAAGTCCTGTGCACTGATAAAAGCTGTTCTCCTAAATAGTTAGCTGATGAGGCTCTGAAGCCAAGGTCATTCATTGGAGCATCCATTGACCCTGACTTCTTGGATCCCATCTGCTAGGCCTCTCGTGTTCTTCTCCCTTACATGGTTTCATCCTAGGTTTCTTCCTTCTAGCCTCAAAGACCCTATCCTTATTTTCTTTCACAATATAAATATGTGCATTAAAAACCAGTCCCAACATTAGTAACTGAAAAAAAAAGGTTTTGATTCTAGGCTGCGGAATCATCTTTTATTTTTTAGAAATAAAAAGAGAGAGAAGTAATACAACCCATATTGGGAGTTTAGAGTTTCTGCGACTTCCCTTTTAGAAAAAACTGATTCTTCAATCATAATGTCTTTAGGGCAAGAATACTGCCTGCCCAGTTCCCTAATGTAACCCAATTCTTATCATATAGTGACTAGAAATATTTGTTGAATTTGTGAATGAATGGATGAATGAATGAATGAATGAACAATGCAAGTAATTAAAGACAGAAAGAGAACACAGATAAATTTCTGTAGTAAAAGAGGTTACATACTCATTCCTTGGATATAAAAATTTTAATTTATCTATTTAGAATGTTTTTTTCTTCCTTTCCTTATCAAAACACTTTCAAAAATCGTTCCTTGGTCCACTTTCTCAATCCATTGTTTGTGTAGAACACTAATTTGTAATTAATTTTTCTTCCACTGAGGCTTTACGGAGTGATACTGAAAATAAGAAAAAAAAATCAACCATTTGTTTTCAGTCTATTAAAAAAATTAAATTAAAAATTAAAGTAGCATCACAATTACAATTCTCAGTGAGAAATGAAAACATCTGGATGAAAACCAAGAGATCACATGAATAAAACTCCCCTAACAAACCAATTGTAACATTAGAAAACCTCTTTGAAGACTTACAAGACTTATCTACTATCTAGTTTTTACCTCATAGTTGTACAGTCAGATACAAAAGAAAAACTGTTACATTTCTTGTATCTAAAGACAGATGATGCAAAATTATTGTTCTCTGTTGAACCTCATCCACCTTTGAACAGTGAAGAAGCTTAGAGAAGACTGATTGCTGGACTTTGAGAATGTGCATTCACTTAAAGAAGAATATAGGTTCTAGTATCCTGATAGGAATAATCCATCATATTTTACTTCAATGACACACTGAGACCTGCAGCTTGACATTCTCTTATAGCCTTTTATTCCCATGCCTATAAAATTACTATACTTTTAGAATGGTATCTGTATTTTAAACACCATGCTTTCTGAAAAATATACAGTTAAAATGAACCTTCTATTTTTCTCTTAAGATTTTATTGTACACTAGAACTTATAAGCTAGCTCTGACAGTTTTTGAAAAATTGCAAGACTCTACGATATAGACAAACACAAAACAAAAAGAATCGAAAACTCATTTGTCCCTCTCAAACCTCTCTTTTTTTATTTTTTATTTTTAAGGCTAATTTCTCATCGGAAAGAAGGATGACTAAAGCTTAAATGTAAAGGTTATATAAGAACGATAATTTGGTCGATGACTTGACATGTACCTCTTTTGGCAGAGGGTATTATATTGGGAAGACTGCCATTTTGGCAACATCAAGACTGCATTTGTAGGTAATGCAACAGTATCTAGTCATAGTTGACCTATCGGAATTGAGATGATTCATTGAGATAATTTTCTATAATGAGACTATTAACTTTTAACAATTACCAGGGACCATGGACCTAGAAAAGAACATTGATGGCCTACATATAAATAGAATGCCTGGTTCACTGGGAACAGGTTAGGACCATTAAAAATAGGCTATGAAGAGATTACTATGCAATTAACTCTACTATGGAATACCTATCTTAACACTTGCCTCCTTTTCCTCTGTCCTTCTACATGAAAACCTTTGGTAGGAAGTAAGTCATGGAAATGGTGTTGAGGTGGACTTGACAGTGCCCGCCAGTAATCTGACTATATGTCCTCTCGTCAAAAAGCTGGGTATGGACATTAAAAACAACCCAGGCATTTAATTAAATGGCAAGAGCACATATTAGGGACACAATAGTGCTGCAGTGGTAAGGATATATAAGAAATCACTTAGGGCTATTAGTCATACTATCCAAGCTTTTGTTTGAAAAACATTTAAACATTAAAAGGATGTAGTTTATCAGAATCATTAGGATAATTAAAAATATCTTAGCTGAGGAATGCTAGCTAAAGTTTAGGTATGTCAGCTAAAGTAAAAGTAATATTTCCTGGTTAGAGTTAAAATTATTTTAAGTGGGATTCTAGGAGAGGTGCAGGTGTCTGATCTCCAGATTTGAGCCCACTGAGAAGTTAAATATAAGAAATGCTTCATTAGTGAGTCCTTGTAGTTATTGTATTAGTTTGCAATCTTTCAATTTTCTGCTATTTGCAGATGTATTGAGCGTAATGGGCTCTATTCAGCAAGTTATCCTCCTTATTGGTTGCTTCTCACATGGTCAAGGGCTTACTAAATACATTCTTGGAATGATTCCCTCTTTCAATCACTGTGCCAATAATCACGTAGAATACAAGTGGATTCTGTTCATTTAGAACAACCAGGTGGCTGAAGAGAGTCAGTTAATAAGCAATCAGCAAAATCAAAAGCAATAATGAAGCTCTTCAAGATTTTGTGGTTTATTGCCTGATACATAATCTCTATTTTGTGAGTAAATATATGGTACGCCTAGCAGTTGAATGACGTAGCTGATGCCACATTCCACTCTTTGTGACTTTATTCAGCTTTGAAGTTCTCACTGCCAGGAGAGATCTAACATCTGTTTGAAGGCACTACCTTCTATGTAGAAGACTCATTGTTACAAAGTTGGGTTTTCTACTGATACTGCAATTTTCAGTAGTGCCTGTCAATATATCTTTTATCTATACAAAGAAGTAAAATACAGTAACCACAAAAAGTGTATTGAATCTATTCATCTAATTTGGCAAAAAAAAAAATGCATTCTCTAATTAGAGGGATTTTATCTGAAAGCTATGTTGGAACTTCTGATGCTAACTTAGAAAATTTTTCTTGTTCAGCACAATCTACTTTGAGTGCAAAAAAGAAAAAAATCTTTATTATGTTCTGTATTACTCTTACATATTGGAACATTACTTTTCTGATGACATAAGTCAATATTTCTTTTTATGTTCTTAATATTGTTCTTTTGGGTATGCCAGGTCCAGTGTCAATGTGAATGAAATTCAAAGTTTAAAACAGAAAGATCTTCAAAATCCATAAGACAGTCTCCATTTCTCAATTACATACAGATGCCTTTCTTTTTATTAGGTTATGATTGTATTTCAGATTGAATGATACGTAATATTTGATGAAAGAGATATCAGGACCTATCAGGCCCAGGTAACATTCTGAATTTAAAAAGTTAATTGTCTCATGATGTCAAAGAATCTAGACCTTAAAAGTTAAGAGCAGGGGGAGGGCAAGATGGCACTATATGGCCACATGAAGATGCCCTGTGTTTCCAAGGGAGGCTTCAAGTAGTGTGGTAGGAGATGAGCCTTCTACTCCCAGTTTCCCAACATGCCACATGAAACATATATCATGAAAACACGCAAAATTTTGTCTATGTTTTCATAACTCCTGCCTCATGTTTCATATTTGGCAAGTTCTAGATTGTACTATTCAATTTGTTAGTTCTATTTCCATCAACAAATGATAAACCCTTTTTTTAAAAAAGAAGAAAACTATAAGGCTCATGCCATTTAAATTTTTAAGATTCTTTTAATACTATAAACTCCTCAAAAGCAAGTAGTTTTAATATTTCTTATTCTGTAACTGTATATTGGACAACACTTTAAGTTTGACAGACAGCTTTGATTTCATGGATTGTGTCTAAATGCCAATTCCTTGCTCTACCTCCATTGTAAACTGCTTAAGTTCTAAAATTATTGCTAGATAAGAATTTCTATTTCTAAATATTTTGGTCCTACAATATTTACAATACTTTTGAATTAGTCACTGTAATGTGAGTGCCAAGAAACTCCTATTCTTTGGAAGAAAGATGATAGATAGCTACACTGCTATGAAGATATTACAAAAAACTAAAAGTCAATAAATTTGAGCAACACTTTGTTAACAAAGTTAGATGGATTTCTTTATTAAATGGTTTATCAGGACCTTTAACACATTCTCAGACTTGTGAATTTCCAAGGTAGGGAATAGTATGAAGAAAATCCCAAATAATCAGGAAAAATCTTTTTTTGGAAGCATATTTTATGTTTTCTATGTCTTCCATAGAATTCATTATGATGATATGGTCTTCGATAAAACAAATGTAAGAAAAAAACAGTTCTCATGTTTAAAGATTTGGGGTCAAAATTTGTGTTTTTAATATTAATTATTTATCTTCTGTATTAATGAACTCATTTTATTAAACATATATTGAACTATCAATAATACTCCATGGGGTGATCATATAAGTTGCCCAGCAAATATCTCCTTAGTTAGTGCTATTATCTTATTCTCCCAGTCACACTTTTGTCTCTTTGATTAAAATTCTTATTACACAAAAGATTCCTTAATCTGGTTATGTCTAGGTAAATAGAAGTACCTCTGTATTATTAACTACTGCTCCCAGACAACTGGCGGGGTGTGGTCTACAGAATAGATAGAAAATTAATCCAAGCTGGAAGTTCCAGATTTGGTTTATATGTATTTTGGTGGCAGTGATTTATTTCTGTACACTGCAATGTCAGAACAATGACAGAACTAGTCCAGAGTGATGGCATTGAACATTGGCACCATTATTTTCTACTGCTTACGACTCATGAAAACTGGCAATTTTGTTGTCAGAACAGATATAACCTGGGAGGGGAAATCTGATTAGTTCCATGTGATAAGGCAACTAGAGGGGTGACAAGAGACTTGGCAAATTAAGTTATTTTACTTTTAAATAAGCACATTGAGGACCTGGTGAACCCTGAGCTAGCATTAGGTACATTTTATAACTCAAAGGCATGCATAGAACTGATAGCTACTTTCCTAACTCAAAAATAATTGAAAATAAAACACTCAAGTATTTGAAGATTTCAAGGAAGAATATACCAAAAAGAGAGAACTTGTCTGTATGGATCTGTAATGATGTGTCAATAATGGTGACATAAATGTCACGATGAAAGGAAACACATTGATTCAATACTTTGTTTCTTATTTTACTGAAAACAAATAAAAAACAGACACAACTGAACACCTCCACAGTTTCTAGGGACAAATCCACCAGCCTATCTACAGATCTGTGCTCACATTCTCTGCCTTCCCTCATATTTCAATAAATGAATTAATCCTCTCATTTCTAAGATCAAACTTTCTACCTGCATTCAGTTCTATTTCCTACCACTTTTTTAGAGAAACTCCCCAAGATTTCCTTTCTCTTTCCTATATCATTAGCTTTCTTCCATTCTACTGTGTTATTATCAGAAGTATCAGTGTGTGACATAATATATTCCATCTCAAATTAAAAAACAAAATAAAAAGCAAACTTCCTTGATCCCACCCCTACAATCTGTATCTTACCCATTTTGTTCACTTATATAAGAGGAAAACATATTCAAAAGTGTTGATAATACTTGTCTTCTCCTGGGTATCTTTTAGAATTAATAATTAATTAGGCTTTTGTTTCCAACATTCCAGAAAGTTACTTTTGTTGAAAGTCACCACTGTTCACCTCATTGTTATTCTAACATCAGCTCTGAGGCTTCACCTCACTTGACTTTTGGCGAGATTTGATACAGCTGATCTATACTCTTTGCTGAAATAATTCCACCAACTGGCTTTCATCCCGTTCTCATAGTCATGTCATTATCTCACAGGCTGATCAATCAGTATCTCCTTGATGGATATCTCTCATCTTTCTCATGTGTAAAATTTGGAAACTTTAAGGAACAGTACTTAAATCTATACTCGTCTTTATTCTTATTATTTTCCTAGGTAATTTCACTCAGTATTATAGCTTTGCAGCAATCTTAATATTGACTATTCCAAAACAATATCTTTAGTTCTGACCTTTGATACAAACCCAAAACACTGTCTATAAATAAACAATTTGATAAATGGGACTTTATCAAAGTTTAAAACTCTTGCTTTCTGATAGACACTTAGGAGAATAAAAAAGATACACCACAAATTAGGAGGTATTTCAAAAATCACACATCTCAAATTAATTTGTATTCTAAATATATAAAGTACTGAATATTAGAAAACAAACAAAAAAAAAACAATAAAAGATTGGCAAAAAGACACAAGCATTTATTTTACCAAAGAAGATAGGTAGATAGAAAATGAGCACATAAAAAGATATTCAATGGTATTAGTCATTAAGGAAAAGCAATACTAAAATCATTATGAGATACCACAACGCACATGTTAAACTGATAAAAACTAAAACTAAAAACTGAAATTACCAAATGCTGGCAGGATTGTTGAACAACTAGAACCCTTAAAACTTGCTGGTGGGAATATAAAATGGTAGGGCTCTTTTGAAAATTTCTGACAAAATTAAAAGTATACTTGTGATACAACCCTGCAAGCTCACTCCTTGGTATTTACCTATAAGAACCAAAAACTTCAGTTCACACAAAATCCTTTAAGTGACTATTTATAATATAATCACCAAAAACTGTAAAAAGACCCAATGTCTATGAGCAGACTGGTACATCCACACACCTCTATATGTCCATGACACAGGCTAGAATGTCCTAGGTCTTTGTTGGCATCTGCTTTTCTTGGACACTGTACATTCAACTCCTACAACAAATGCTGTTGTTTCTCTTTAAAAATACATCCATGCCCTTCTCATTGTCTCTCGTTTATGCCACCTTCATCTCTCATCTGGACTGCAGCAATTGATTCCATTTTGAATATTTGTGGGCTCAAGTAAGAGTACAAATTGAGGCTCACATACTATGTATCTAAATATTTAAAAGTTGAAATATGGTTAAATAAAATATGGCAACAAAGGAAGAACCAAGATGCTGCTGCGCTTAGCAGTTTTTGGCCTGCCCCCTTCTCTTTTTACCTACCTCTCACCCTGTTGTATTCTGTACATGAGGGCTCTCATATAAATACATAGACAAGCATGCACACTGGAGTTTAACCTACAACTGCTGAAGCAACCATTTCGTGGCCACTCCTCAGACTTGGGATGCATGTACACAGAGGTGGTTCAATAATTTGTGGAATCCAGTGCAAAATTGAAACACTGAACATCTTGTTCAAAAATCAGGAGAAAAGATGATATATCATTAGTTACTAAACACAAAGCTTTTTCTTTATTATGTAGTCTCTCAACTTGTTATTGTGTTTTTATTTGTTATTTACTATCAAATTAATAAAGAAACATTAATATTGCATGTTAGCATACATTTTACCATTTATTTTTTATATTGTGCAATTCCAGTTTTAAATTCAAATACAAGAACTTTTGACTTATATGCAGAATCACCAAAATTGCACAATTCATATTTGAACCTGTATATGCATATGGATATTGTTCTTATCAAAACAAAATCCATATGCATATACAGGTTCAAATGTGCTAATTCAATTGTTTTTATTTCACTTTTT
This sequence comes from Aselliscus stoliczkanus, assembly GCA_033961575.1. NCBI lineage: Eukaryota > Metazoa > Chordata > Mammalia > Chiroptera > Hipposideridae > Aselliscus > Aselliscus stoliczkanus. Next base: position 126,726,537 of record CM066730.1, on the reverse strand, counting down.
GATATATGCACATTTACCAACACTGTCTACCTTCAGTTTACTGATAATTAAGAGAGGACTGAGATGAAAAGAAACCATGGTAGCCATTTCTTTCTATTGTTTCTATGTTACCAGTTTTCTCTGTGTTTGATTAACACAGAAAGCAACAGAAGTAAGAAAGGATATGATAAAGTTCCTTGGTTGTTTGTGCTTTTCAGAATGCCATTTCTTTCTTTCTACAAGCAAACCAAGTTCTATTTTTGAACTGAGACTGTGACCCCTGTGGCTGTCAGGTCCCCTTCCCTCCTCCGCCCCAGAGTATTCTCACTTTGCAGTTTGTTGAATTCTGAGCATTGCAGACCCATTGTGTTCATGGGGCATCTTGAACTCTACATATGAGTAAGATGGCAAGGGATGACTTACATGCAGATTGTGTGTATCCCCCTTACTTATGTATAAGCTTCATTATTCCACTGCACTTCACTTCAAAGCACACGTTCAAAGATAAAATGATTAAGAATTTTAAACAGTGACAGTAGTGCATTAAATCAAGTGAGGAGCCCTTCTGAGTGTGAGCCCTGGGACACTCCACAGGTTGTATGCCCACGAAGCCAACCTTGCATGGAGCAGTGGAGCATTCTGCCCTTGGAAAGGAAAATTGGGAAAATAGTCATGATAAATCCAGATTTCCAGGCTTCCAGACAGCTAGAGAATGGGATGAGGAGATGAGGGTTCTGCGTTGTGGGATTTGGGGGCATTTTCTTTGCTCTGTGGATTCCTCACTAAGAAAAGGGAAAGAATAGTGCCCCAGGCAGGAGCCCCTCATCCAGGTTTGAGGACAATAGCCTCCTACCTAACTTTTCTTTTTTTGCTCCTAACTCTACTATCTTTTATCAACATGTCATCAAGAGTAATCCTCTTTAAAAGCATGTCAGACCATGACACTCATCTAAACAAAATCATCAATCATTTCATGTCAGAATCAAGACCCAAGTCCTTCTAATGGTCCACGTTTACCTTGATGACATGCCGATGTTCTCTTACTGCTTTCCACTCCCCATCTGCATTCCAGTTATACTGGCCTCTTTCCTGTTCTTCAGGAAACTAAACTCCTGTTAGCTCTGTCTTTATTATCAGTGACAGCAACCTTCCCGGTCTCTCCAGATCACCACTGCTTTCCAATCACCCAATGTCAATATTTTAAAGTACTCTTAAAACCACAAATTTGAACACATCATCTGACTGCTCTAATATTTTTCAATGACATTTCATTATGTGTAGGATAAACTCCAAGTCTCTTACCATGAGGAATAAATAACTGATTCATAATGGTTGAGTGTTTGATACAGATTAAATATTAAATTAGTGAAAGTTATGGTCACTGAAACATCTACTGTTGAACTCAGCATTTTCTCCATGGAACTTGGTATAATGTTCATCTCCTTATTGTAATAAATTAATAGATTTTCTCTCTATTCCAAATAGCATTGCTTTTAAAACATTTTGTTCCTTCCTCCCCTCCTTTTACTTAAACTGTATTATTATTATTATTATTATTATTATTAGTTACAGATGTACAAAACAAAGCAATAGTTATTTTTTCACCCCTTACAAAGTGACTCCTCCTCCCCCTACCCTGCCCCTCCACCCCCGATATCATACATAACTATTACAATTCCATTGACTCCATCTCCCCTCCTCTCCTTCTTTCTTCCTTGTCTTCAATGTCTCTCTCTCTCTCTCTCTCTCTCTCTCTCTCTCTCTCTCTCTCTCTCATACAACTTGTTGCCCATTCCCTCTCCCCCTCATGCTTAATCACTTAGTGGCATATGCACAATAACTGTTTAATAGGGAAATTGGCACAGATATGGAAGAAAGCTCTTTTAATGAGCAATAAATGTTAAGCAGTAATAATACCCTATTGGAAGTAAAAGAGCTGATAATCAGCAATACAGATTAGTAGAGACCTGCAGCCTCCGGGGGTGAAAGAAATGGAGTTGGGTCTAAAATCAATCAGATGGTAAGTAAGCTGTCACTAATAGTGACAGAAATACTAGCCTCCAGGATTAAACCCATAACTTTTTGGACTGCTGATATTTTCTGCTGCCAAACGCTTTAGATTTTGCTAGGGTATGAGGGCATTAATGGTGAATTAGTTAAAGTAACTACAATTATGCAGCTTCCCATTACAGATTATAATTTTTCATATTGCTTTTATTATATTTCATAAATCTCAAAGTTTATATAACTTACATTGTAATCTGAATGCATTTTTGTGATATTTGATCATCATTCTTCAATAGCAGAGACAAAACACCCGTTTCCTGTAGATTCCATGCTATATAGATTCCAAATCACTTTAATTTTTAAAAATAACATCAGAAGATTACTGTCTCAATTATAGGTTTTTAAACTGTCAAATTTGTGAGACTAATTGAGATTCATTTTGATAAATATCTTTTGATGATAAATAGATCACCTTCTACTATGTATTAGAGAACAGCTTGTTTCCCTGGGATTAAATTTTTATGGTAAAATGCAAATAATTTCCCATTTCTTATAATTTATGATATTATTATCATATCCTGGTACATAAAATGACAATGAGCAAAAACATCCCTGCTGCTGCAATTTGTGCTGTAAAGCTTCCTCAGAATATATTGTCTCCATTCTTATCTGTAGCTGTCACTGTAGGAAGTTGGAATTTTCTCACAGTATTTGCTGTATGCTAAAACTTGGTTCTAATAGGCACTAAAAATATAACATACATTTGATCAGCTCAAATTTTAAACAGCCAAAGCTCTCGGAATAAGAATCATATGCTTTCAAGATTCATTCCTCCCTCTCAGTGTTTTCTGTTTATTATTATTGGCATTTATTTCCCATTTATATACAAATAAATTCAATAAGAATTGCTATACTCTACAATCAATATACATAATCCAAAGCTAAGTGTAAATGCATGCAGCACTCTAACAATCACTTTATGATTTGGAGAACTACGTTTAATTGGAAGTAGAAAAAGTTTTAAGGCATGCAAATAATCCACAAGCTCATTTTTTTCAGGCCTGAGAATGCTATGACCTATTGAGTAAATTACATATGGCTTTCAGTAATTACATATGTACTATGACACTGGGACCATACACTTGGGAGTATTGTAATGGAAATAAGAATTTCTTCTTCCTGAAAATCTAGAATGCTGCACTGAGAGAATATACATGGTGGTTTATAGTTCTAACTCGGGAGACACATTGCTTACATTCACAGTTGACCATTTTCAATTATATGACCACAAGTCTCAGTTTCATTATGTGTAAAATAAGAATAAAGACAGGTATTTTGACAAGATTAAATGAGAAAACATGACACATCTAAAACCCATATAATTCTTGTCATTTCATAAATGCTCAACAAATGCTTACGATCACTATTGCCATATTAAATAGATTAAAGGTACATTTTTCTCACATTTTAACGTCTTAATTTAGGATCCATATTACACTCTATATTTTGTTAAATGATTGTAAGCCTCAATACAGTCATAGCATGTTTGCAAATACATAAACATCAAAAGCATTACCACTTAAAGACTGGAGGCATATCTCTTCATTTTTTTCAAGGTCTTCTTTAATTTCTCTTAGTAATGATTTTTAAGTATAGAATCTTATACAATGTTTTATATGATTACTTCAAATGATTTTATATTTTTGGATGCTATTATAAATGATATTTTATTTTCCAATTATTTATTGTTAATACATGTATATGTTATGTGTACAAATAATTCATTTAATATTGACCTTATATCCTGTGACATTACAAAATTTATTTGTAGGTTGTATTGGTTTTATTTTGTAGATTATGTAGGATTTTTCTATGGACATATTCCTATAGTCTGCAAATAAAAACTGTTTTCTTTCTTTCTTTCTTTCTTTCTTTCTTTCTTTCTTTCTTTCTTTCTTTCTTTCTTTCTTTCTTTCTTTCTTCTTTCTTTCTTTCTTTCTTTCTTTCTTTCTTTCTTTCTTTCTTTCTTTCTTTCTTTCTTTCTTTCTTTCTCTCTTTCTTTCTCTTTCTTTCTCCCTTCCCCTCTCCCTCCTCTTCCTCTTCCTTTTCCTCCTCCTTCTTCTTCTTTGTCTTCTTTTTCTTAGCCTTACTGTAATGTTAAGGACATCATGTACAATGATAAATAGTTATTACTTCTGTGTTTCTAATTTTAGAGGGAAGTCTTTAGCCTTTCACCACATTAGCTTCTGGTTTTTCATAAGTCCTATACCAGGTTGAAGGAATATTTTTTTCTAATTTTAGTTAGACGGAAATTTTTATTATCAAGGGTGTTGAATTTTCTCAAATCATTATTTTTTTCATTTATTCAAGTTGTCTTATGATTTTTGTTTTTAGTTTGTTGATATGGCAAATTACATTGATTGGTTTATAAATATCATACCAACCTTGCATTATTGAGGCAAATCCAAGTTGTGGTCATGGTGCAGTATCTTTTTTATATATAGCTATATTTAATTTGCTAACATTTGGTTAAGGATTTTTTGCATTGATTTTCATGAGAGGCATTAATCGTTAGTTTTCATTTCTTTCCATGTCTTTTTCTGGTTTTGGTATCATGGTAATGCAGGCCTTGTGTATTCAATTGGGTAGTATTTCCATTTTCTCCTCTGTTTCTTGAAATAGTTTATGTAAGAACAATGGAACATACCAATTTAGTCACTTGGACCTAGAGTTTTCTCTTCTGGAAACTTTTAGTTTATATATTTAGTTTACAAATTCAATATTTTTAACAAGTAGAATACTATTCATATTTTATATCACTTTTGAAGTCAGTTTTTGCTCATTGTTTTTCAAATAATTTTTCAATTTTTTTCTAAGTTGTTTGTTTAGGCTGCTATAATGAAACAGCATAAATGACATGACTTAACCAACAAACATTTATTTCTCACAGTTCTAGAGACTGAGAAGTCCAAGTTTAAGATACCAGTAGATTTGGTTCCTGGTGAGACCATCTCCCCGGTTATAGACAGCCTTCTTGCTATATCCTCACAGGGCAGAGAGAAAGATCATCTCTCTCTTGTCTCTTACAAGGACTCCAACCTAACAATCTAATTATCTCCCAAAGACCCTACCAGACATTTATAGAATATTCCATACAACAGCAGAGTACACATTCTTCCGAAGCGCATGTGGAACATTCTTCAGGATAGATCATATGTTTGTCCACAAAACAATTCTTAGTACATTTAAAAAGACTGAAACCATATCAAGTATCTTTTCTGACCATAATAGTATGGAACCAGAAATTAAATACAAAAACAAAAGTGGAAAATTCACAAACAGGTCGGCACTATAACATGCTAGTAAACGACCAATGGGTCAAAGAAGAAATCCTGAAGAAAATATGAAAATGAAAACAAAACCTACAAAAACTATGGGATGCAGCAAAAAGTATTCTATTTACGAAAGTTTATTATTTGTTATGTGGGCATGCTAGTTTTCCATTGATGCTACAACAAATTACCAAAAGCTTAGTGCCTTAAACCAACACTAATTTATTATTTTACATTTTTTTTTTTTTAGTTCAGTGATAACAGATCTCAGCAGACTAAAATGAAGCGTCAACAGACTTTCTTGCTAAAGTTTAGGGAAGAACCTCTTTTCTGTACATTCAGTTTATTAGTGGAGTTCAATTCCTTGCAGATAGAAGACCAAGATTTAGATATTTTTGCTGGCTGAAATCTGAAAGTAGTTTCCTGTTTATAAAACAAGGATATTTGGTGTGTACTGATCCTCTTCATGTCAGCTTCAAAGTCAGGAATGCCCTTTTCATGGCACATAGCTCTCTGGCCAGAGCCTGGACACGTTCTCTGCTTTTAGAAATTGATGTGTTTAGATTGTGCTCACCTAGGTAATCCAGGATACTCTCTCAGACAAGGGATCTTAATCATAATTTTATCTGCAAATTCTCTTTTGCCATGAAGGGTAATATATTTATCAGTTCCATGAATAAGTTTACAAGGATATATTTAGAGGACCTTCTCTGTGCCTCCCACAAACAGGATAATGTCATTGTGCTGCTTCTGATCATTACGTCCAGGGTATTGGCCTATGGCGTGGGACATGTCAATCTGATGCATGGGCCAAGACCTGAAAGCAGTGGCTAGTGGCATAAACAACATCTGGGAGTGCCCTCTCTAGCAAGGACAAGATATGTAGGAGATTTAGTTCCTGAGGAATAGTGTTAGCAATGCTGTTTTCTTTTCTACAAGCTTTTTCACTTATAAAATTAATTCCTTTGTTTCTCCTGCTGTCCCAGTGTTTTATTTAGGACTATAATACATGTTATATTTTAGTTCCAAACTATTGGTCCCTCAGAGTGGGATGCATTTTAAGAATGCCATGACCCTCTTAGTGCAGATCTGTCCCTATATGTAAGTATCTTTTAATAAAGACACTTTGGGCATTTTGGGTGGGATAGCTATTTATTATGCTGGAATGTCCAACATACTGCAAAATGTGTTCTGCTCATGATCTTTACATACTAAACATCTCTCAATCCCAGTCACTAGACAATCTAAAATGACTCCACACAGTTCAAATATTTTCTCATTAGGTTATATTAACTCTAGTTGAGAACTACTCTTCTAAATATTCAATACATATTTGTAAAAGGAGGTAAATGAAGTCTGAAGCTAGTAATGTTGACTTTCTACTCATTCATTTCTTGGATCATTTGTTAAACAAATATTGAGAAATCTCAGAGTCACAAATTATATGCTGGGCATTGCATATAGAGGACATAGAATGCTTTTGACATAACATTCCATCCATTTCTAAGTTCTCCTCTCCTGATTAGAGGAGCAATTAACACTGTAACTCAGATTTTAGGGCAGTGATTGAGCCACACATGTTGTGTTCTGAAAAGATTGTTGACACATTGTTCTCTCTCTTCTAATTTTATCTTTCACGCTTTATGTCTCCTGGATAACCACTGCATTGTATTATTTTTTTTTCCACTCATATGTGTCAAGTGACACATTTCCTTCAAGTCACAAACTTGTGGCAAAAGTAGAAGAAAATTAGGAAGAAGAGGATTTCCTTAGTATAAAAGGACTATTCAGGCTAATAATTTCTCTTAATTCTCATTTGCAGTATGCATAAATCCTTTGGGGATTCCATGTAAGCAGTGATCAGGCTAAGCCAAGATTATAACCCTCTAATAGTATGACTCTTGGGGCCGGCCGAGTGGCGCGGTGGTTAAGCACTGGCTTGGGAAGCCAGCGGCCCCGGTTCGGTCCTACATATGAGGGCCAGTGACACTGCCCTCAAAAAAAAAAAAAATAGTTCATCTAATAGTATGACTCTTCCCACACATAAAATTGCCATGGTTTCCATTATCTAAAGTACCTCCACCTCCTATCCACATAGGTTCCCATAAGATAATGCTAATTGTTGAAATATGAACCTTCCAACACAGAAAGAAAGTAATAAAAATAATGCAGAACCCACACATAAAAAGAGACACAGAACTGGGGAAATAAATATCCAAGACCGGAGTAGGCTCTGGACTTCACCCCACATTCTAGAACCAGGCAGAGATTTCACAACAAAAGGGAAGAGCTGTCAGGTGCCAGTGATGGAGGAATACAGGCAATATCAGCTAGTGTTCCCTTCCAGTGAGGAAATACTGAGAACAGGTGTGAGACCTGTGCATCAGAGCTCAGGTTAAGGAGGATGCGAGAAAGAGGAAATCAGAAAGTGCCTGGGACCAGCATCTGGAAAAGGCATAGGCTCTAGAGGAGAACAAGACAGAGTAAGGGATCCTCAAACTTAACAGAAAAAGGAAAAAAGGAATATGTTGAAGATAAGGCTATTATTGAAACAAGACAGTATCAAAGAATCACGAAGTTTAAAGAAAGAATGGTTTACCGTTGTTTCTAAAAGTGCTGATATCATCAAAGGGAAAAACACTCCTTTTTATTCTGTTTTTAAAGTTTGCCTCTGTTTGTCATCTCAAGGGTTTCTTCTGTCAGCAGCAGCAGTAGTTATATGAAGGAAACTAAACACACACAGATGTATTTTGAAACCTGGACAATTTAACCTAAAGTACATTTTAGCTTTGGAGTGCCCTTGAGGGTGGGACTGAAGTGCTCAGGAGGTGAATAATGGGAGTTGTTATGATGACCAGTTGAAATCTAACATAACCCAAGGTATTCCCTTGTCGTTGAACATCTTAAAGATTGTGGAAAGTAATGCAGCTCTCCAAATAATATTTTATCCTACCACTGAAGCCATCAACAAAGGGGTATTTTCTTACAAAAGAGAGGCATATCTATTTTCCTAGATATAGGAAACAGAAGCCACTCCTTTGCATATTCAAATGGCCTTACTTTAGGTCATTTTAGTCCTGTGATGCAAATAATACATGCTTATTTATTATGCATGCTATAAAATAGATTTAACAATATCCTATAAGCATACAATTAACTATAGGTTTTGTTTTTGTTACTTTGTCCAAATAGTCATCTGAATGGTAATGTTAGGTCATCAATTAAGAGATACTTTGTGTGCTCTTTATTCTGTCACACATACAAAATAAAATCTGCTATATAAAATATAAATTCAACACTGTGAGGTCACCTTTTCTTTATAGTGCTTGAAGTACAGAGCCAGCTGCCTTCTACTGTAAGTTTTATCAAATATTAAATGGAAAAAAATTAATGATAATTATACACAAATTTTCCTGATAATAGAAAAAGAATATTTACCTGCCTTTGTTTTTATGAAGCTAAAATTGATGCAAACATCTAACCAGTACAGTGTAAAAAAAAGTATAGGCCAATCTTATTTATGAATATAAATAAGGCTCAAGAATCTATATTTAGAAATATATTTATTAATCTAATAACAGACAAGTGCCACATTTAACAACAGCAACAACAACAACAACAAAAAAAACAACCTGTGGGCCGGCCGAATGGCGCGGTGGTTGGGCGCTGGCTTGGGAAGCCGGCGGCCCCGGTTCGGATCCCACATATGAGGGCCAGTGACTGCCCTAAAAACAAACAAACAAACAAACAAACAAAAAAACCTGTGACCTCAGGATATTAAAATGACTTGTCCTACTAATTGTCAATGTCTGGATCAGAACCCATTAAGCTGATGTCCAGCTCAAGGCATTTCAAGAAAGCCACCTGCTCCTATCCTATGATTGGATCAGTTAGGACAATATATGTCACTATCACAAGACAACTCACAAGCTCTATGACTTAACACAATTAAAGTTGGTTTGTTACTCTCCTAAACTGGCAACACTGACAGCCTTCTACCTGGATGAAATACCTCTGGGGCCTTCCATCACATGACACTGCCATTCTCCAGAGCCTTTGATCCTGAATCCAGCTGACAGAAAGAGGAAAAGAAATACAGACAAGCTCATCTTCTTAACTCTCCTAGCAAATGTGACATTAATTACCTATATTCATAATCTATTACTGAAAAGCAGTCAGATGATTTCAAGGTCCCATAGTGGGATCTGGGAAATGGAATCCCTAATAGTTCCACAAAGTTTGGGGTTAAGTGCTAGCTATGTCTTTATGCGACCATGCAGTGTTCTAGTTCATACATGTTGTTCTATTTAAGTCTACTTATTATCATCCAACCCTGGACATTTTAATAGAGTTGTCTTTCTCAAAAGTGTTCTTATTTGATTTGTACATTATATGATCATTCTATGACCTGCTACAATGCTCTTAGAAAAGTACAGATTTTTATAATTATTTCATTTTGATTTGTTTTTAATATATAAAAAGGAGATGAATATGCAAAAATTATAATGTTTCATTCTAAATATCATCAGCATACTGTTTGATGTGTCTAGCTCATAGAAAATACTTAACACCCCTAGAGATCCAGAATGATATGACTATTTTAAAAATATTTCTCAGACATATTTAATAATAATAATTTTCAAAAAATGTATCAAAGTTGTGTCAGAAATGTATCAAAAATATCATGTTTGAAAAAAAATTGCATGTTTGATATTTTTGGACTCTAGATAATACAATTTTGAGGAAGTTCATATAAAGATTTGTGAAACACAACCACATGTTCTAAGACACAATGAATATTTTAAGAACATGTTGGAAGAAAATTTAAATACACAGTAAAAGTATGCTGAAAAGGAAGAATACAGCTGAGGCACTCTGCTGCCTGGAGGGAAAAGAACTGGATATATGTCCCTTCAAAGTCACTTACAGTTCCTTGGGGCTATATTAAACTCCTTCAGAGTACAATTTGAGTATATAAAAACATTTAAAAATGATATGATGAAGCAAGTGAAGATGCAGTAATAGACCCTCTAAGCAATAACATGCTCTGTATCATGAATACTAGCATCCTGTGATTTCATGCAAGATTTGCTGATAAACTCTGAGAAACAGAATGTAACATGACCAAGTGCTGAGTTCCCAGGGTAAAGGCAATATTCTATCTCTTGAAATATAATGAAGACTATACCTCATTAAAGTACAATTGTCATCTGGGAGAATAATACTGTTTTCCTATGTGAAAATATCACAAACAAATAGAATAGAACATGAATTTGAAAAACCAAATTCTTGAGACAGCAGCATGTATAATTTAATAAGATGTCTCTTTTATAACATTTTTAGAATGGAAAAAGTATTAGATATGAACATCGTAGATATGATCCATTCAACTGATTTTCTTCTAATTTGCCCACTCTTACCCAATGCCCTCTTTGCCCCATATCCACATTCTAATAGTCAAATAAACATAGCTGTCAGATGTCAATGTCATAGTGAAGACTTTATAAAATCTTAAATGCTTTGAAATCCAAACTAACAGCCTGACCAGTGCATTCTGAGTTGAAATCTCATAAATTCTTAAATGTATTATTCAATGGCAAATATTCTGAAACTTTCCTAATATTAACACATGCCATAAAAAAGGAAAACAAGAAGAAATGGATATCTTCATTCTTTTTATAGAAAATGTCAAAATTTGTTCTTATTTGCAATGCCTTGGTGAAATGTTTAATCTGTCACTTTTGAATGTCCTAGGATTTGCACATTTCCAAAGTTTTATAGACTATTTTGAGAATTATTGTCTACAACATCCACCTTCATTTACTAAGATGCCACTAATTATCCATTGAAATCTGAGAATATTAATTAAAAATATTTTTTTGTGTATTGCCTATAAACATGCTACTGGGCTATATAAGGCAATATATGAGGAATGATTCTAGTAACTTAATTGGAGTACAAAGAAATTTATGCAGAAGTAGCCTTCAGTATTACCAAATATAACCATTCATGTTAAAATCAAAAGGCACATAAAGGTTAACTAACAACAGAAAATCACTATAAATTTTGGTGTCAGAGTGGGGGCTGATATTGCAGTCTTTAATCATTTCTAATTTACCGTGTATCTAACACTTTGTATCTCTTATCTGATGTAATCCTCACACCAACCCAATAAAAAGGCCTGGCTTTTCATTAACATTTCTATTCTTCAGATAAGAATCTAAGACACTGGCTTAATTTATCTGCCCATTTTATTTTTTTTATTTTTTTTTTTTTTTTTTAAGATTTTACTGGGGAATTGGCAGAGGGGAACAGCGTTGGGGAATCGGGGAAGGGGAACAGACAAGTTGCTGTCTTTTTGTTCTTCAGTTTAGTTGCGGAGGATGTTGCTTCACTGTTGGTATCATCATTGTGCTCTTCCCGGATGAGGCAGATCGGTCGCTGGCCTCTGGATGTCGCTCACCGCGGCTATTGGCAGCTCACGCTTGGCTGCCAGCCGCTCACGCTGGCTGCGGGCCGCTCACTGTAGCCTATGGCAGCCCACTGCAGCAGGGGCTGCAGCCCACACCATCACCGGGGCTTGCACAGCCCAGCTCCAGGTGGAGCTGTTGTTAGCTGTAGAGGACAGTGTCACTGGCCCTCATGTGGGATCCGAACCGGGGCCGCTGGCATCCCAAAACCAGCGCTTAACCAATGCGCCACTCGGCCGGCCCAATCTGCCCATTTTAGAAAGATATAATAAATATGTGAAGTTTATAAGCCATGTACAGGATATCTGCAGGTATTTTCTGTAATGTAGTTGGTGTATTACCATACTGATAAAGATAGTTTCCTCTTAAATGTCTAAATATGATTGTTGTGCTACTGTGGTGCCTTGCTCAAAGGCAGGATGCTCTGCTCAAATAAGCCTGCATTACATATGTCTCCTTGATGTAAATAACTTGAAATTTTAAATATGAACATGTAAAACATACTTTGTATTGAAGTTACAGCTTTTGGGAGCAACCAGGATGAGGATGGTGCAATACTGAACCAAACGAATGCAAGATGTGTTTAAAATGTCCAAGACTCCATCTAGCAAAAAAGGCTGACCTGCCATCAAATACCACATCCATCTGCCTGAGTCTCTCTTAAGTGCACTGAGATGTCTACAAATCATTTCATATATGTCATAAAGTTACTCTGGTCTCTTTGCTTTCTTTAAAGTAGAGAACATTTATGAGAAAAGCATCGATGCATATTTTAGCTTGGAGTAAATGGTGACTGAAGGCAACAAGAACCACTGACTCACAGAATCCTCTGAATAAGGTAAGGCATTCCATCCTTTTTGTTATCTTGTATAGTCTCTTAATACCCCAATTCATTGGTTCTTAAACTTGAGCATGTGTTATTATCACTCGAAGAGTTTGTTTGAATGCCATATGTTGGGTCCTATTTCCAGAGTTTCTGATATGGTAGGGTTGAGTAGGGCTGGAAAGTTCACAGTTTTATGTTTCCAATTGTTGTTGATATTGAAGTTTAAGGACCACACTTTGAAAATAGTTTGTTTGTTTGATCTAATTATTAAACGAGACTAAATGTGTATATAGTAAGCAACAAATGGTTCCTGGTTTCCTTAGTTGCCTCTTCTGATTAATACATTTGAACCAAGTGTTTGATAATTTGAATTATAAATTTTAAATCTAAAGTCAATGTGCTTAAAACATAATAATTGTCTTTTGGCTCAAATTACAACACATAGTAGTCAGATAAATTATGATTTGAACAATAATCTCTATGACTTTAAAATCTGTGCTCTTTTTATCCTATCATATGAGATCTGACAATTGAGTTTGCAAACTTTCCACTGTGTGCTTACATTGGTAGCACTGTACAAACGGCTTGGTAAGGCTTCATAACCTTGGTATATCAGTGTCTCACAGCTGTGTTTGTGTCAATATGTGGCTGTGTCTTGCTGAGTGGTGTTCATTATTGTTGCATGGTTTTGTGTGCCGCCGTGAGTAAGTCTGAGCTTGAATGAAGGCAATGAACAAACATTAAATTTCTTGTTAAACTTGGCTAGAGTGGAAGTAAAATCAGGGCCATGTCAGTCGAAGTTTATGAGGATAATGTCATGATGAAGACGGCGTGTACAAATGAATTAAATGTTTTTTTCTGAGGAGAGAGAATGTGTCACTGATGAAGAGAGGTGAGGGAAGCCAGTAACGAGGTACTAATGAAAACATTAGTGAGTCAAAATCATTAGTGAGCAGAACTAATGAAAACATTGTGAGTCAAAATCACCAGCTGACTGTGAGAAACGTAGTAAACCAAGTAAACATCCATAGAGAAACAGTTAGGAAAATCTTAACTGAAAACCTTGGCATGAGGAAAGATGTGTGCAAAAATTGTCCTGAAGGTACTCACTGATTAACAAAAGCAAAGGAGAGCTGAAGTTTGGCAAGACCTTTTGGAGAGGCAAGATGATGTTTTGGGTTCAGTTATCACTGGTGATGAAACATGTGTGTACCAATAAGACCCCGAAACAAAACATCAAAGTACACAATGGCAGTTGGCCAATATCCATGACCAAAAAAATCTGTCAGTCCAAATCAAGAGTCAAATGATTTTACTAGTCTTTTTGACATCAGAAGGATTATTTATTATGAATTTGTACCAATTGGACAAACAGTTAATCAAGTATATTATTTAGAAGTGCTAAAAAGACTGCATGAAAAAGTTAGACGAAAACAACTTGAACTTTTTGCCAACAATTCATAGCTCTGGAATCACAACAATGCACCAGCTCACACGGTGTTGTCTGTGAGGGAGTTTTTAGGCAGTAAACAAATAACTATATTGGAACACCATCCATACTCACCTGATCTGGCCCCCAGTGACTTCTTTCTTTACCCAAGGATAAAGGAAATGTTGAAAGAAAAGCATTTTGATGACAGTTAGGACATCAAGGGTAATAGAACAACAGCTCTGATGGCATTCCAGAAAAAGAGCCCCAAAATTGCTTTGAAATGTGGACTAGTCATTGGTGTCAGTGAATAGCTTCCCAAGGGGAGTACTTCAAAGATGACTGTAGTGATATTCAGCAATGAGGTATGTAGCACTTTTTTTTTTAGGATGAGTTCGCAAATTTAATTGTCAGCCCTCATATATATATTTTTGAGAAACAGAATAATATAAATAGAGATTAATTCAACATTTTAAAATAAAATCTATATAGTAAAAATTTGTAAGTTAAATTTTGTAAAGAATTATGTTTGAGCATTAAGAATTTTGTATGACCGATATGCATTTAACTACATAAGTTGAAAAAGTTGTGTTGTCAGCATAATGATCACATAAAATATCCCTTATTGTTTCCCCCACAAACAATACATATTCAGCATCCATCCATGATCCATCCATCCATCCATCCATCCATCCGTCCATTCCTCTGTGGGAGTTGTGAGATCTAGTGCCATACACCAAGGGACCCCAAAAGAGTCTTACCCAACTACACATTGGATAATAGGCAAACAGACCTCAGTATTAGCAAAGGAAACTGAAATAGCCTGTGAACTGGTTCTAGATCCTCTTGGCCATGGTATCAGAGTACCTGGAGAATGCTGACTTGGGCAGTCACCCAGAGATGAGAGAGCCTTTTTGGAAGTCCAGATTTCCAGAGAAGAAAACATTCTCCATTAAAGAAAAAAAAAAAACTAAATGCACTGGAGTGGGTAAGAAGAATATTTTGACAATGCCTTCATCACCTGCACTCAAAAGCAGCACATTATAGGGTTAAAAGAGACCTCCTTGAAACATGATTTTGCCTGCAGTGGAGAGAGAGTGCATGAGTGAATGCCAAGCTTCCCTAGCTGTGAGACTCAAAGAGTGTCATTTAAATATTCTTAGATCCAGCCGAGAGGCGCATTGGTTAAGAGCTGGTTTGAAAAAAAAAAAGAGAAAGTAAAACTGGTTAACTGGTAGTCACAAAATAGTCATGGGGATGTGAAATACAATATGGGGAATATAATCAATAATGTTGTAAAGATTATGTAGGGTATCAAATGAGTACAGGATTTATCGGAAGAATCACTTCATAGATTGTGTAGATGTCCCTGACCACTGCACCGTACACCTGAAGCTGATATAGATCAATATTGAATGTTAACTACAATTTTATATATAATATATAATTATATATATATATATATATATATATATATATATATATATATATATATATATATATATTCATGATGTAAAGTACAGCATAGGGAACATTGTCAATAGTATTGTAATAGCTATGTATGATGTCAGAGGGGTAGCAGACTTGGGGGGTTTCACTTTGTAAGGGGTATAAATGTCTAATCATTGATTTTGTACACCTGAAACTAATAAAATATGCACATAAATAAAAAAATAAATATAAAAAAAAAGAGCTGCTTTGGGATGGCAGCGGCCCGAGTTCGGATCCCACATATGAGGGCCAATGACACTGCTCTCTACAGCTAACAACACCTCCACCTGGAGTTGTGTGAACCCCAGCAACAGTGTAGGCTGCAGCCCCTCTTGCAGTGGGCTGCTATAGGTTACAGTGAGTGGCAGGCAGCCAGCTTGAGCAGCTGGCAGCCAGGGTGAGTTGCCAATAGCCACGGTGAGCGACTATCCAAAGGCCAGTGACCGATCTGCCTCATCCGGGAAGAGTGCAATGATGATACCAACATGGGCCAGTGAAGCAACGTCCTCTGCAACTAGATTGAAGAACAAAAAAGAGCAACTTGTCTATTCCCCTTCTCTGATTCCCCAACGCTGTTCCCCTCCCCCAATTCCCCAATAAAAATCTTAAAATATATATATACTCTTAAATTAGTAGCTCCATGACTGGTGACAGAGAGAGAAGACTGGGAAAACAGTAGATAAAATTCTCAGAGGGAATCAAAGAGATGTGCTTCCTGCTCTTTGCACTGTGGATTCTATCAGGAAATCTCCTGAGCCACATAGAAAGCCTCAGTAGAAGATCCCTAGGTTAGTTTGCAGGAATCTCCTCACTCTGCATGCCTTACCTACACCTACCTTCACTCTGCAGAAAGTTTCATATCTTGGCTCCTGAGTGTTATGACAACAGTAAGATTTAGTAGCAGACTAGGGAGCACATACAGAAAGCAAGCCAGAGTCTGTGGGCAAAGAAGAAACCAAAGAAGCTTAAGCTATAGAGTCA